>WHYT01017563.1:183913-285548 GCA_009806455.1 Tetrax tetrax
TTACAGTACTGCCAACATCAAATACTCAAAAATATGAGTCAGGTACCACAGAATTTCACTTTTGTCATAAAAACAGGCATTTCTTTTAATAAATAATGGACTTCAACATTTTATTTCCTTCTAATTCTGAACACTTGCAGCTCCTAAGCATTTTTCAGGAACATTAGGAAGGCACTCCTCAAACCCAAGAGCTGAAATCCTCATGAAATCCCAGCATGCTAGTAGACAAGCTTTCCAGTAGAAAAGAAGTAAATACAATGAGACAGGAACAAAATCAGAAAATTAGCAATGCTTTTGCATAAGCAACTTCAAGATCATAATCCATGAAAAGGCAAGAGGACAGCAATGCATATCCCTCTTGCCCAAAGTCCAGAGTTCAAAGCCAGAAACTCATTTTAAGTAAGGCTATCTTAGGTCTTGTACAATAAGGGAATTACTTGCACTTCTTGCACAATATGTGATTTTCACACTAGAATTTCACATTGCCATTGCAGGTTTAGAAGGAGGATTGCAGTTCTGCGTGTAATCACACAACTGAGTTATATTTACATGCTCTGATAGAAAAAAAAAAAAAGTGTTTCTATTTTAAAAGGAACTGCAGCTCACACAGACCTTTTGTTTGGGGAAAACATTTCTTATTAAAGTGCCAAACAATCAGAAAATGACACACCACACCTAGGTGAACATCACTGTTCTGGGGATCACCAGATCTGTCTGCCAGCCCCACAGCACAACATCAGCTACCCCGGGTGGACCAAAAGCAGTTCATTCTTCACTGCTAACACTTCTTCAGTCTGACAAACTCAAAACCTTTAAATCTCAATTAAATCTCCTGCTACTGTAGAGAGCTGACATCTCTCCCCAGCTGAAGATGCGCTAAACCTCGGCTACCTTAGATCTCTGTGACTCATCGTTGGGAGATCTACAGTCTCACAGGGTAGTGCCTCTTTAAATAACTGTTTTTCTCTGTTTCATTAAGTTGTGTATTTACTTTAAGGAACATTTCTTCACTGCAGAGTCAAGGGACTGCAGTGAAGTAATTTATTCCTTGGCGATTTCTCATCGCACAGACAGAAGTACTTCCACAAAGAGGGCGACCAGTGGGCAGCAAGTCCGTAACCTGGCTGATCATCACCGTCCCCGTGGGAGTTGCTCTCATGTAAGCTCCCTGCCGAGCAGAGTGGACGTGGAGAAACTCCCAAGTAGCGACGCAGGGGCTCTCTGCTGCTCACCTCTTGATGCCAATGACTTAGTTCATAGGCAGACTCGCTGAGAGGGACCAATTTGGTTCTCCCCGTCCTCTTCTGAACACTGTTACCACTGTGCAGTGAACAAAAGCCAAACCATGAGATGTTTGATCAGCTACTGACCTCTCCCCCTACTCTCCTCACCCAACACAAACTATTTCCTCTATTATTCATTACTCCATTCTCTGTGGTCAGGCCCAGAATGCACTAAAAATTATATGGGAGATGTAGAAGGGACAGAAGAATCATAGAATGGTTAGAGTTGGAAGGGACCTTCAAAGGTCATCTAGTCCAACCCCCCTGCAAGGAGCACGGACATCCCCGACTAGATCAGGTTGCTCAGAGCCTCATCCAGCCTGGCCAGGGATGGGCCTTCCACCACCTCTCTGGGCAACGTGTTCCAGTGTTCTACAACTCGCATTGTAAAAAATTTTTTCCTAATATCCAATCTAAATCTACCTCCCTCTATTTTAAAAGCATTACCTCTCGTCCTATCACAACAGGCCCTACTGAACAGCCTCTCCCCATCTTTCCTGTAGGCCCCCTTGAGGTACCCGAAGACCCCTATCAGGTCTCCCCGGAGCCTCCTCTTCTCCAGGCTGAACAGCCCCAACTCTCTCAGCCTGGCCTCATAGGAAAGGTGCTCCAGCCCTCTGATCATCTTCGTGGACCTCCTCTGGACCCTCTCCAACTGGTCCATATCCTTCTTATGTTGGGGACTCCAGAACTGGACACAGTACTCCAGGTGGGGTCTCACCAGGGCAGAGTAGTGGGGCAGAATCACCTCCCTCGACCTGCTGGCCACACTCCTCTTGATGCAGCCCAGGATGTGGTTGGCCTTCTGGGCCACAAGAGCACATTGCCGGCTCATGTTGAGCCTCTCGTCCACCAGCACTCCCAAGTCCTTCTCCTCAGAGCTGCTCTTGATCCACTCTCTGCGCAGCCTGGATTTGTGCCTGGGATTGCCACGACCCAGGCGCAGGACCTTGCACTTGGCCTGGTTGAACTTCATGAGGTTGGCACAGGCCCACCTCTCCAGCCTGTCCAGGTCCCTCTGGATGGCATCCCTCCCTTCCAGCGTGTCGACGGCACCACACAGCTTGGTGTCATCGGCGAACTTGCTGAGGGTGCACTCTATCTCACTGTCCGTGTTGCCGACAAAGATGTTGAACAGGGCCAGGCCCAACATGGACCCCTGAGGGACGCCACTCGTGACCGGTCTTCTCTTGGACATTGAGCCGTTGACCACCACTCTCTGAGTTCAGCCATCCAGCCAACTCCTTATCCACCGAGTGGTCCGTCCATCAAACCCATGCCTCTCTAGTTTAAAGAGAAGGATGTCATGCGGGACAGTGTCAAAAGCTTAGCACAAGTCCAGGTAGATAACATCTGTTGCTCGTCCCTTGTCCACCGATGCTGAAGGAGAGAATAAACGGGCAAACCTGGGGAAAAAGCAGCTGTGAGAGTGGCCACATTTGGATTATATAAAAGCCTGAGGGATGGCAGGGTCCAGCTATCCTGTGCTTGCTGCTTCCTCCAGACTGCCTTGAGAGTCCTTCCCATTCACCACTTTGCTTGGCCCCACCAAGTGCCAGCTGGCTCTCTGGCCACTGGTCACAGGAGCACTGGCCATCAAGGCTTGCCCAGCGGCCAGCGACCTCGGCAGCTCAGTATCTGCAGAGATGGCTACAGGTGTGACTGCAGGATCCACCAGCACATCCCAGCAAGCCGTAACGCCATAGATTTGAGTACTAACATCACTGTAGCCACAGAAACAGGTTTGAATGTGAGCAGGATTCACGTCTTCAAGCAGCTGGGCTGAAGCCTGTCACTTTCACCAGCGACTCGGCCCACGCAGGTATCTCTGCGCCCGTCGCAATTAGATCTCCAAATTGCCACGCAGGCATCGCGGTGACAAATCTCTCTCAGTGCCTTTACACTCCCCTCAGCCTTTGCCAGATCCAGCGGGGCATGTGAGATGCAAATGCTTTCACACCTACGTGTTTTGTTTAATCAACCACAGATGCTCAGATTGATTGAGCAGTGATTTGCATAGATTAGCGTGATGTCAGTATTTATAATATAGGAGGCACGTCATGCCAAAATCCACCCCTGTGGAGGTGTCTACTAGTCAGATTTATGAGATTTCCTCGATTTTCTCCCCTCTTGCAGGCTTCTTTCTTCTTGTCTATCCGGTGACATTGTAAAGTTTCCTCCTTACCTTTCCTAGAACCATTACAACAGCTGTCAAGGCTGTCACTGTGACCACATCTACCTGAAGTGAAGATACATAGTGCAAAGTAGGTATTTCTATACATTGTAATTAGTGTCTTCCTTGGAATTAGTTGTGGGTAAAGACTGTCATTTTTCCTATAAAAATCTTAGTGTTTTAACAAAAAAAGTGAAAAATAAAATGGAAATTATTTCAGAAGTTCAGTTTAAAAGCAGTAAGAGTTGTTCAAAAGAGGTCTGAAATCTGTAGTTTTTTGCCAAGAAAAATTAAATTTTTAAAGACTACTTAATTTCAGACAAATAGAAATTGTCAGCACTTCTAAGCGGCACTAATCATTTTTCTCCTGGCCTAAATTACAGACAGTGACAAGATTCACTTTTGTATTTCAGTAATTTGCATAGTGACTACCTTTTTTAAAAGGTCTAGAATATGTAACTCAAAAAGATGAACAAGAGAATTAAATTAAGTGCTGCATGCTGTTCTGGAATTCAAGTTAAACATTTAATTGGAATATAGTGAAATGCAGTGAATACTGATTGCTTTAGACAGGCAATAATCCCCATTTTATCATATAAGATATTAACACCTATTTTACAGCCAGCCTAGTAAACATCTATCAAAATAGCAGAGTAGAGAACTTCACTTGCAATGTGACACAGTTGCCATGACCAAAGGATGCAAGTACCATCAGCTGTCATGAGATGGAAGTACTACAAACAGCAACACAAGCCCCACGTACTTCAAAGAAGAAATGAGATGGCTTTTTGCAGAACTTGAGAGACACTGGCAACATTATCATTACTGCACTGACATACAAAACTATGGGTTTTTTTCCCTGAAGTTTCAAAATAACATTAGGTAGACACTTTGCGGTTGACTTATCTATTTTACTGCCTGCTTCCAAGGAGTAATTTTTTTTTTTTTTCTTCTCAATTCAAAATATCAGCCCAGGACCGCATCCCAAACATCACACCACCAGTAGGCACCAAAATCCAGGACCACTTAATGCACTACTGGCATGGCACATCAGCTGTGGGTTTTTTTCCTCCTTGGCTCACCTCCTCAAAGGATGCCAAATAGTTTCCAGACCACCAAAAAATAGCTTGGGGTTGAGAAAACTCATTTAACTTGTTTTGAAACCTAAATGTAACTTGGACTTTGGTAAGACTGAACAGGAGTCTCAATTCTGCATCAGAGGATTCTTATAATATTACAAGAAATACAGAGAGGTTTTGTTTTCCAAACTGGTCTTTGTTTCACGTATTTTAAATAGCAATCATAGAGAATCAAGAGTAAATTCAGAGAATATTTTAAGCAATGCATATTTAAATCTTACTCTATGAATCTTTGCAATTCCGTGCCCTAACACACAACTAACCTCATCATTCCTGGCAACAAATTACTCTTTTAACAGATACCGCTCACTGATTTTACTGCCCTTGTTGAAGATGCTTGGTTACCGAGACGTATGCTTCTTTCCTTGCTTTTACACAAAAGTTGGAGGATATTTCTAAGAGTAGCAAATTTCCAAAGGCAGCTTCAGCTGGCAATTAAAATGGACTTTTTGCTCCCATTAATTTTCATTGAACATCTGCACGCACTGATGAACCTCCTGCCTCCCCCCATACTTCCACTAGAAAAAGTAAAGCTATTAATAAATGACAAGTGAAGAAAATAGAAATGAAAAAATTCAGCAGAACAAAATCCCAAAATACACAGTCCTGTCCTTGAACATCACAACAACATTTAGAAGGTGCACAAATTCTGGAGGAAAATGCAGCCCATCTGGAGGAAACAGCTCTGGGTACAGCGACGCCGGCAGAAAAAGCATGCATTCACCGGCTGTTTCTGAAGTACACGAATATGCACTTTCCTCTCTATAAAATGACCAATCTACATTCGGAAACTGCAAAGCAATAATTAATGTACAAGGTTAAAGAGAAAGGAAAAGAAAAAAAAAAATCTTTCAAGGATGCAGCAAGAGAATTTTCTGCCTGAGGCTACATTAGCCAAAATAAGAACGTCCACTGTACAATATCTAATTTCATGCATGAATGCTGCTTTGGGTCACAGCTCTACGCTCTCTCCTTTTGAAGGTTCCCCATTCACCCCTCTACCCCAGACTAAAATAGTGCTATTTATAAACTGCTTAGAAAACTGATGTCCCTACAGCCTCATAGGCTTTACAAACGAATGTGTCTGTCTAACTTGATACTGATTTTATAACATTTTTCAACCAAGAGGAGTAAACAAGATGATGCACAAGGCCATTACCTGCAGAGCCAGGCAGAATGAAGAGGAGTCTTATTGACAAATGAAAAATTGCTCCTATTTTTGCCAGCAAAATTAAGAACTCTACTGGAACAAAATGAAAACTCCTTCCAATTTCCATTAAAATATTTTTTTTTTCCTTAAATAATAGAACTCAGATTCAGTGTAGGGAAATCATCCTGAGAGCCAATTAAGGTATGGTTTATCAGGACAGAAAATGCCATTTTTCCTTCTATTTCGGTTTAGGAACAGCAAAATTGCTCAGATATGTCCTACATTACATCCCTGGGGACTGAAAACTATGCTGAAATAAAATAAGGACAGATAATCAGGCTCCAGAACAACAGCTTTAGGGCTGGCTTGGGCAGGACAGTGTAGTAACATGTATGAGCAATAAATTATCTCAGACTTAGTTAGCCACATTAGCACGGCATTTTCCTAGGCTAATACAACCACGCTTCTGACACCCAAAAAGTCAGCTTGGGTATCTCAGCAATCAGGGCTGCATCCACAAAGACACATCTTCTGATGTTACGTTGTATAAACACACTGATTCACCAGTTGCAGCCACCAGCAGACAGTCTGCCTAGGCAAATCAGGTGCTACCTAACAGGGGAGGCAAAATAAATCCAGTCCCAACTTGCTCCATGCACCTGTGGAATTGCAGTGACTGCAAGTGAGATAAGCTGCAAATAACAGTTTTATCTGTCTAGACTAAAAGTTTAGATTGGCTTGCAATCAATGGCTTCAAATACAGCAAATCTCCAGGACAGGAAGATGAAAAAGGAGAGAGGAAAATCAGTATATGAAAACTTATTTAAAGATACAGTGTATCTTCATGGGAAAACAAAATGGCTGAGGCTGGAAGGGACCTCTGGAGGTCTTCTGGTCCAATCCCTCTGCTCAAGCAGGGCCACCCACAGCCAGTAGTCTGGATCGTGTCCAAGCGGCTTCTGAGTAATCCCAAGGATGGACAGAGACTCCACAACCCCTCTGGGCAACCTGTGCCAGTGCTTCGTCACCCTCCCAGCAGAGAAGTGCCCCCTGATGTTCGGAGGGAATCTCCTCTGCTGCACGGTGTTGCTGTTGCCTCTGGTCCTGTCACTGGGCACCACTGAAATGAGCCCGGTTCTGTCCAATTTCCACCCTCACTTCAGGTATTTATGGACATCAGATCAGATTCCCCCTGAGCCTTCTCTTCTCCAGGCTGAGCAGCACCAGCTCCCTCAGCCTCTCCTCATAGGAGAGATGCTCCAGTCCCTTCATCACCTTTATGGCCCTTTGTTGGACTCTCTCCAGTATGTCCATGCCTCTCCAGTACTGGGGAGCCCTAAAAGACGCTTCCCAAAATAACTTTTCCCTAAAGACACTTTCTCTACTGAAAGTGGTAGATTTCTCCAAATTCAAACCAGTAAATAGTGAGTATTTACTTCAGAGGGTTCATGTAATCTACTTTCTCACTCAAAGTTATTGAAGTTTTTTATTTTAAGGCGTCAGTACTTCTATTTGGCCCACAAAAAAACCCAAAACACCAAAGTCTCTAAACAACAACCATTTTGATGCACACCAGGGACAGAATTATACTTATCTTTTTCACACAATTTATAGCTGTCTTCTAGAAAAGGCTTGAAAACGACTAAAAAGGAAAGTTTATTAAATTGTTTACTGCTCAAATACATTCTGAAGCAAAAATAAATTCCTTGCCAGCTGGTGTTCCAGTGCTCTCTGCAAAGAAGCAGTATTCAACACTTACTTCATAGGACCCAAAATTCTTCTTTCTGCCTTTTTTCCCTCCTGTGCTGTCAGTTTTTTTCCTAACATTTTCTCTTTAAAAAAGCAAGATCAATAAATAAATTCTTGATATAGCTGTTTGCATAATGTCATGAACATTGAGGGAGAGCACAAAGTGATCCTTTAACCTATCCCTCATTGCCCGGGGCGGCTCCGGCCGGGAGCAATGCCACCAGAGGGGACAGACCATGGCAGGGCACTGACTGCAGCCATGGTCCTGTCCCAGACCTGAACCCCCAGGTGCTCCACCTCTTTAAATGGGAAGCTTCCCTAACCCTTTAAAAGCTGTCATTTCCGAAGCTTGAAAGAAGGAGGAGAGGGGAAACAGGAGAAAAAAAAAACATATGTTAGAGTTCTCTTCTCTATCTGAAAGGAAGTAACTTGATAAATGGTTGTTAAAACCACCATTTTAATTAAGGCAAAGACAGGATATCAACTTTTAAACTGCTCCTCTGCACAAATTTTTCCAGACTATGCTGGGGAAAAATAACAGCAAGAACATGTTAATCTTTTTCTGGCTTACTAGTAAGTTATTTATAACACACTTCAAAATTTTGGAAGGTTATATTACAGAGTCTGAGTTGTATTGTCTATTGTTTTACAACCAGGTGCAGGAAACTCATGTAGAGCCAACATGCTTACTTGAAAAAAAAAAAAAACTCAACCAAAACTCTCTGGATCGCAGAACTTGCTTTTTGTACTTTTCTGATATATTTTAGCAAATGTAGGCATCCCATAAATTAATATATACTCAGCATAAATGGAGCCCCCTTCATCTTTCTTATGTGTATTCTATAAATGCCAGTAACTATCAGAGGCTCATCTTTGAAGAGAAATTCCAAACTTACCTTAAAGTTGTTCTGTCTTGCTCCCTGATTTCATATTAAAGAACAGAATTTAAACCAGTTTTCATAGGGAAATGCAAGCTTTTTCCAATAGTCTGGCCTCTGTACTTCAAAGCAGAGACAAAAAGACTTCTTGCTTTTCTGAACAGATCAGTAACAGAGAATTATGTGGGCTATTCTTTTTTCTTACCCAGTTCTTGCAGACCAGAAATGAAGTCATCTATTGAAGACAACTCATTTCACTAGGGAGGGCATTCCCCAGGTCTTAAAGAGATGGAGAAATCCAAGAAGCAACCGTACAAACGCCATGAAGAAGAAAGGAGCCTATATTTTAATCTAGATGAAATAATACTAACTTCAACAAACAGATGCCAAATGTCATACCTTTTTCCAGCAGCAGACTGTGCTGAACAACCACAACGTAATTATTAGACAGCTGCCAATTCTGAACAGGATGCTTTTCTGATATTGCGCAGTGACAGCCAAAAATTTGCATAATTTTAGCTTAAGGTCAGGTAGTCCAACAGCAAGCGTCTGTCTGGGGAAGTTATATTTATGTACCACTTATCTGTTCTTTCCCTCAGAAAATTCATTACCCAGTTTTCCTTCCTGCTTAACCTTAACCTCAACTTTCAAAAAAGTATCAAATTCTGCCTACACAGTGTTCTTTATAATTAGACATAAATTGTTCAAGAAGTTCAATTATAACATTTTCTGCTGTAGCATCTAAAAAATGCTGGATATTAATAAAAGCTTTAATCATCCTGAAAAAATACTACACGATCAGTATTCTATTACATGTTTTAAATTCCTCTGAGCAGAAAGAAATATAAAGATTGATGTATTACTTATTACTATGCACACAGCCATCATTTCATGAAGTTGAAAAGTTGGGTTACAACAGTTTCACAGTGTTGAGAATAGACCTGTCAATTAAGTTTTCATCTATGGTGTTGGATACAGTAAAGCTTATTTTATGACGCATGAGATTTATATCCTCATCTATTAATTTAAAAATGTAACTACTATTACATAATGTTATGGTAATATGACTTTCATTGTATGTGTAACTTACAAAATACTAATACAATAGGTTTAATGTGTGGGTAGATGAGTTCATGTGCATACATGCACATGAAACAGGCAAAAGAGACGTTCAGATGGAGCCTTTGATGGGCAACATACACATTACAGCATAGATCTTCAGAGTATCCCATCTGAGTATTTAAATACTACTCTAACAGAATGATACTGTGACACAAACACATCTATTACCACGTAAAGCTAAAACAACCAACCAAACTACTAGCTGTTGCTAACAGAGCTTGTAAGACACGCTAAGTGTCCAAAAATTATTTTAATACTCCTGAAGCTTATTCCATATTAATATACATTACCAACCTAATACAGACATCAAGGTAGTTTGTCGTCTTTACATTTTAAGTACACATCATCTCATTTTTCTCTCTAAATTGTCTCAAATCTTTGTCCTTTAATTTGGCTCTCTGCTAGCAGATCAGCCTCCCATTCTCATTTTCCACATTTTACGTATTTCCTTCTCTGGTTAATCACTGGCACCTGTCAACAAAATTTCCCCACTAACCTGCTTGCTGATGTTGACATTTTCCAGGAATATGTGCGTCAGTATACAAGGAACTTAAATAAAATGAAAAAAATGCAGGTTTCCTGGAAGATGCTAAATTAAAAGTCCCTTATGCAAAACCTCTTCGGTTACACAAAGACTGGGCACCCAGTGTGATGTCCTGCCAGATAAAGCTGAGCACTGCCCTTTGCTCCTTCCCGTCAAGTGGCTTTTTCCATCATCAGCTTCTGCTTCCATAGAGCTGGGTTTAGGAGTTTTCTAAGGCGCTGCAAGGATTTGGGAGGATATACTGGTTTGGTAAGCAGTTCTAATGGATAAATACACTAATGGACCACCATATGCTGGAGAACCCTCTTAATAATAGGGAACCCTTGCTCCCTGGCTTTTACAATTTGCTTCAGGCGCTGCTGGGCTTTTTCCTCTTTTATTTCCCTTCTGTATAGTTTTATTTATTGTTGGCTCTGATCATAAACAAAAGTGGATGGCAGCAACTCTTCAAGAGTCAGCTACGTGTTTTTAAACAATAAAGAGGTAGGATACAGGTCCAAAGCTGAGGACTCAAACAAGCAATAAAACCTGAGCGCTCAGAGAAAGTAGATCCAACAATAATTTGGGGTCACTTCACGTGAAAGGCTCTTGGGGAGAAGATTAGTTTCACTAGTACCATTCTTTTTTGGAAAAGCATACATAGGGTTTTTTTCCAGTACACTTGTCCAAAAGTAAAGTTTTGGTCTAAAGTAAGTGTAAATTTGTCCTTGTTATTTATAGTCAATAATGAAAAAAAAACAGAGAAGAAAATGTAACCTGTAAATACTGAAGTTCAGCTACATTAGCAACAAGTGGAAGATGACACTTTTCTCAGGAAATTAAACTAATCTGTGCTAGGTTGACTTCCGAAAAAAATACCACGCTGTATTGCCTTATAATCAGCTGAAGGACGCGGATCTAAAGAGAGAAATGAAATCCAAACTTCACAGACGCAACAGACTTTTCCAAGAAAAGAACAAAGTAAGATTGCACTCATTTTATTGAAAATCGTTAAGAAGAATTCAAAGAAACCAATTCCAAGGGCTTTTTTTTCCTGGACTGAATGACTAAAATCTACGGAATTGGATCACTCTGATCGAGGTATGGTGTAGGAAGTTCAAATCCAGTTCTTTATGAGCAACGAAGAGGACATACATTGAATTACATATAAAAGCAAAAAATTGTACATAAAAAAAATAGCTTTGTAAGAAACTTAGGAGCAAATTTTAGCACAATTAGGAAAACCAGTCCAAAACCTGCTTTTGAAGATCCATGTGGCTTCATTCAACAATGGATTTTAATAATTATTTAATAGTTTGACATTAATAAATATTTAATATTAAATTTTATCTCACATATAATACATGCTAGCATTAAGTATTAACATTAATAAACATTAACTTACTTTTATTTAGAATTAGTTATTAGTTTGTTTATAGTAGTATTTAGTTTATCTTCATTGTGTTGTACTTTTGCATAAATGAAGTTTGTCTGACGCTCTCTAAAATTATTTGGGTGGTTTTTTTCCCCCCTCTCATACCCTCTTCAGCTTAGTGGTTTAATTAATATCTATTTCTAATAATAAGTGCTGTCCTGGATAATTTAACTACACATGCAGAATGAACCCTGTTTCTGAGAAGACCTGTAACAACACATTAAGCTTCAGTGGAGCTTCATTTCCCGGAGCATGAATCTCATTCTTCAGCTCGCTGTAACATTTGACGTATCACTGGGAATGTACAAAGTTTATACTAAGTTTTGTGGAAAAAATCTGTAGAACTCAGCTCAAGTTAATACAGACTCAAATGACCTTCTCCAAAAAAAACTTCTTAAGCTTCCAGAAAATAGCTCTTTGTGATAAAGCAGGTTTTTTTTAAGATGAATTCTAGCTCTATAGAGCTCTTAAGTAAACACAGCCCCTTCCAGCACACTGTGGACACTACCTCTTACAGAGGAGATAATATAAATAATTTTAAATAAATATAAATATGTTTATAAAGAAGATATACATCTTTTTAAGCTGGAACTGCTCATTAGACAGTGGTGCATTCATGTAAAGCAACTCTGTAACCTAACATGGGTCTATAAAATCCAGACTTTGACCCTCAACTGGTTCCCAAAAACCCCTCCTGCAGTGGCCAGGGGGGCGACTTCAAAGAATGGGAGAGCAGAAAGGGAAGGAAACAGGGAGAAGAGGGAGAAGAAGGAGAAGAAACAGAAGGAGAAGGAGAAGGAGAAGGAGAAGGAGAAGGAGAAGGAGAAGGAGAAGGAGAAGGAGAAGGAGAAGGAGAAGAAGGGACTCAAACCGACAGGTCACTTCTTTATTTAGCTTCTCTGGGCTCAAAACTTGGCGTACTACACAGGGCAGGATAAAAATCCAGCAGATGCATCACTGAATAGTTCTTTGTTCATTTTATTCGAATGTATTTTGCCACAAAGAACAGAAGCAATACTGTTAGCCTGGAATATGTCACCAAACTTGATTCTTTTATCTGAAACTGAAGTCTAAATGACTCCTTTTATCTGCCTTGCTGGTCCACTGTCCCTCTCCAAGTGCCTGAATGAAAGCAAGGAAGCTCAAAGCTGTCACATTTCCAGATGTCGGTGGACGTCCCAACACCCATGCTTTGAATAGAAGGAAGTGAATTGATTTGGCTAAAAGGATTTTAGGAGTTAAAATATCAAAAGATGGCAGGAAGAAAGAAGAAGGAGGGGAGACCACTGGCTAGTTCCAGCCCTGCTGCTGACTGAAACAAAGCAAGATGAAGCCAGATCTAAGGAGCTCCTTCCACTGCTTTCCTCAGCCGTGTGCAGCTGAAACAGTGGGTATGATTCAGTGAGAGAAAAGCAGTTTACTGAAGTTTAGTACTTCTTAAAATCACGAATTCAGCTCCTCTCAACCCTACTACTTGTTTTCAACATGTTTATTTTCAGCATCAGTTCGAGTTGTCTGCGTATCTGTTCACTAAGGGATACTGAAGCATTATCCTGCAATAAGCAATTCCTTACATCCTTCCCTCCCAACCTGGAATCTACTGAAGCTTATCCAATATACACATTTGCTGTGACATGTTTTAACTGCATCAAGAAACCCCTTAAAAGAGCCCCCTTTTATGCTACCAGGGATCAATTTTGCTACTCTGAAGGTACACACTGAAAAGGCCTCCCTGGATGCATTCTGTGCCTCTAGTTCTCAATTTTTTTTTACATTAAAATGAAAACCAGCAACTCCTCGCACTGTATTTGCTGAAGGAACTGAAGAAAGGCAGCCACTTATACTACAAACGCAAATACTATTAAAACCCAGCTTCCTCCACATTCATGCCATTTAACTCCCGATCACGAATGGTGGCAACAGTCTCTACCAACCCTTCTTCCCGTTCCTCAGGCCCATCAGCACGGCCAAGTGAGCTGTGGCTAAACCAGAGCCGCGCACACACTGCCAGGTCCTTGGTATTTAATTTGCCAGTCAGGCAAGGTTCTTCCCATCCAGCCCTAGCAAAGGGCCCCAAACAACTCCAGTTATAGATTTTTTTAATTGTTGCCTAATTTAGAAGTGAAAGGAATGATGCCACGTACGAAAGAATGAGGTCTATTTTCACCACTAACCTGAGCTGAGACACCATATATGAGCAGTCAGTACCCTAATCTTGTACCACTTAATTTCTCAACTGCTTTCACTGATTTTTAAATTGATAGAATCAAAGAATTGTTTGGGATGGAATGGACCTTTAAAGGTCATCTAGTCCAACCCCCCTGCAAGGAGCAGGGACATCTCCAACCAGATCAGGTTGCTCAGAGCCCTGTCCAACCTGCCCTTGAACGTTTCCAGGGATGGGGCATCTACCACTGCTTCTCGTTTTCTTCATGAAAACTCAGCGAGTACAATCAGGTGCTCTAAATACCCTGTATCTGAATAAACAAGAATCTGTGGTGCAGCATGAACCATCATCTGCATGAGCCCAGCAGTAAGTTTTACCTACATGATTCCTGCAGAAATAGTAACCAAAAATCCCAAGGAATTACAACAAACTGACTTCAAGACAACCAGCAGAAAGTGCGGCCAGGAACATGTGCACAAACAGTGAGTTTCGGATGGCGATAGCTACACAAGGCAGGGCGATGTCTTTGGGAAATCCAGCAACTTCTTCTTCCCACAACCTGCCACACCTCCTGCTTTCTTCCCAGCGACTGACTCGTCAGGCAGCCTCGCTCTCCCTACCGCGAATTATCCATCTTCCAGTCTCTCTACCAAACCTCACCCAATCTGTTTGCTCTCGGAGCAGTATTATCCCCGTTTCTCCATCCTTCATGGACACACCTGGAAATACTGTGTGAAACTGCACACTGCAAGGTGAGGGCTTCATGTCCATGAAATACAACGTTTTATCCATGCCTACCTGCAATACGCTGTGGCTGCCAAGGGCCAGCAGGTCCAGAAAACAGCCTGTGAAGGAATCAAACGGAGGCTACAAAATCAAGATGCTGCTTTGATTCCAGTTGAAAAAAAAATACCTACATGATTCACAGGCCAGTGGTAGGATTCAGAGACCAGGCTGATGCCTTCAGGAGGCCAAGTGATTCAATCAGACGGAAAAGAAACACCTCTGCAACTGAAAGGATTACACGCTTGCTCCTATTTATATCTAAGTACCTTTCTAAGACCATCTTCTATCCCAGCCCTCTACCAAAGAAGGAAAAAACAAGCCCCAACACTATGCTACAGTCTTCAAACACTTGTATATTTTTAGCTGTTCTCATTTCAGTTAAATTTCACAGTGTTTATGGTCAGCAGCTTCTCCCTGCACTTCACCGCAGAGCGATGCAGCATTAGGGTAGAAAAATTGTGCCATGTGGAATACAAGGGCTTTTTAAAGATCAACAGTTTAGGAATTCAGGTTATGTGGGATCATCACCTATACCTGTCCATTTGTAAGTAACACTTAAACCTCTGGTTTCCAACACACAATGCCTGTGCCTTCGTCTTGTTACCCCCAGAGTAATGTTTCATCACTACGAATGACGCATAGATGCAGCTTCACGCACAACACGAGGCAGAAAACCCAAAGTATTTTTCAGAATTTTTTCTTCTTACTGAGATAAGCAGATCACTAAGAAAATCTCGATAACTGCATTTATTTTTCAGATTCATCTAATAACTTTTAAATCTCAGAAAGCTGTTTCACATCTGCAGATTTCTAGCCATTGGTGGTCCCACTCTGAAATAAGGTTTTCTCTGGAAAATTACCTCTGGAGTAGTCCCGTCCCCCCCCACTGGTCAACAAACTATAATTAATTAGAAGAGAGGTGTCTGTCTGTCTGTCTGTGTGTATGAATAATGGAATGAGACACAGCTGGTAAAACTAGCAAAGCATAAATGTAATGTCTTGACCACTTGTTGCTATTACAAAATCCTATGGCATTTTTCCCTTGTGTATTAGTCTTGCAATGGGGATAATTACATTCTGTCTATTCAAACCCTCAGTTTAAATAGCTACTATGGTCACATATAGAAAGATATTTGTATGTCTAGCTCCTACTTTAGTGACTTAACCGCTGTTGAAATCACGGACAAACATACCTTTTGAATATGGGTTATGTATGACATAATTAAAGAATTTCTATAAAGAGGCTATGCAGTCTGTAGTTTAGTAAGGTAAATTTTCTATTTAGCTAAAAAAATATACATTTCCCACAATAACCAGTTATCTGCCTAGGTAAAATAAAGTCTATTATTGCTCTTTTAAAGTCAGAGACCATCAGTGTCATGAAAAACACACTCTGCAAGCAGGGTTTTGACAGTGAAACAGTACTTCAGCTTCCTCACTAGAGAAGCCAAAAATTAGAAATATCTCTATTAAAAAAATCTAACTGATAGAGTTCAAACAAGTAGTTAAGTTCAGTTAGTCCTGCAGAATGGAGAAAGAAATTCTAATTATTATTTTTACTATTATTACTACTTTCTGATCCAGCCCAGTATACTGCAAAGTACTGCAAAGTTTTTTATCTGTGGGTGCAATTCAAAGATCTCTGAAATCTGTTTTTATTGTGCATAAACATTTTTGTACACAGTTATTAGCTTGACAAATGATGTCTGTATAGAATCCATAACAGAAAGTGTGGCCAAATATGTAACTGAAGTGTTCCAGGCAATATGGAGAAACAGTTGTGCTCATGTAGAAATTAGGCTTTCCAACAGAGATCTCTAAAGCCCCATTTGTACTTGAAAGACATGTCTCTTGTTTCATTTTATTTTTTGCTAGCCAACAAATATCTCATCTGTATTCTGCAAAACACACCTTTCAACTGTGGGAGGAAAGCAGTGTTTCAGGATTATGTGGGGAGGGAAGACCAGGAGGGGGAGAAGAGGAGGGGGGAAAGAGAGATTATTTCTCCAGTTACCTGGAAGATTAGAAGTGCTCTTTTAACTGACATACGGATATATCCGCTTTTTCATATAGATAAAGAAGGAAGTTGTTTCAGGAAAGTGTGAGAAACATTTTACAAATGCAGAAACTGCATCAGAAAAATCATCTCTGTGTTTATTTATCGGGAGCAAATTTGGAATCTGACCTACAGATGTGCCTTTTACCTGGAATACAGCGCAGCACAGAGTAGCAGATAACTTATAACCCAGTGTAGCAATACTAATTATGCTGTTACGGCCTGGTCCTATAATGATGCACAAGGCTGAAATGTATCTGGACTTCATGAAAGAAAAAACACTGTTCTAGAATATATATACATATGTGTGCATGCATGTATGTATTTTTAGGACGTATAGAAATTGGAAATACTAATACTTTGTACTGATATTTTTAGAGATAATACAATAAAATGCAAGCTTTCAATAAACTGCAATAGTTTTCCTAAGGAGCCGTTCATTATACACCTACCATTACCATGTACTTCCCCCAGCTATGGCAGTTCAGAAATTGGCTGCTCTTTGGTGACTCTTCTCTGAAAGAGGTACAATGAGAATCATCCAGGGGATAATTTAAAGTTGACATGGCACACACTGGGTTCATTAGCATGACAGTAAGCAAAAAGGATGAGTCAGGTTTCCTCTCCAGTGTTAGCCCAATGCTGTCCCTTCAAGGGTACAAAAAGCTGATGGCCATTCACTTACAGTAATCTAGACCAAGAAACTAATCTGTTGTAACAAGGAAGTTCCAGATACCTCACTTTCAGAACAATTTTAATTGAAGCACATTAGTTATAGAACCACGTAGAGATTAAGACAAGTGTGAAAACGAGATGCAGGACTGCGCTCAAGCAATCATACAAACACCGATGTTATTCAACATCCCGGCCGCTAATTAGCAGATGGATGGTATCTGGGTAATAGCTGGCTGGTGCATGTATGACCACACATCTGTTTCCCACCCCTCTGCATCACTCTCCATGTTCACAGCCTACACACATCTCTCTCCGAAAGTCCTAATTAATGGCTGGCTTGTGTTGCAGTAAGGATAGAAACTGTTATCGCCTCCTGCAAGAAGAGAAGACCTACAAACCTTGTCCACTACTATTGAACATTTATGTATGGAGCTCAGTACGTTCTGTTTAAGGAGCAGACATTTCTGAAGGTCTGGTTTATTAACTACACAAGCCAAATGGAGAGAACGGCTGTAGGAAGCTTCAAAAATCAAATATCCATCTATATTGCAACACATTTAATTCTAAACCTGGCTTGCTTAAACCGGCTTCCTCTGCAATTCCTAGTACAGCTTCCCCATCAGCACGCTCTCCTGCGCTGGGGATGTGCTCAACACCCCTCCCAGGGCCAGAGCCTGGTGTGCAATAGGGAACCCAGCACCGGCTGGCAGCGATATCACAGTTTTCACTTGTTGAGCAACTTGTCGTGCCAGCCTCGCTAGTCAACCACCTTCTATGAAAAAGATACACACCAGAAAGTCCAGATTTTTGCTTTATGAGATATGACGGAAGGCTGTTACATGCAATTATCAGTAATCAATTAAATTAGGGAAACTGCACATAAGGACATTGGATCATGGCTGCACGCAAACACTATTCCACGCCACTCACTATGGACTTCAGTTTCACACCACACATGGGAACCTGTGCGCTGTCCTCCTGTATGGGAATGTTCAGGTCTCCAAAAGACTGAGGAAATGTCCTCTCAAGCTCTCAGCTCAATCTTACAGTTAGAAATAAGCTAAATGCCTGAAACTTCAGCCTTATACACTTCTTAACTACTCCTCTCTGGATAGATTACACACAAGCGGAGTCGGTGCTCAAAGGCTTCCTTTCTTTAAATATGACTAAATTCTTCCCTCAATGGCACTGCACAGTAATGAGGTCTGCAGCCTAAAGACAGGATGTATGAAAAAAATGCCTTTTTTATCAGCTTTGAATTGCACTGAGTGATCTTCTGATCTTACGACACAGCCTGAGTTCCTGACCCACCTTCTGTTCGACACCCATAGTTCTGTGTACCTTTTTATTTCCCCACTCTTTATCTACACTCAAAAGTAAACAGTTCCAAACTTTTTGGTCTCTACTCATATCAAAGTCTGTTCACAAATTCTTTCTGCTGTTTTCTGCATCTGCAGCATGTTCCTGTGCCTCAGCAACATTTGAACACAGCATTCTAGATAAAGCTGAAACATTGATTTATGTAATGGCATCATAACATTTCACATCCTATTTTTATTGATTCAAAATATTTTATCTGACCACAACTATATTCTCTAAAGAGGTCTTCATTCGCCCCTTCACAGCGATGCTTTGGTCCTTTTCCTTAAATTACATAATTAATTAGGAACCAATAAACTGTATTAATAGCACATATTTATCCCTCCAATATGAATTACTTTGCATTAATCAAGATTGAATTTCATCCATCACTCTGTTGACTGCTGACCTCATTTGATTAAATCCTTCTGATATTCCTCTTCAGACTTCACTAACACACAACCAAATATCATTACATTCCACTACATTCACCATTTTTTAAGGTACTCCATTCCAATTGTGGAATTACAGTTGACTGCTGAAACTCACTCCCATTCTTCTGTCTGTAGTCACATTTTAACGCAAATTAACTTTTTATGAACTTAGTATGAACTTAGAAGCTACTTACTATATCCATTTCCTTGCTCTTTAGATGTTGACATACAAGTGAAAAATTAAATTTCTTAAAACTAGATAATATGTGCTAATAAACAACATAAAGCATGCACTTTCTAAACTTTTTTTTTAATTCTCATTGTCAGTTTATAATTGTATTTTTTCCAGTATAACACACATTTTACTGAGGTTATTACAGCTTAACATCTCTTTGCGTGTTTCTTCAACCACGTTAAAATTCCACCTTCTTTTATTACTTCTGTAAAGCAGATGAACTTCATTATCTCCATTTTGTAAAGAAATTAAGGAAGAAAACCAATAAGGATTTCCTCAGGATTACACAAGAGGTCTGCGGCAGAGATGTCAACCAAACCTGGAATTCTTGGCAAAACCTATTCACTGATCACCAGGTCTTCCATTCTTCATATCATTTCAGTCCTTCCTCTAGTTTTCTAACATCACTGGAATTTCCTTTCCCCACACGTTATACAGCAGGCTTGTCAAAAGCGGACATGGTTTGAAACCTGTGTTATACAGCACAGTGAATGCATTTGCTGGAGGAGCACCGCCAGCCCCAAGTACTCCTGGCCAGCTGACGGACCATCTACATTGTAATAGCCTATCAAAAGTGACAGGTATTCACAGAGAGAGCTGCAGCTTATTGCAAACAAAAGCCACACACACCTTTCATCCTGGTAATTAAAACAAACAAGCCAGTACCTTTGTCAGGGAGCGGAAAAAAAAGAGCAGGTTTTCAACATAATGATTTCTGACATCATCTAGCAATCTTTGACTGGTACGAACAGTAATTTCTTCTGGAATATCTGAATCTGCTGGAAGGCAGTCAAGATTGTTTCCTAATGAAACAGCTGAAAGGTTCTGCAAGATAGCAATATCATTCTTGGCATTAACTGCAAAGCATTGAACACGAAGGAAGGAACTGAATATGTGAAGCACCATGAGGTGGGTGGCCAGGTTGAAGAACACAGGCCACCGTGACTGCTCTCCCAGAGACTATCGACTGTCCTCTGGAAAAAAACTGGGAGATGACCCTTACATCGGTTTCTCAAAGCATATGGTTTATTCTGGCCAGATGAGCTAGGTTTCGAAACCAACAACAATAAAACTATCTGAAATTTAGTAGGAGATGTAGAGCGTGAACTATCCAAGAACTGAGAAATTGATTCCCACCATCACATCCAGCAGCGCACCCATTCTCACAGAATCCCCTGTTTGAATAAAGACAACCCTACCCCAGGGCTGTCATAGCTTGTCAGCCTTAGTCATACCCATTTGTTTATACACACTTACATTTGTTATCTTAGACCACAAAAAAAAAAGAACATTCTAAATCTTGGTGAAATATAAAAGAAAGGAAGGATTGTTTTGAAGGACTGTGCTGCCAAGAACACAATAATATCACCACCAGCCCCCACACATTTGTTACTGCATTCCGCACAAGCGCCGGATGAACATCTGCACTGTAAAAACTCAGCCCATTAGCTCCCTCAGCTTGTTAGTATATTTTAATACTGTGATCACAGCTTTCTATTTCTATCAAGGTGCTACTAGGTGCCAGACTCAGTATTCACATAGCGCGTCATTATTATCTCTACACCCCCCAGGTCTTTAATCTGTCTTACTTTAATGAAGCTATTACACAGCAATGCTGAAACAGAAGGAAAGAAGAGGGAGAAATCTGAGGAGAAGGAAAGAGGATGCTACCAGTGTGGCAATACTGCTGGAAAGATAAGTAGAACCCCGATCTTATCATGCATGCTTGGACTAATGCTGTGTTACATACATCCTTCTCTGGCCTCTTAGTCTGTAATGTAACTTAGAGAGAAGTCATCTATCACATACAAAACACAATTAATTTAACAACTCACTCTACTGATCTACTCTTTTCCTTTAGCTCCTTACAGTGGCTAAGTATGAATAGTTGGTCAACTGCATCATTTATGGCCTACATAAATTTCTCAATGCTAACTAGTCTATATTCACTCCTTATGTTTGTGTAAGGGATACACGTGAATAAAACAAAAATGGGTGCAAGCCTGCTGTAACATACACAGTATCTGATGCCGGTGTGCTACACAGTCACAGGTGACAACTGTGTTTTCTGCATGCAGTAGGCTTTGTGTGTGCAATTTTTTTTTTAATATCCAAGCCAAATTTAAGCCTGCTTTCATCACAAGATGAACTTGTTTTACCAGTAAATATAAAGCTGTCATACAGTCCACAAATCCTGACCAAAAAAAACCCCAACATCACAAACAAAAAAAAAAACCCACAAAACACTCAGAGAAAAAACGGTAAGCTTAGAAAACTTTAAAATACCTGTTCCTCATAAAATAAGTTAAAAGATCCAGGCAAACAATCTTGCAGGTTTACATGAATTCATCACTTTCAGGCCTCAGTCCTGCATTCAAAAAGCCTTAACATGAAAAGCACGTGCTGAATAAAGAAGAAACCAATGTGCTCACACATCTACTGGTTAGCAAAGGGCTGATGGATCTTCTCTTGTTCTTACACTTATGAAATTAAACATTTTCTCTTCACCTCAGTTTCTCCCCTTTCTAGATGCCAAATTCTCTCAGATGGTCAGAAATCCTATGCTCTTCACTCAGAGCACGGCAGCATTTCTCCAAGGAACCAGGTTTACTGGGAAAAGTACAACTGTTTATCTTACTTGCTTATACTCTTTCACTGAGCATCTGCAACTGGCCATTACCAGATTCAACGCTGGGCTAGCTGTGCCTTTGATCTGACCCAGGACAGCTGTTCCTACGAACTTATTTAACTAGCTAGCATTTAATAACATGACAGTTTCACAGAAACCTTAAACCAGACAAGGATAAAGCACCACTGAACGCAGCTACTTGTACTGCCCTCCGCTTTGTGCTGGCTGAAGAGTTTGGACAGTTGAGCTGAGAACAGAATCAAAGACATGACACTGACTGAAACAAAGTGGAAGTTTGCAGAGCTCATCAGAACCAGACCAGGTCTCCAACTCAACTCCCGTGTGATTGCACGAACATTTGCACAGGGATAAGTGAGGGAGCAACCACACATGGCAACACTAGCTTACATTGGTTTCAAGCACTTGCAAAACTGTGGAGAAAATAAGGTTTCTCAGACTTTCCACTCTGAGAAAAATAGCTGCACACTAATGGCCAAAGCAACATGGTTTGGTTAAACACTACATGATATGGAAGAACATCATTTCACGCACAATACAGAGCACAGAGAACACCAAAAAGCAAGGATTTCTTTGAGCACCAACATGATCCTACACAGAAACTTCAGATGGCAATTTTTCAGTGTGCATTTACTCATACCAGAACATACAAGCAAACTCCCAATTCATCTTCACCTCAGCTGTTACTTTAAAACAGAAGCAGAAGATAAGTCTGATTCAGAAAAATAAAGGTGGTTCATTTCAGCAGAGAGATGGAAGAGTTTCTGGAGATAAGGGGTCAGATATGCATCTGCAGAATGAAACGCAATCAAACATCCGAGTCTGCAGCATTCCTAGAGAAGGAAGGTCATCTAGTATGACTCTATGTCCCTTTTTCATGAGGGTTTTCTAAAAATTATTTATTTCATTTTTAACAAAAGCTGCCTCAAAAGCACTCAAAAGTTCTCTGAAACACTTTAAACCATATAAAAATATAAGTAATCTCCATATTACCTAAGCACCTGAACAGCTTCCAGTGCTGTACAGAAGAAATAGCTTGTGCCTACTTCTCTGAGCTTCGGTTCGCCAAGTGCAAACACAGCACAAATGCAGTGCTCCTCATGAGCATTTACCAGAGATAACTGATGTCAATGAACGAGGGAGAGCAGTAGCTTTAAAATTAACATTGGAGGATTTCAGAACTGCATCTAAAACTACAGAGATTTAGCCAGGCAGCTGCTACTGCTCTGTACAGTGTGACCCCTGCAAATGAAAATGTAGAGGAGGAGGACAGCAATGAACAATACTTAGTAATTTGGACTGAAAACATAAGAAGTTGCTCAGTTCCACTCTGTATGATTTCTGATGTCATGTTTGAGCACCTACCAGTTTTATGTTAAATAATGGCTGAAAATAAGTGTCTTACAGTTTATTCTCCTCCTCTCTCCACGGGGAAAATTGTGCCTGTGGTACGATACTGTGCTGTGGATTTTGTACTTTAGTTTTAGGCCTGCATGCATGAAGTATTTTTGCAACCATGCACTTCTGGTGGAGCTAACAGTTTGAAAAAGGATGCCCTCAGAGTCTGTGGGAGGCCATTTCCCTGCCTCATACTGGTTCACAAGAAGCTCCTGTCTCTCACAGAGCCAAGCATACCTGTAAGATAGAAAAGTCACATCATAACTGATGTCTGGCACTACTGCTCTGGGACTTCCAGCCTGAAGTTTCGGCACTCTCTCAGATACATGAACATCAGTCTTTGAATTAAGATTTTAATACACTCTATACTTTGAGCACTTGAAATTCTCTTGCATCTGTAAAGAATCAGTAGCAAAAAAAGGGGGTACATGAGAAATCAAAAGCATTAGCAGGCATAACTGTATTAAACTGTAATGTTTAGCACTAGATGAAGTTTCCTAAGACCTAATAGGAACTGAAGGAGAAGTGAATGAAAGCTGTATGAAGAACAAACACAAACAATTCTAACAAGTGTTGTTTCTGGATCTTGATTAAAAGTGATACAACTGACTTACATACTTTGCAAATTATTAATACAGCATTTCAGAGCTATTTAAATTCACACATTTTCATCTGCAGGGCACTGGGAGTTTTTATTTCTTTTCTCATTAACTGTGAAAATATGATTAATGTTCAGCTAGAAACTTTGTGAAATGGAAATTCCTTATCAGGAGCTGAGTTCAGCCCTGTTTGTAAGAAGATACAAATACCTGATGTTGTACCTGCATATTTCATGGTTGGTTTTGGCCACCTACGTGTATGTTTGGGTTGTCCAAGTTGCTAATACTGTAAGGCTCTGGTTGAAGAATGGGTAAACTCTAGCATTACTGAATTCCACTGTAGTTTTATTAAAGAATTCATGGGATCAGCATTCTACTTCATTTATTAAACACCTGGAAATACAGTATTGTTTAAAATACACACAAAATATTAAAGGAAAACACAAAATTCACCTTAATGTTTTGCTTTTTTAAGCTCATATTAATTGCTAATGTTTCATTATGTGCTTCAAAAATATGCAAAGATCAGAATTTTTCAAAACAAAGCACAGAACCTGCTCATAGCACTTCAAGAAACGAGACTGCAGTATAGGATGAAAACCAACTGGATTTTCTAAATAAAAATATCTGTCTAGTATTTAGTTACATATACATAGAAATAAAATCTAGAACGCTATGGCTTATTCTGAAAGACAAAACCCAGAGAACCTCTTGCTTTTTAAAAAAGTTAGCATATGTATCAAATTAAGGTTTTGTTATAACTCCACCAGTCAAAAAGTATTTATGGCTCTGTCTGCATCAGAAATTTTTATATCCCCATCATTAATTGTGTTCAGTGACAGAAAAAGGACAAGTAACAGCATGAGAGATCACTAAATAGCACAAGACCTGCCCTAGGCTACGGGTCTCACCTGGTTAACACATTCTCCTTTCTAAAATGTGGGCAGCCCCATGTAACCTCATCTTAACAGCCAGGGACATCAGGAGCCCCAGCTAGGGAGAAGAGACGAAGCCTTCGGTGGGCCAAATCAAGAAAATATAAGCAAATAAATAAGCATTTTCAAGCATATGCTGTGGCTGAACCAGTCAACAAATGCAGGTGACCCAACAGTTTTATGCATGTGCTTTATGGCCAGATGAGAGCTCTCCCAACCCACTCCCTCGGAGATCTCTGCTTCCAGCTACATCACCCCGGTCCCCAGGCAGATGCAGCTGAAATCAATAGCGCCGTCATACCATCCCTCTTTTTTTCCCCCCTAAAACCCAGCTGCAGCCCAGTTTCAGCTGAGACCAGCATTGCTGGGCTCCCAGCACCAGCCAGGCAGGATGAGGCCGGATCGCTATCTGATGAGAGGAGAGCTCGTCCTGACTTTCCACAGTCACTTAAGCCGGCGTCTCATTGCTTGTCCTTAGAGACCACAGCTCCACTCAGGCAGAGAGCGTCTAGACAGTATTCATGATCCATCTGTCTGGCACAGCCAGGCTGATGACAAACTCTATTAGACCCGAAACATTTTTTTTTTTTTCCCCTCCGCTCTTCCCTCCTCCCATCTCCCTTTTCCTCTGAGAAGCAGTAATCTGACACTGAAAATTACTATCATTGTTGCAATGCTCAAAATAGCAGTGCCAGACTTTCATTAACATCAATGCTAGACTGCTAAATATTTAAAGAAATGGATAAATTTCACCTGAAGTGGGACAGCCCGGCACACATGAAAGCCGGAGCACAATCAAAATGTAAATCCAAGCAGTTGTTTTTATCTGCGCAAATTCGGTGTCACAGTCAGAGGGGGATGCCAAAGGTCTCTTTAAACAAAATATTTTCCTTTGATTGAGCTTTTTGTTTTTAAAACAGAATCATTCTCCAACCCCCTGCAGATCCCTGTAAGGCTCTGAGCTGACAGAAGTAGGTGGGGGTGGTGAAAGGGAGAGCTATATATTTGATTTGTTTGGGTTTTTTTACCTTGCGGAGGAAAATGAACTCCTACAGCAAACTCTTCTATGCCAAAACAGCCATGACACATCACCTCCATCAATGCTGACAGCTTGAAATTTGATGTAGACATAATTTTCACATGACAAGAAGGATTTGTTCTCCCTTATTTTATTCTTCTTCAAAGTCTCATGCTTGTCAGTATTTGTGTTTCATATGCCCACGAACACAGGCAGCTCACAGCAGAGACAACTACCTGTACTGTTTTCCACCAAACAATTAAAAAACTAGAATCTCCACCGTTGCAAGCCTTCTCAATTAGACATGACTTGGATACTGCTGTCTGCAAACAGACAACAGACTACGCTTCCCATTTCAAAATCTAATTTACTTTTAGCAGGACAAGGCAGGCTGATCATTTGTTGTGAAACAAAGGGAAATGCTCGAACAAATGAACTGTGTCCTGCTAGAAGCAGGCACATTGTTTCAATTCCTTGGAGTCCAAATTTTGCAGGTCACGTGGAGCGGAAAACTGCCACCAAGGCCAAGTCTGCAATGTTTAAAATCCTCTTCATCTCATTTTTCCCATCAGAGCTTTGTGCTGTTAAATACACCCTCGACCTCCAAGTAGTGTTAAAAGAACAGTCGTCTCCATTATCTTAATGAGTAAGTCTGTGTAGCTGACGAAAATAAAAACAGCAAGTGGACCTACCGAAAGCTGATACGGGCTGTTTCATATGAGGCTACCTGTAGGGAAACGTGCCTTAACCTCAGGTACGTTTCAACCTGCATCACCAAGCCTGTGTTAAAACTCCCAAGGTAAACCAAGCAAGCTGTTATCTTGACGTGTTGGCTTCGATGACTTAGCGTGTACAATGACAAGCTAACACCGACACCATTGTTATCTGGAATCAGACTGCACCACACACTAGCTAACGCACCTCATAATTGGTGGGGGGTTTTCCCCGGCTGCCCTCTAATGTCACTGTGCCATACAGACCAAATTGCCCACGTAGCGGCATAAGAAAACTCAACCTACAAGTCAGCAGAAGAAAATTAATAAAACCAAAGGGCTGCACAAAAACACATTTGGTTTAACTTCGCCCATGTGAGACACCGTACCGAGTTCAGCAGCAACAGGCAAAAGACTGAATTAACAGCCTTCACACTGGAGCCAGATAAGAATAGAGAGGAAAACTAAATCTGGGAGATTTAAACTCCTCTAACACAATGGGATAGCGTCTGCTATAATCACGAGGGACTGGGAGCAGGTCACCCACAAAAAAATATCTTTCTATACCACTGCTCATGCAACTTAACTAAACTAAACAATAAGCTCCAACAAGACATTCCGGATTTGGCTGCTGGCAAGAACACAAATGAGAAATGCTTCAGTGGCCAGGAAACAGGGCTACCGCTAACATGGCACATACTGCTTAAATAAACTGAAGCAGAACTTCCATATGAAAATTTATTTATTTAGACATCATTTGGGGGCAGTGTATGTATTACTGAGAAAGGAGATGAATATTGCTTCCACCGTGGGAGGATAGAAGGTCTGAATACAGCAAGAGAATGGGATTCTTTGAAGAAACAGCCGAGGGGAAGGCATACCACAGTAGTGCCAGCGTGCTCTAGGCAAAGACAAGAGCAGTCCCAGGGAGAAACGGGACACCCTGCTTGGACGTAGACCAGCACACACTTACATGTGGCTCCTTTCTACTGTCTCCTCCCCATTCAAGAACTGTGCACAAGCATGAAGATGCAAGAACAGAGCTGGTATCTAACGCTGACCAGAAAGAAATTCCTGCTTTAAAATTCCTCCTAAAAATTAAATTTTTTAACACTCATTTTCTTCTTATTGAGCTGTATTACTGTCTTGTCACTAATTAGAGGCCAATGAATGTATGTACGTCTGTGTTGGAAGGTAGCCTCATCAGCTGGGACATTTGACGCGCATATACCCTGGTGTACTCTGGTACGGGTTCCCATTAAAATAATTGAGCAGAAGCATCCACAAATTTCTTAATTCGACATGTCATCCCTCTAAGGCCTGGGAACCGCACTTCAACAAGTATTCTAGAAACATTTTTTCAAAGCTGGAATAAGCCAACACAAGCAACTGCCACATCCATAATAATGCTCTTTCCTATGACCAGCTGGCACTGATTTCTACCATGTAGCAGCCTGTTCAACAGCCAGAACATGATAAATATCACTAATCCTCATTTATTTTAAATACTGATTACGGTTGTATTATTTTTCTGCCTGGCTTCTATCTTTTTTCTCTTTCTTTCACCTTTAGGACCCTGTTTCACTGGGTTTTGGTTTTTTATTTAAAATAGAAGTCTCTTTATGTAACAGTGCTTGTCGCACAGTCCCTATTGGAATGAAAAGTACAGTCACTATCAATATCCCCAAACACAACAATTAAAGAACCACTCTCTGCCATAAGGTAAGCAAAAAGTTAAACAATTCTGAATGCTCATAGCAATAAATCAAATATTTCCTCTACAAACCCCTTATTTGCAATGTTGTTACAAAACCTGCAAATATCATTCTTGAAAGACTTAGTAAGACTGTTTACTTCATTATTCCTCTTCACTCAGCACTGGGGAGGTCTGAAGTAGCAGGGCCACTGGACACCCTATTTTAGAAGGAGCCAGAGAAAATGAACAAATATAACAGCTTAAGGGAACGCAATTAATGTGAAGGAACTTGTGGTTTGGATTTTTTTTTTTCTTCTAAACCCTCCCAGAGGGTTTAAACCCTACCACAGATGAATGGTAACAGTCCTCACATCTGTAAAAGGCTCATTTCAGAAGGAAGCAAACATTCTTTCTCCATGTCCACTGAAAAGTGAGAAAAATGCCACCACTTTGACCCATACAACCTTCCAGAGACAGGATCATGGAACACGTCAACCAAAGTTCCTGTGCAAGCAGTAGCAAACCTGTCACTGAAGGTTTTTGGCAGAGACATTTTGTCATGTTTGGTCCAGATAAATTTTATGCTGGTGGAGGAGAGGATGACCTGTCAGCTGACCAGCAAGGCTCCCTTTCAGGCATGCCTGGCTTCACGTCCTTGACCTGCTGCAACGTATGAAGGGAGAGATATGGCTTAGGGGAAGACCGGGAAGTCTGCAGATTCTGGATCAAGCAAGCGACAATTTCTACAGTCCAAAGGCCTTTTGAGGAAAAGGGCAGCATGCGGTGTCAACACGCCACCGCGATTACGGCACAATTGCCACAGGGACGAAGGGGTACTGGAAAACCTCTGGCATCCCAGCTATCAGACCTTAAGCTGAAGGAGGTTTTTGGAGTTCCATCTGGGATCTCTACCTAGGAACTCACAGAGGGCTGCCATCACACTGCAGCTGTGCAGGGCCACCACCTGCAATGCCCCAACTTGCTTGTCACCAAGGTCCTTCCCTCCATCTGCTACCACAATGGTTTTCATGGCTCTGTTTGGGCAAACAGTTGTGCTGGCCTGAATTGAGAAAAGAGCTGTACAGCATCTCAGTCAAAAAAAATTCCTCTATTTGAACTTTAAAGATATGCTGACAGGTTTTACGTACGCCAATAATAAGGCATAACTTTTTTACAACTCAAAAGCCAACTCATGGGCAAATACATGTGGCATTTTGTTCTGGACCCATCACCAAAGCCTATGGCTAGTCGTGGGGCTCTGGAAAGAGTTCCACAACAAAAACCAGATCAAAACAACGAAAAAAGAAATAACAGACAAGCATATACAGTTCGTTACTATTTCAAAACCTCTGAAATCACTGCAGAGGTACCAAAGTACTGCAAAGTACGAGATTTAAAAACATTTACAGTACAACATGTAGACACGAGTTCAATTGAAGGTTAGAGGGCAGAGGAGGAAAGGTGTATATCCAACACTTGACTTCATTTTCTATTATGAATCTACTCCCATGACTCTTAATGGCACATGGGTTCATTACAAAAATCACAGATAGATGCTGCTTGCAATTCCTGTTATTAATAACAACATAACTAACACAGATACTCCTAAGCAATAGTCACAATCAGAGGTGAAACAGCACGCTGAGGGATGTCAGTATTGGCAGAGCCAAACCATTTGGAAAGTACTAAGTAATGTAAGAGCATTTCTATTGTACTTGTACACCAGAAGCAATATTGGAACATTTCTCTGCCATCCAGAAAGCTGAATTGTGCTTTAAATATAAGTTAACGTAGAAGATGAAAAAAAAAAAAAAACCCAACCAAAAAAACCCCAAAAAACCCCAAAGTTTGCTTTCAGTGTACATCAATTCTGGTGATAAACTCTGGAACTCTATGTGAGATGTTTATGCACCAAAGAATAGAAACTAAAGGTATTTTAAATACATACCTACAAAAGCCCTTTGCTTTCTTTCTCAGAAGCCGCATACAATCCATATGATTATAACCTCAATATCTGCAGCACAAACTCCCCTTGCGTAACTACAACTTTCCAGGTTTAGAAACCTAGAGAAAGCGTGTTACAAATCACTGCTGGTTCAGAGAAAAAGAGTATTTTCTTCCTCTGTCTCATGCCCCCCAGACATCATACTGCAGGCCAAGTTTCTGAACAGACTGATTTCCAAGGTGAACAGAGATATTCAACGTACATACATACACGGATGCACGCAAGGAGCCAGTACTTACAGCTAAAGATGCCTGGAGGTGGATGCTCTGTTACAAGCAGACAGTTCTCTTCATCACTGTTATCCCCACAGTCATTCTGTTGGTTACAAATCAATGAACCAAGATACAAGCATTTACCACTGGCGCAGGTGAATTTGCACTCTGAAAGGCAAAAAAGAAACCAAAACAAAAATTTGTGAGGTAATTGGTGCTTATCTTCTTCACTGCTAGAATGACTGATATTATAGGCAATCTTTTTCATCTAGATGCTCTCATGGTGGACAGGTCTTTGGTACTTTAAGTCCCCAAAATAATAAAGTATTTGTAAGCTTTGCACACATAAATATATAGGTGACACATTCCAGATCACCAGAATCAATCCACTAGTAAACCAGTTTTGCCATTTGTGGAAATTCAACTTCTTAAAAAACAGACAATTTTTTTTTTTGTAGTTCATGTTGATTACAATTCATTTTGGACAAAGACCGTGTTCTCATAAATGTTTGTGTGGCACCTTGCGTATTTGGGGCAAGACAGTACTATGAATAAAAATAGTAATTGTCCCACAATTATGAAAAAAAGTCTTGCACAATGTAAAAGAGCATCAGCTGTAAGACAACAGTATAGTTTGTAACCAGGAACAATCCTGTCCAGACACAGACAATTATTCCTTAACTCTTCCCAAAGCCAATTTGCCAGTCTCCCTACTAATTACAGTCGAGAACTCAGTCTGCCCATTGAACTCCTACATGCCAGTTTGCTTTACAAAGTCAGTAAACATCTAAAACCCCTATAAAGTATCTGAACACTATATGCAGGCATGCTGTATTTTTTCTGTTTGGTTAATTACAAAGAAATGAACAGTTTCCCCTAAATATGATTCAGCCATGAGAACAATTCCTGTGAAACCAAGTATTTAAAGAAAAAAACTTTGTTACCTCGAATTTCTCCTTCTCTTTCTCTGCAAAATGATGCAGGCTGGCTAACTAATCCTGTGTAAGATACTTCACCAGACTGCTACCTAGCTCTTACAAAAAAAATGTCAAGGAAAAACTCCTTACCTCATCTCCCACTCAAATTTTACACTGACAACAGATTTGTGCAGTTACTCCCTCAGACAACGATGGCATTACCTCCATTCTTGGCCTTTTGCTTACTGAAGTGCTAACTAGTGGTAGCTTTTTATGGGAATCATAGTCCAGTGCCTTGTCATCTTGGATGTTTTTTCTTTTCCTTCCAGAGCCCAGTCAGATAGGGCTTCGGTCTGACTGACTTGACTTTTGCCTGAAGCTGTAAAACCTCAATATTTAAATAAGGCTTTATGTACTAAGGATGTCTACTGTGGTTCATAATTAAAATTCCATTGCCCTTCTGCTAAATTGATCATTTAAATGTCACTTCCAGAAACAAAGCTTTATAGTAAGTATTTAAGATGTAATTAGTTCACAAAAATATACGTGTAATTATAAAAAGCTTTCTCACTAGGCTTGTTCCAAAGTTAAATACACTACACAGAGAGAACAGAGACATACTATATCTCAACAAATTATAATTTAATGATTACACTTCCAGCATGTTGATGAATTCTGGAGCCTCCCATTCACAAGTAAAGGCAAGGCAGACGGAATTAAAAACACGGAACACTCCGAGTAGTTTATTAAAGCCGAGCCATTACCTGAACCCTAGGCTTCCCTAAGGCTGCAGTTTGGGGCGGCTGATTCTGCTTAAGAGACATCATCTCTGGTCCTTCCCAGCAAAAAGAGAGCATCTGCTCATCTTCAGCAGTATCAACACAAGACCTTCCTTTCATCTGAACAGCACTTGGACTTACTCTGAACTGAGACAACAGGACCTTGAATTCTAAAAAGCCCCTAAAACAGTTACTGAGGTGTGATACTTACCCACACGGATCTGATGTGTAGCATAAGCAAGGTAACAGAGAAAGAGGGGAAAAATAAATTGGGAAAGTGAATGAAATAATTTTTCTTAGCAAATTTGCTTTGTAGGTAGAAGTGATTTGCGGACTTCACTCTGAACACTTTTCATCAGAAGTATTAATGCCATTTTGGTAAACATACCAGCAAGAATCTGCTGCTGCTGCAAAAATATATGCATCAATATGTGCAACACATAAAATGCTACTTAGGAATATAAATAAAAGCCATAAAATACTATGCCAGAAAAACAAGCATTTCTTGTGGGGGAAAAAAAAAATCTATCCATCTATTCCATTTGGTCAGGCTGCACTTAAAAATCCGTAAGTATTTGCCTAAATAAACGAGGTCCACAAGATTTACACCTATAGTACTTGACCTACTCAAATTGTAGAATAAAACACTGTACAAACAAAATCTTTTCCACCGTTCCTTTGTCACCTTGTCCTTCTCTGCCGCAACAAAGAACTCAAGAGGCATCTAAGGGCTTAGTTTTTCTGGTTTCAGTAAAGAGTATTAAAAAAATCATAACCAGAGTAAGCCTTTTAAACCCCTATGGAACTAAGAAGGTCATTAGCAGTTACTTTTTGAAAGGAGACTTAAGATCGGTCTCAATATTAACAAACTGATAATTGCAACACTTTAGGACTCACTTCTGCAACTTCATGAAGTAAGAAACTGGAACAAGAAAAGAACAAAGCTGCCTTGGAAGATTAGAAAGCTTGGCTTGAAAGGGTTCAAACTTTCCAGGTATCTTAAATGAGGAACATAACACAGGGTGAAATTAGAGTGTAAAGGACATACTGTTTCTATTTGAAAGACAAATATCAAAGACAATATTGTTTGAAGTTAGAACATTTGGCATGTTACTTTGGCCACAATATTTAATTCTTTCCTGTGTGTTTGTGTTGAGTTCTAATGTAAAGCTTTCCACGCTTCCCCCGTGGCTGATATAAAATGCTCAAGCAAGATGGCAATTCAAAAGCAATTAAAGCTAAGAACTTTGGGTTTCTACTTGGCACCAGAGTATACAATCTTCAGACAAAAGACCAAATGAAGCATTAAGTTTTTAGTAGCTGTATTAAAGTCTTAAAGTTCTGGTTTTTTAACTAGCATTACCATAAGAGGACCAACCAGAGGAAAGAATGTGTGCTTTAAGGGTTGTTTTTTTTGTCCTAGATAATGGATCACATTGAAATTTGAGTTAAAAAAAACAGACTGAATCAACTTTTCTTGTAAAATTTTACGGCTACTTCCTTATTCCCTCAGATACGTGAACATTGCCGTTGTGAAGGTGAATTTAAAAATTCATCAGGCCTCTTGTCCTCTGTTGATACACCCATGTTGATTGGGAGGTTGCTCACAATATCACAGGAATTCTGTGTTGATTTTAAAACAGTCTCTGTTGCCAAAATAATCTTGCTTTGTGATCTCTCACCAAATCTGTTTGCCAGGTAAGTAGTCATCCTGTACTGGGCCTAGCTGGAATGGAGTTAACTTTTTTTCATAATAGCCCCTATGGTGCTGGGCTTTGGATTTGTGAACAAAATGATGTCGATAACACACCAGTGCAGTGCCTGCAGAGCAACCAGGTGCTACTTCCAGGGAGTAGGCAGGAGGTGGGCAAGAGGCTGGGAGGGGACACAGCCAGGACAGCTGACCCCAACTGACCAAAGTGATCCTCCATGCTGTGGTAGGTACACCCATGCTAAGCTAGGAAGCTTCTAGAACCATGTAACTCTTGTTAACTGGAGTCTTCAGCCAAGGAGAATTGACGTGACCAGGTATGACCACAGATCAGATTCAATTAGGGTATAAATGGAGCCCCCGCTGGCAGGCAAGCTTGAGTCATCCTCCTGGGAGCCGCTGGTCTGCAGTCGGGAAGTCTCCCTTTAGGTTGGGACGCCGCTTAAGGAAACTCCTTGAGGCTGAGGGCCCTCCCTTTGTTAGGTGAGTGATTGTGCATTTTGGATCACTGGAATTCCTAAGTGCAGTATTAATTCCTGAGTGACATTTCTAACCTGTCAATTGTTAATGATATCGGATACTTCAAGCAATTTTGATTAAAAGCAGAGCTAAGTTTGAATTAATTATCAGTTTGTTACAAATAAATTCAGTTTGAGTGTATCACCTCACTGAATTTAATTTTTGTGAGTTTCCGTGACACATGCCATAGAGCATCATGCTCAGCAACAGAAAACAGGGGGTTTGTCATTGCTCAGAGATTGGCTGGTCATCAGTCTGCTTGTTGAAGGTGGCGAGTGACTGCCTTTGCATGACTTCTTTCCCCTCTTTCCTTCACTTATTAAACTGTCTTTCTGCTGTTACTCTTCCTATTCTCTCCCTTTCCTGTGGGGCGAGAAGGGGCGGTAAGCAGGCAGCCGTGAGGCTGCTTAGCTGCTGGCCAGCATCAACCCACCACACATGCATGTGCAAATCTAACTTCCGAATCTAACAAAATTTAATACACAATGGAGGACACAAAAGTGCAAAACGTAGCCTGCATAAACATGTTCTGTTGAAGTCTGAAGGAAATACTCAAAGGAAAAACGTATGAATGGGGCAAATGAATTAAACAGATTATTCAAGGAAAATATAGATACTTCCTAAAAATACCTAACATCAGGTATTTGTGACTTGTAAACAAAAGGTCAGTACCATAAGTAGCTTGCAAGGTAAATGCATTTAAACAGTGTGTGCTTTTACTAAACCCAGAAAAGAACCCCTCCTTGCAAAGCAAGGTGGATCAAAGCCGGGTTGATGGAGATAGTTGAAAGCAAATACTAAGAGCATCATCAAACTGAAAGCTGGTAAATAAAGCTGCAGAGATCTGTACCAGAATAATAGGAGTGACCTCGAAACACGCTGACATGGAAATCCAGACCAGACCAATGTGCCTAATGACACAGTAGAGAGCCCTTTTCAGTCTGAAGTCTTGCACTTGGCTTGTCTAGACAAGAAGAGGGGGGAAAGCTCCCGTTCTGAAAACAAGCCAGCACAATCCTTCCTTCATGAATAACGTTCCAAAGCTAGGCAGTTTTCCTCTTCATTTTCAAGGGGCAATTAGTGAAACATCAGTAGGTTGGTCAGCAGGACTCTGACTAGAGCTAAACTGAAGCAAAATAACAGATACTAGAGGTTGAAAAAACCAGCTCTTCTTATAATTATGTCTTACTATGTTCGCAATTACGTCTGCAGTATAATTTTAAAATTTGTCTTGCTGATATACTGATTCTTCAATATAAAGTATTAATAAACATATTTCCAGGTAAAGCTAGACTACCTTGAAAAAAAAAAGGAATACTAAGAATACTATTATAAACATTTCCTATTTTTATAAACTGTATGCAAGCAGTACAAATAAGTATATTGCTGGTGTTCAAGGTAGATGCTTGTATACGTAAACTCTCTACATACAAATACTCAGTAAAATACAACTGCATTTCAAATAGTTAATTGACGGTTACATTTCAGCTACAACACCAAAAGATGGATTTGCCTCATGATACAAAAAATCGCTCTGATCAGTTTTTTTTTTTATTGTGAAACGCAAGATCTGCTGTATTGGGTAGGCTTATTTTACAGTTTTTGCGCCTGCCCAACAAGATAATTTTATCCTTGCATTCAACTTAATTCTTTTAGACTTCATTTACACTTGACTTCATCCATATGAACAGCATTCCCATTGTTTTTGTCATCCCACTTAACTGTAGGGCATTTTTAATTATAGCTAAGTGCTGTTTGCTTTTGTAATGTAAGTCCAACCACAGGCCAAGGGAAAAAAAAAGCGACAAAGTGTCATATTGAAAAAATATGGCAGTTTAGGCCACTGTTATGATGCGTGTCACAGCTACTTATTTAACGGGTCTGAGAAGATTCTCTGACCCAGGGGCAGAGTTCTATTCCATCCATTCGAATAAAAAATAAGAAAGTATATACACAGCCAGCGATCTCAAATTGTTGTGGCTAAAGTGTAGTAACACAGTTCAGATGCACAAAATGAAATCTTAAGTGATGCCTGGGACATCACGGGAGTGTAAAGGTATTCTCCCTAAATCCTGCGAACTGGTAGCAGCCCTGGCAGTACAACCAGCAGAAGGTGATCACATTGCCTGCTGGCATCACGTGCATAGAAGGGGAAAACCTCTTGGCCTTGGAGTGGATCTGGATTTCTAGAATAAAGGTCTAATTTCTTCACATAAAGACTCAATTTTGTCATCATATTTCTTCATATTTCTGTTTATATTGCAACGCATACCAGGCTGAAAGAAAATACATCTAAAAGGCATCATCACCTGTTATAAGGGTAGTAAGAGGCAGAAGTAGTGCATTGGGGAGGGTGGGAGGAAGCACACTTTGCTAGAGATTAAAGAAATATTAACCGCAAATACCAAAGTCAGTACAATAAAACCCTGTTCAACCTCTGATAAACATCTGTCTGTGTATTATTTTTAATATTGTAGATTGTAGCTTTATTACGGGGAGTAAATCATAAATAGGAGGCAGTGTACACAAGGAACATGTTTATTTGGGAAAAAAGCTTGGTTAATAAGGAAGATGGCAGGCTGCCATGCCATCTAATAAACATCCATTGGTGCATGGAAGGGAGGGATAAATAGGTCTTTATAAAACAAAAAAAAAACCCACTTCATAAAAAGAATGCCAAGCAGAATATCAGCAAAAATGAAAGCGGATCAGCTTATGCAGAGTAAGAAGCAGAGCTGTAAGCCACAGCCAAGGCCTGTCCTCACCGCCCGCAGCCCCGCGCAGGTCAGGGGTCTGTTCTCAGAGCCACGCAGCATGGAGACCGAGACGCCTTCTCTGCTTGGGGGGCGGGGGGATTGCTGCCTTAAAACGGGGCTGACTGAAAGAAGACTGTTACTGGTTCAAAACCAGCCTCATCCATATATATTTGATATTTATCAATTATCTTTCTGTAAAAGAGCAAGGCAGTATCAAGGTTTGTATTTCCTGCCCTTCTACCCACTTGCTTTTCCTGACCTGGCAACGGTCTGCCTGTTTATGCCCAGATAGCACTGAAACACCAGAACTTCTCCACAAAACTTGAGAATTGTGTTCCCTGCTCCGCGCTTGCGTAAAGCCTCCTTTACAGTCCTACCAAAGCACCTTCTCCAGCCACAAAGCTCCTGCAGAAATGTCCTCCCAGCACCACGTGCCCTGCGCTCCCCTCAGTGAAAGTTGGCGTGTCAGTGCCAACAACTCAACTGAATCATGGCCTTGACTTTGACCTGTGGTGCTTGGGTCGGAGCCCACAGAAAGGAGGACACTGAGCGCCACGCATACAGCTGCCAAGATGACGGACAAGGAACACTTTCACTCCAGCTCCCGAGAAGGAATGACCTACAAGGGGTGGGTTTCCACAAGCCATGAGAAGGCTTCACGTTTCTTCCAGTTCAATGCAGTGGCAAAGCGCGGTCCGCTATGGCATGCCAGGTGCACCCATGGGCCCACGTCCCGGCCCATCACCTCACCCCAGGGAGGTGCTCGATGCCCAGGGCTGGTGCCCCCCACTGCCCTGCTTCTGGCTGGGGGAGTGGGATGGGCCATGGGTGGCTGGCCCTGCCCCGATGGACCCCTGGGGAGCCCCCAGCTCCCCCTGACATTTCTATACATACTAGCAGAGTTCTCCTAATCAAGTATGGGGAAGGCACATTGGTGACTCAGTTAATGACACTCTCATTTTCAGTTGTGAAATTACATGAGGAGACGATTAAAAATACATTAAATATGTACCTTATAATTTTTGTCAAGTACAATGTCATTATCACGGGCAAGTGCGGATGAGGAGTAAAGGATACGAGCAAATGAGATTTTTTTAACATCTAGTTCTCCTTAATATAACTCAAAGAATTCCTGAATTATGGTAAATATTTTAAAATTATTTAAATTGGTTTTCATCTTAAGAAATCTTTAATAATCACAAGGAGCATCACTTACTGGGTTTGTAGAATGCTGCATACGTAAAGGAATAGAAAATTAAAAATCATGTACTGTAGCAGCTCCTTGTTTTTTTCTATAGAATACTGTTTGCATAGCAAATAGCTTCAGACTAGACCATTTTATCAGGTAACATCACAACCTTTGAATCCAGAGAAAGAGAAACTAAACTATGTCACTTCACAGATGCACCGCTAAGTTTTGAATGCAGTCCTAAAAACGGGCACAGATGAGGACACAATGGTTAACTGCAATAACCAAGGACTGTCTGGGGGTTAGGAGGAACGGGATGACTGGTGGGAAAAAGTGCTGTCTTTATGTTCTCTGTTATTAAATTACGACAGATTACTTAATACTGTGACCCCTGTAAGGCAGGAACTATTTTCAGTTAGCTCTTCTAGGAGGTCCTGCAATACAGAATAAATACCATTTTCATCTGCAATCGTGTGATGTTACTGAAGCAAGAAGGGGTCGGAGAACACACTCGAAAACTTGATTTTCCATACAAGTAATGTACAGTGCAGGCAAGAGTGCACCATGTTCCAGGTGGCTGTTCAGAAGATGTCAACCTAACACTGATGACAGTATTTTTTTTACACATCTTCCTATGCATACTATGCAGAAAAAGTAAGAGGAATGAATGTATTTACTATGTGTCAAGATGTAGGACAGTTATGGAGCTTCTGCTGTAACGTGAACTCCAGATTTTAATGGACAAGAGAGTTCTCCTTTCATTTCTTAATGCCATTTGAATTGTACAATGCACACTAATGTGAGTAATGACAAGTTTTTTTATCGTCTGTAACATATCCTCCAATCTACGTCTGCAGAGATTTGCATATTCCTGTAGTAACACTGTTAGTTTTTGTACTTTAAAAGTGATTTTCCCTTTACGTTGAATTATCTACAGAGTGTCTAACTGAGGTCACTGTGCCTCGGTGTTTATGTAACAAAAAAAATATAAGCAAAATAATACATAGAGTACAGCCAGACTGCTCTCAATGCATCATACAGCATAGAAAATGTTTTTTTACAAACTAGTACAGTCTTGTATCAATTGTTATTTAATTCTTCAGTCCTTATTCAGCTCTACCTAAAAAACAAGTCACACATTTTATTCACCTTGGTACCTTTCCCAGAAGGCTAGGTTTTTATGGCTAAACCTTTAAAAAAGTAAGGAAAATAATGGTTTTCTTATGAGAAAATCCCTCTTTTCTACCCCTTGCCTTCTCCTCCAGTCAATTTCCATGAACACTCTCTCCAAAATATGTATTGCATTGCAAATGTACACAGGCTCCCACCTATTTGCATTTCCATCTAGCAGAGTTAGCAGTCCTTTGGCTTGCCTAACATTTTCCGCTATAAACGTCTTGATGAATCCTTCCCATGTTCGCTGCATGCAGCAGGTCTGTGATGCTGAGTGGGAAGAACACCCCTGAGCTACAGAAGTGCCTTTTCTTTGTCCCAGGAAATTATCTTCTGCTTTTATGGAAATAAAAACTGGGGTTTTTAGAAAAAAATGTGGTTATCTTTACATTGTCTGCATCAGGAGAGTCTCTGGCAACGCTCCAAAATAACTAAAAGGTGCAGACACTGTGAGGCTCCAGCGATATCACTGCCAGAGCAACAGCCTAAACCGCACTGGGGCAGCAGGGGAAGGGGCAGATTAACTGTGGTGGGGAAAGGGGGTGAGCTCTACTCCCCACACTTTCATACAAGATTTCCATTTCACTTCCAAGTATCTGTTACTACTATGACCAGATGCTCCCCTTTTGCCCACGAGTGTTCCCAACATCCAGTGCACAGGATAGTCGGACAAGAGGGAAGAAATGTGAGCACAAAGCAAAGAGTGAAGTCAGCGTCTTATGGTTAGAAAGTGCCTCATTTAGCAACCTAAGCAGCATAATTTCAATAAAGATTCTTTCACACTACAATGATGCAATTTTGTTTAAGCATCATCAATGCATTCGACCATGTAAAAGCTATTTAACCAAAATTATTTCAGAATTTCCCTGGCCAAAGTGCTTACAAAGTAGACAATGCAGAAAACACTGATATAGGCCTCTGAAAGAAAGCTCTACTACATGTATTTTTCTGTTGTTGAAACAGTACAATTTTTAAAAATAACAGTGCATTTAGGACAGTACACTGCTGGCTGTGAACATGAACATACAATTAGCATGATGCTGAACAGTGCTGAGCCTGTCTAGGCACCATGCAGCATCTGGGGAAACTTTACAGCACAGAATACCAAACAGCTTTCCTTCCCCAAACCGCATTCAGTTTTGCAGACATGCTCTGCATATAAGTGAAAAAGGACCTAATAAATAGGCACAAGCCTGACATGATGCAAAACTTGTACATGTGCAGAGTCTCTAGTTCACAAGCTCAGCCTATGACTACACCACGTGTGAGAACCAACGTAAATGAGCTGGAGTGCCACATCCCCATGACCAAACGCGTTGGGCTGGCACTGCTGCCCAACAGGTGGGCACAGCCTTCCTCTGCCATCGGCTGCGGTTCCCATCCACGTGCAGCCGCTCCTCTGGATGGAGACAGAGAAACTGAGGAGGTTTCCATCAGGTCTGTTTGAATCAGGCAGTCACCCTGATCCAAGCACCACCCCAGTGACCAAGCAGCAGGGTGGTGAGGGGGGAAGAGATCTGAGCAAGGTGCTGAGGGAGGAAGGATGGTGCCAGGGTACCCAGGTGTGATGTAAGATGTTATCTTCACAGCTGACATCTGCACATCTGGCTTGGGTGGAGCTGCACAGCCTGGCACCCTGCTGGCACAGCTGGCTTTTAGAGGTTAACCATCCTTGCCTGTTCCTAAAAAGTTTTGCAAAAGGAGGATCACCTGGTTCACACCAGAGGCCTGGTGCCCACTGTACCAGCACACCTGAGGGAACACCAGCCTGTCACGCATGTGCGAATGTGTGACCAGGTCTTGGGGTACTGCTGATGGATGAAGTTGACTTTACTGACAAAATACACATTGCATTAGAGAGCCAAGCAGCATTTGATCTCCAAACCACACCCCAGACACATTAGCCCAAGCCCAGGGCTCTTCTGGACATTATTCCTGTCTGTGGTTTACCTTAATATGCTGGACTGGAAACTACCATGGTTGACATGCAGATCAGCCAGGCCAGCCTTGAGACAGCAACATCTGTCAGAGAGACAGGGGAGGTGGCTGACAGCAATAACCATTCCAGCCATCTAATTTTAATCTGCCACTACGTATCTACCAGAAGCCCTACAGAATTTTTTGGGTGGGTAAAAGAGATGGGCTAGGACAAATCTCTGGTTACAGCTCAAGTTATCAGTGTATCAATGACAAGTTAAAAATCATAGAAGTGATGTGCTGAACACAGAGAACCACGCAAAAACAGCACAGCCACGGAAGAACAAAAACAGCCAGAGCATCAGTAACTCAAGAGCAGCTAATTGCGTTTTAACTGTGGGCGAGGTAGTTTGTTATATTGTACTAGCTCATTATCGCTAATCTGTTCAAAGACGGGGATAATTTTCTATGTTTTTTTATAAGCCAACATAATTAAACTGAGGTCAGTTTCACAGCACTGGTCTCTCCTCAGAAGACTTCAAACAGTCACAGTAAAGAGAAAAGCCAGCTAATACAGCATGCTGCTGATTTTCAAGCAAAAACAAAGGAACAAAATATTTGTTAGAGCTTCCTCGTGTTCCATCACACTCCTATAATTCAGGGTCCTTCAGGTTAAAAAATTAGATTCAGACACTAAGAAACACCATCTGAACAGATTCATTTTCCTTGTTAGGAAATACTTCTTTAAAACATAAAATGTGTTACTATTGAGTGTTATACTAATATATAAAAAAATACTTCTCCAGAGAGGTGATAATTCCAAAATCCAGACCACAGATTAAAAACATTTTATAATTTGCAGGCACTGCGTTCAGGTAGATGAAAAATAAAAAGAATGATCACACATCTTCAAGAAAGAAAAAGTAAGTTCAACAGCTACCAAGGTAAGGCACAGAGTAATCTAGCACACAAGTATTTGAGGATCAAATTCAAAGGTGAGTGAAAGTCTACAGTAGCGTAGCCAGGGCTCCCTGATTTTTTTCTTAGCCCAGTTAAGCTCTCAGCTATTTATTGAAATATAATGAAGGCTACAATTAAATGGACACTGTGAACATGTTGGCACATTTTAGTAAGTTTGTGTACCAAACCTGTTGTTTATAAGGTCTGAGTCGAGATGCAGCTTTCAGTGTGCAAACTTCTTTGCAAAGTTACACAAAAAGCATTCACCTAACATACTTTAGCAATGGCTTGCACAAGGCCTTGGTGCTTTGTGTTACAGTGGACTAGGAACAAACTACCTAGAGAATTTATAATTAATAACAGTGAGGAAGTAATACTGAAATATGTCTTTTTATACTTCATGCAGTAACTCTGTATTTGAGCTGACAGTGAAAAATTTAATGTGCTCTACTACCTAAGAGACAGAAGACAGAAGCAACGATGGCAGGCCTACACACCCTGATAAAAGGTCATTTAGAAGGGCAGGAAGCCCCCTTCATAATAGATCAAGGTTATACGAAACGTAAGAAAAATTTCCTTAGAAGACTTATGTGCAAGGGGTTTTGAGGAGATTACCGATTTAAAAAAAAAAAACGCATCCTCTGATACTTACTGCTACACAGTATGTGGTCGTAAGAGGCTTCAAAATGGGATTAACCAGTTAAAAAAGACGAACATGTTCATTTAAATGTAAACAGATATGCATGGGTAACAGTAAGAACTTGCAGTCTTCAAAATATATTGCTATTGCTAAATGTTTGCTTAAATGGTAGCATATTTGACGGAGAAGAATACAGTTTTGGTTTAAACACATTTTCTAGATTTCCAAACACGACCTCACACACGCAGTTTTATTTTTGTCAAAGCTTAAGATACAGAATGAAAAAATCTTGTTCTACAAGCACACATTAAAAATACTGTTAATAAAAGAAAAAAATGCATACTGTCTTGTGACTAAAACATCAACATTCACATGATATGAGACAGCAAAGCATCTGCTTACTCTTTTTGAAAGGCAAAGTTATGGGAGAGTTGCTATTATCAGACTAGATGGATGCAGTTTTGTTCTGTTCCTCAACATTATTTCTTAAGACATCAAATCATCACTTTTTTTTTATTTCTGTGGTGATTTCTAGGGAATACAGTTGTAGGATGCTGTTCTTTGTAACACTTAAATTACTAAGTTAGGGCAATCATTTTAAAATGCCAAGTATTACAAAGACACTCACAAAGGAATAACTGAAGAAAAGAATTAATTCTACTTTTAATTTCCAAACAGCCGATGAGGGTTCTTCAGAGAATCACTAGCTTTTTAGAAGTGTAATTACATCAGACAAAACTTGAGTAAAAAAAATAATTCTATTTTATGACATCAAAGATGGGAGGAATTCACACACTTAAGACTGTCTACAAAACCAGTGTCAAAATTATAAACATCAAAGAAATGGCCAATATATACAGCAGGCTAGGTGCCTTTCTAATAATACACTGAAGTTCAGTGGGTCTGTCTCATTTTTTACACTTTGAGGGCTAATCATATGTATTTTTAAGGTAACTCTGCTTCACTGAATTAAACTCATATTTTAAATATCTTGCTCCCTCTTTTCTTTGACACTAAAGGTGATCTGTATAGACTAAGGCTATGGAGAGATACTATGTGTATAGATAGACATTGGAAGATATTAAAGGAAAACTTTAAAAAAAAAAGAGAGAGGGGAATGCTTTGTCCCTTCTTATTCTTTAAAACATTAAGTATTTCATTCTCTCTCTCTCTCTTATGCTATGGAGAGAAAAAGTAAAGAAATATTACAAGTACCTACACGGTGAAAATTAAGCAACTGAAATGAGCATGGACTACCCCTTAAATCACTTTAGAACTCTCTAGATCAGATCTCCAACTTCAATGGGGCTTCACATATTTATTTCACTTAAAGCTTATTTATATCAAATGCCTAGCAATCAGCAGCCTACATCTTGCCTTTTGCATAAAGATTTCAGCATGCATCTTCCAAATTTTTTTTCTCTCTCAAGTCACATATCAACAGCAAAACAAGGAATGTATAATCTGATTAATAAAAGAATCATACCAGTGTTTTCTCTTAAAATAATTTCTTTCTTTACAACATATAGGCAAATACTTCACAAAGAAATAAAATCAAAGAACAAAAGATCCAACCTTTCCATATTCTTGCCTTACAAAGTTCACTTTGAGTCATAATATTATATACAGAGATATATACTGCCACATGAATACATCTAACAGCAAACTCAAACCATAGGTATTGCAAGTCAAAGTGTGGCCTAAGATGTAGAGGTATTGACCCCAAGATTCCTGCACAAAGTACTCAGCCTGTGAATTATTTCATACTCCTTATATTTAAGGACAATGTAGAATTCCAAATCTCAATGCAGAACCATCACAAAAGTACTGGCTTATTTTATATGGAAATTCCTGCAGGTCAATAGGAAACACATTTTTTTTTTAAATTTTAAACTGAGTATGATCTGGTTTTGAATCTGTATATCAACAATATATTATATAATGTATGATATGCATTAGCCAATGCAGAGTGAAAAAGCACATTCCGAGCACATATGGAATACTCCTGCCAGACTGTACTACAATTTTCCAGCTTCCGTTTTAATACTTGGATGTCTGCACATTAAATCAGCAGGCCAAAAAAGAAGACTGGCCTCAATTACTTTCATATAATGTTCAGCAGAAGAGATTTGCTAGTTATACTGGTTGCTGTCAGAGGGAACAGCCTGCAGTACTGCACTACTACACTTGCAAAGTAGGAGAGATTTAGTCTTGTAAAGTACAGATGCTCTCCCAAGATGGAGCAACATGAAGGGAAGGCATAAGGCTGAGTACCAACAGATCCAAGGGGAAAAAATATTATGCTTCTTAAGTAATAGTTCTAGACATTTTTCTTCCTGAAAAGCCACAGAAGATTTTCTAAGATCTTGAAATAAAAAGATTACAATTATTTTCTTAGCTGTAGTTCTCCCCTAGTCTGTACGATCCCAAGCTCCAAACAGGCCCAAGCTATTTGGCTTTTCTCAGTGTGTCTAGCAATGAGATTATGATGATGATGATCATGATGATAATAATAATAATAATAATGATACCACTACTACTGCTGGGAAATGATCCAGGTATGTAAAGTCTGTGACAACTGTAAGAACGAAAGTACCAGCAAATTGAGTAACATTATCATGTGTGTCAGTGTTGAGCAGAACCTCTACTGATAAATAATTTCAATAATTTTCTAGTTTCAGTAGTTTTTTTTTTCAACTCACCAACTATTAATTCATTTCTGTCATCTGTACAGATTTTCTCAATGGAAACTGGCCAGTGTTTCACTTGTGCCAGCCAGACAGCTATCAGATCAGATATCATGCTCACTTTCCTTTAGTCCAAACATTTATCCCTATCAAACAAAAAGTAAAACCAAACATTTCCATGTCTCATCTTGCATGAGAAGTCACTTTTTTGTTCAGCTGTGGTTCCAAGTGTCCCTTTTTAACCATCTACAAAAAACAATTATATCAGTAAATAACTAGCACCACTGCACTGGCTGGTGGAGCTTTACCTTGTTCATCTTTCATTTCCTGAGGCAGATACAGCACCTAAGAAGAACCCGGAGCAATTTTCTCTTAGAAGACTAATCCATATTCCTCTTATATTCTCTTATATCCTTCACTTCATCCAGGATCTAATCTCTATACTCCATGAAGTCAGTAACAAAGATAATGTTCACTACAAGACTGCAAGGATGATGATTTCTATGAGGAAGGAAAAATTATTATCAAAGTCTTGCACCAATATACAAGGATGTCTTTGTCCCCGATGATGTCTTCCCCAACTATTTCAAATTAAAGTAGTTAGATAAATGAAAATGTTTTATTTCTGCATGAAGGAAAACAATACTAGCAGGGTATGGGAGGATGGAAAGCTGCCATGAGCGCCATCTAAAATACTGTGCATCACAGGCCATGTCAATTGTCCATGACCCTAGCACCTCTCCACCTTTAGGCCATGAAACTGGGCCTGTCCAACACAGTTGTCATTCCATGATGGCTCTGGGATAGTTCAGAATGAAGAAACTAATTGCACTGTTAAATTACTGATTTATGAGAAAGGTGTCAAGGTTTGAAAGAACTGCTGTGAGACTTCTGCTGTAGCCATCATGATGAATATGGTGAGCCCCTAGTACCCTGAGAAAAGTTTTGAAGAGGAATAAAAATAAAAGTACGATTAGTAGGCAACTGAATCTAGCTACAAATTGCCTTTGGTTTATTATTCTGTTCCCGGGTACATTAGGGAACGATAATTTCAAGAGGACTTACAAGTGAATAGAGACCAGTAACTCTTGCTTAAATTGCTATTAAAACCTGAACAACCATTTAAATTTACTGCCTGTTCAGCCACTAGTACCAATGGGTCAAAGGCTCAAATCCACTTTCAAGTTGGTGTTGTGTCTTCAGTTGCTAACACAGTTGTGATACGGTTCTCAACAGCCCCATTTCAATAGGACCGTAAAAGGACCACAACCGGACTTTCAATAGGATGCAGGACGACACCTCAAAACAGGGACCACGCGTTTCTGTGACTGTGTGCCAGCCTTATGCCAACTGATGGTCCTCAACTCCAAGAGAGAGCAAGCAGCACCCAATGCTGATGGAAAGGGGTCTCCTCTGCAGTAACAATCATAAATTGTGCAGATGCATTTGCAGCACATGATGGATCCAGGTGTCTCTCCCAGTTCTCCTATTCCAGAAAAATGAACAGGATAATTAAGCACGCCTGGGATTTACTGAGCTGGCAGATTTAGTACTGAAGGAGGAACACCTTGTGCAGTAAGCAAAGTCCTGATGCATGCAACATTACCTGCAGGGGCAAAAGGAGGCACCTTTATCAGCTTCCCCTCTGTCCTGCATCCAGTGATTTTCCTACTTTCTCTCACCATGCAGAAAACAGCCTATGGTACACAGGTTTTCAGACCAAACTAATATTGATAAGGTCATAATTTTGCTGGCAATACCAGTTAGCTTCTGAAAATGAGCTTCATGTCTATGTTTCTCCTTTCTTTTTACCACAGACAGCCAACAGACACTGGTCTTCCAGGACTGAAACCAAATGAAGCTTAAAAATATTCACAACTAATTTTTAAGGATTCATGCACGCAGAATTATGACCAAACATAATGAAAAAGGAAAAGTCAGAAGACTTTGTGCCTGAATTGTTGAATTGCCACAGCGGCTTTTTGTATGCCATGATAGAAATAATGCGTATTATGCACAAATGTCATATAGAAATCAGCTCCATTGCACTCAGTGTGAAAAAGAAACATTGTTATAACTGATGAAAAGTCTACCATAGGCATTAGCAACATTATTTGGCACTGTAATAAATCATTAGATGGAAAATTACACTGAAACATTATTTTTTTCTTGAAAGTTTGTGAAGGTTCTCAGTCTATGCGCGTTTCACACCTTAGACACATCTGCTTCATAAGTGTTATTACTGGGTTTTCCCTAGGTATTTCTTTCCTATGGAAAATGTGACATTTACCATGTGTTTGTCTTAGAACTCTTTCTTCAGAAAATCTTCCAAGCTTCCAGGTTACTTGTTTAATACTAAAAGAAAAAAGTTACTACAGGAACAAAAAAAAAAACCAAACCAAAAAGCTATTTTAGTTTAAAACTTCCTTTCTTAGGAAAATCCATTTTATGGAGCAGTAGTAGGAGAATTTTAAGTACAAAATGTGCTTAAGTAGCTGTAAAAAAAAACAAAACAACAACAACAAAAAAACAAACAAAAAACCCTGACATCATGGCTCTTGCAAGTTCTCAATGCATTCTTTATAAAAATAGAATAAATGAGAGAGTAAAGCACATGATGTTAAAGCCCAGGAAATCCAGGATTTCAAGATCCCCAACCCATTTCTGCTCCTAAATGGTAATGATAAAGTTTCTGCCACATTTCTCTTCATCACTTCACACACATTTGAATCACAAATACTTTCATAGCTTGCTACCACACACAGGAGTGTTAAATGGCGTAAGCACAGCCCCTTTAGACAGTCTGATGACAGAAAGTTTCCAAAGCTAACAACAAATATGAATCCTGATTTTGTAATAAGGCTCCTTACGCATGATCATCTCTCCTGTAGAAAAAGAAACAGTGGTCTTAAAAGAAAAGAAAAAAAATCTTATTTTTCTTCACAATGTGTTGTAATTCAAAGCACACACATTGGTATGTAGGAGGGATCTTCCAATCACTTACTCCTTAGAATAGCTCTTCCACAGAAACCGCTACAGTCAGCTTGGTCAAGCCTTGGCAGGATTGTTGGAGCTAGCAGAAGCCAGTCTCCCGGGCTGTTAGCTGGAGGAACAGGGGATATCACAGTTTCCAGTAAAGCCTCCAGTTTGACTACTGCTCCCCTCTCCATGGGGAAGAGCCAGAAAGCCACACAGCCAGGTTTCTCAAGCCACCAGCTGGATGGACCATAATCCCTGAGAGGAGGTGGGTGAGTCTTATCCAAAGGCTCTTCTCTTTTGGATTGGTCGTCAGAAAGAGGTGAGAAAGGTGGCACATGCACAGGGCAACTGTGAGGGGACTGGTACTTCGCCCTTGTGTATTGAATCCACCGCGTGCACTGCGGTTGGTGCCAGAAAAGGTTCTTGTGGCAAAGTTACTAGTGGAGAGTAGGCAAAGCTCCGAGAGGAGCCAGGGATCAGGAGGAAGGAGGTACATTCAAACTGACAGAAAACTGCAAATGCTACAAAGAAGAAAGTGACTTACCTGCTCTAGGAAAATTTCCCTCACAAGGATGAAAAGCTGTATGGTGTGCCCCTGAGGCCAAGGCGATTTGACTGAGGAGCATGAAACCGAGCTTTAAATAGATTGTTTGAATCACATATGACAAGCCACAAAATAAATACTCTGGCTACCAGTAAGGTCTGCAATGAAGTCCCAGGGGATGTGAACAACAAAAAACTGAAAAGCAAATCGCAAGCTCAACTGCTTCATCAGGTTTTTAGTACAATTTGATTTGAGCTTAGGTAGAAGAGTCAGGACTTCTGGCTGTACCCAGAGTGAGGAAATGTGAAGGGAGAACTCAAAAGCAAAATGGCTGAAAGCAATTTTAACTCAGGCACTCCAAAGAAAATAAGCGTTTGTGTCCTGAATGGCCAAGGCTGACATTACAAAAGTTGTGGTTTATTCTAGACGTGGCAGTTTAATCAAAGGCAAGCTTTATAAAGAGACAAGTTATCTTTTAATTGATCAAAAGATATAAATGGAAAAAACAGGTAATGTTTGGAGCATGCAGACCTGTCATTCAGGATCTTTTTCAAAGACCTGAAGAAGGAGTTGCAATGCACACAGTTTGTCTGTTTTCTCCAACTAAATCAGATGGTCTAATAAAAGAAACTACCACTCTATAATTTCTGCCTTGTAGAAGTTACTAATACAGGGATGTATAGCTCAACATGATACATTTCACAGCAAATGGAACAGTTCTTCTCAGTAACAAGAGTACCCGTGAGGTCATCAGAGATGCAATGTCTTCTGATGTCAGCATAAGTCATTGCAGGGAAACTGAATCTCCAAATATCTAAAATAAAGTCCAGCAGAATAAATCTAAGGATGAATATTACATTTGACACACTATGCAGCCACATACTTGCTAACATCAATATCTGAACTCTAAATCATATGTAATTTACTCTTCATGACACCTACAACTGTAGGTGAGGAGTAGATGCAGAGGCATTAAGAAAATAGTAATTCCAAATTTCAACTACATTGTCACAGGAAGTAAAATCCAAAGTCTTTTTTTTTTTTTTTCCCCAGGGAAATCATCCTGAGACAAAGCAACTAAGTGTTACTGCTACTGAGAACAGAAAAACAAAGTTATGCCATATGTTCAGTCTCATAATCATCATTGCTTTTCCTATCAGCTTTATTTTAGCCTTTGTTCCTGTAATTTTTATTCTTTTTAAATATCTTATTCAAATACAAAACTATTTGCTATTTTAAGGATGTAGTTTCTCCTTAATTCGTCCTAGTATACAAACTCTGACAGCTAAACTTGACCGATTATTACCTGTTCGGAATACAGAAATCTAATGGCAGATGTTATAAACCGTGTCATTTCTTGTGTGGTCTACTTCTGTTGTAAAACTTGACAGAAGAAAAAAACTGAACAGTATTAATTTCAACAAAGCTGCAGAACAAACTGAAAGTAGCAGAGGCAGGAAAGGAAAGGAGAGGGTTATTGTCTCAGTTCACACTAAGTGATTTAGTCATCCGAAATCAGCAAAGCTAACAGTGGCAGGTAAGAGTATTGTCACTACATTAGAACATCTGCACAGCGGTGAGAAAATACATACATTTATTTTCATAGTGGACCAGAGCAGTCATGTATCTTCCTCCTGTACTGAAGGCATATCTGGTTCTTTTTAACATGATAAGATATGAAACACTCCTTTCTAAATGAACTGGACATACTGTTCAATTTTGTCTCTTCTGGCAGATACAATTAGCAAAACTAAGTGTTCTTAACAACTGTTCAAGTGTTATTAAAATGGGATCTCTTGCACCATATATACAAATACTATCTTGTTCTTTATTTAATTTCCAAACTGCAAAGAATAATCTTGAAAGATGCAAGTACAATAAAAGCACACCTGCTGCAGCAGGGTACACAAATATTCTAGATATTATTCTCACAGTTTAAGTTGTGCTTTTTAAACCTCCTAACAGTCATAAGACAGTGACAATATTGCACAATGTCAATCAATAAGGGTTTTTTTAAGGTTATCATTTTGGAATGCCTTTTTAAAATAATTTCTATTTTTATATCTCAAGGAGTACTGCTCCACTCAATTTGACAATTCATTATTACCACAGAAGCAAAAAGAACATGAGGTTAACAGCTACAGCTATTAGCTGTAACCTAACCAGCATGGCACTGTATAATTGATCTCTTTTCTTCAAGAATAAAATTCAGAAAAAGAGAATTACTACTAGCATCTCTATAAGAAAGTACAGAAAGCCTGGGGGCAAACGCGTGGGATAATAGCAAAGACAAGAGGAAGGAAAATGGGAGTGCACCAAGAGATTATTTATAAATATCTGGGAACTCATTTCTTGGCATCACGTAATGTCTACACGGTCTCACATTGATCTAACTTTTAGGCAGTGGTCCTATATTTAAGAACAGAAAAACCAAGAATCAGCACACTAGATGTATGATGCTCTCTTCAAAAATGAGTACAGCTCTTTCCAGATGAAACTGTCTCAAGACTGTCACTTTAAGAATAAGACTTCCAGAGTTTTTTTTCCTGAACAAGTATTTAAAAGTTTTTCTAACCCAGTGCTTTCAGAACTTCTATGTAGTTGTAATGACTGTTAAGAGAATCACGTTAACCACTGTATGCACGCCCAATTTTAGCTTCAGCTTTACCTTCTGCAACCATCACAAGTCAGGCTTTGACGCCTTTCTTCTGTCTCTCCATAAACACTCTTTCCGAGTGGCAGGTTCAAGTACATATTTCCTTCAGGGTGAAATTTTGCAAGTCCACCTCAACATTAGATACTGTCCCTAGGTCTCACTTCTCTTTCCTTGTTTCTCTCATTAACACATCCAGCATCCCGTAGCCTCTTCATTAGGTCACAAGTACCAAACCAGTTGGAAAAAAAAGCTACTTCATCTTCTGTAGCATTCTGTTAGCAAGCATTGGCTACTCTGGTGGCAACAGAGCTGTCTTGTGAGCTGAACCACGGCGCCACAAAGAGGGACAACTGGCAGATTTTGCTCACAGTCGCAATGCTGATTGAAAGCAAAATGCTAACACAGCAACAGTCAACTTCACTTGCTTGAGAATTTTCTCCCCACTGGGTGTCCACGACTGGTTTTAATGCTGTTTTGCTTATGTAGCAGAAGATGGCTCTTAGCAAACTGAAGAATCTTGAATGCTTATTTAAAGATTTCTTGGAGGTGAAAGGCTGAGATGCCTGAATATTTGTGGGTTTTGGTACCGTGTTTGTTTGCCTTCCAAACAAACCACTAGTTGTAGTATGAAATACGATCTTTCCACAAAACCTGCCTTTTTTGCTTCAGAGAAAGAAAGTTACATAAAGAACAGACTTTTCTGAGGCTCTTCAAAATACGTCTTTAAGCCACCACGTCTGATCCATATATATATAAAGCAACAAAGCAATGAGCCTGCCTGAATTACATTAATGAACATCACATTTTGCATTTAAAGATCCTTGAAAAAAGAAGTGAAACTAACATAGACAGCTTTATTTGCATTCATCTTACTAAATTTTGTTCCCATAAATTTCAATAGTCCTACTCTCTAGTTGGCAATTCAATGACAGATATTTTTTTAAGACCTTAAGTAATATCTCACATCCTTCAAGCAGTCTGGTATCCCAGCACCTCCTTCTTCCCAATGCACAATTAATACTTGCAGATGAGAAGGGCTGTTTGTGTCACATATTTTATGGGCATCTGTAATTCTTCAGAGGAATTCTTTCCAGCAATGCTGGCATAAAGCAAGCCTCCAGTTTCCACAAGAAATTCTACTGACTTATGTTCTTCTCCTCATGGCAGCAAATAAAAAGAATAAAGACACAACAGAGGAAATGTAAGAAAATAGTGCAGTAGGTGTACTGATGACTTGGAGATAAAAATAAACAGTACTTGAGTACTTGTGCTTATAATCTCATCCTTCATACTGGGTTCAGATTCAGAGGCTGTAGCTTTAGTTCTCAGGTCTGCCAAGCTTTCTAGCTCATTCCATGTAAATATTTCATCTGTGCCTTAGCTGCCTATCTGTAGATGGAGGACAGCAGTACTTGTTCTTTCTGCTTCTATCTCACTTTTTTCAGATCTTGAGATTTTAAAAGTGGCTGACCTTCACTGTTCTGGCACAGCAGGGTCCTCATCTCAGCTGAAGGTTCTCTGGTGCAACATGATCGCTACAAGCAAAAGTCAAATGTCTGAGAGAATATTAACTTGTTTGTATCAAAAACTAGAATAATACGGTTTTAAAACAGTAACATACTCGAGAGATTGTACAAAAGCCACAAAGTCAATGCTATCTCACTTTTTCCATGCGTACACTAGTGAAGACACTGAATAAAAATATCTTCAAGAGCCATACTTGTTGCCTTTATTGTTGGAGCTTATCCCTATTCCTTTTATTACGCAGAAACTCTCCAGTAATTTCTGTAACAGCACTGGTTTGGACACAAAAGTTACGATCTCCACAGAACAAAAAAAGTGTCTTTAGTTCACAGATGCCACCTATATCCTGAGTTAACAGTGAAGTTTTTCCGAACTTACTCTTGCATTGTTGTGGCAGGTCATGTGTCTCTTCAAATTCTCGCTGTGCGCAACGGGAAGCAGATATTATCTTGAGAGTATTTCTTTTGAAATAAACAAATCAAGTACAATAAAGCTCAGAAAGGGGAAAAAATGGAGACTCATGCATAAACTCCAATTTTTTCATTTAAATCAAGGACCAACTGAGCGCAGTCAGGCTGTAAATCCATCTTCAGCCAGTATAAACTACTAGTTTGGATAGTTTAAGCCTCCAATATTAAACAGACAATTCTTGAACAATTCATATCCAAGCAAGTCTTCCAGCCTTTTCTGAAGCCAACACCTACAACACACAGCAGTCAAATGGCAATGAATAAAGCTATTTTACCCACTAACAACAGAAATGTGCTTATCCTCAGAGGTGTGGATTGAACATGCTGCTTAGATGCTGGCTGTAGGGTGGGATTCTTTTGGGGTGTTTTCATCATGAAAAATACTCATTGTTAACTCCTCACTCCTCAAACAAAGCCTCCTCTATTCTTGGCCTTATATCAGAAAGGAGTGACTTTCTAGTGAAGAAAAGAAAGAGGACACAAAGAGGCCACAATAGGACAGAAAAATTTAAGAAATAACATCAAAACTCACAATGTATGGAAGACATACTGCTCAATCAGAGTGCCGCCATTTGCTACCTGCACACAGACACATCTGCTTCAACCTCTGGGAAAACATCTTCAGGGTTTTCAAAGCTCAGAGATTCAGCTGCACAAACTACTGAGTAAGTTACATCATCAAATTATAGTGGAGTAACTATGGGAAAGGACTCGAATATGATAAAGAAGAATTTTGTTTTCATATGAAAACCAAAGTTTCTGGGCTCCAGATACTGTCAAAGTCCACCTACCCAAAGACCCCTTGGTTCAGAAATTAGCAGCTTCTCAGCCCTAGAGAGGCACAGCTTTGGAAAAGATTACAGACATATCAGAGTATTGCGCCATATTCTCTTCCAGGGAAAAGAGTATCTTTGGGTGTTTGTAAGAGGCTGGCAGGGCTTGAGGCTACACCCTATTAGCAAGTAATGAACCTACTAGAAACCAAACATTTTGCTTATTCACTGTTGCTGAGGGCTGAGCAGAAACTAAAGAGGGTGGGAGTATCCCTCTGGAAAGGGTTTGGAGTAGGGGTTGGGCAGTCCCTGGGGAGAAAACCTGGGAGAGGTGCAGTGTGGGGTGCATGCTTGGGTGGATCCATGTTGCTCCATGATGAAGTGCTTCTGCAAGGAAAGCCAAGCCCCAGGATGGGAGATGTAGCCGATACAGCCACCAGAACACGTGCATTTGTAGGAAGGCTCAGAAGGACTGTGTCCACCCGTAAGAAGCTTTGTTCTGAACAAAAAACAAACCAAACAGCAACAACAACAACAACAAAAGGCCTGACAAGTAATTAATCTCCATGCATACTGGCCTCTTTTCCTAAAAAAGTAAAGGGCTCTAAGTATCAGAGAAGTAAATGCAACATTTAGCTCTGTATACATGGTATTACCTTCTCCTCGATTACCTTTTAGGCTTTTTCACCACAATTATCCTGCAATGTCAAATACTTTCACTTCTCTGTTTACCCAAACTGCAAGTTCTTATTTGTAAAGGCATCGCTACAGTATACCATAAAGAAACACAACATTAATTCATACTATTTATTTTATGGTAAAAAAAAAAAAAATTCAGCAAGTGAAATGGCCTGCTTATCATTAAAGAAAAAAAGCAGCAAAACATTAGATCAAAACTTCACTTCAAACTATTCACTCAAAACAGCACCGCCTGGAGCACATGGGAACATCCCGTATCCTATCATGAACCTAAAATTAGGTTTTTGCTAACATCGCTCATGTTTCCACTTGGCCTGGCCGCTTCCAGGGGTGTGGGTGGCTGGGTCGGGGGGTTGGATGTGCATCTGCCTTCTGCCCCCCCATTCGAGATACGGCGTGCCCCATGGCATGGATCTGATCTGTCTGTTAGAAAGAAGCGTGTGCTCCTGCACAGGATTTCTGGCCACCTCCAAGAGCCGCAGACGACGGCTTGGTTTCTGTCCCAAGCACCAGCAGCGGGAGTGGCACCTTCAGCATGCAGAAGGCCTTGTCAACAGCGAAAATATCCTCAGCCAGCCATGGCCATGGCCTGGAATGTCAAACCCCATCTCTTCTCTTAACATAAAAGGCTACCTAATTTATTACAAAGAATGAACAGAAAACATACACTGCCAATTTAACAATCAATTTTCAGCCCTTTTTATTTTCTGGGTTTTACTTGAGGGACTAAGTATTCATTTTGTCCGTTCAAATAGTCTGCCTTCTTATTACATTTAAACATTGAGATGCAGCATATTTACAGCTAAATTTAGTGTCATATTCAGTCTGGAATTGGCCATTTGGCTGATTAAGTTGTACCATGTGAAGGCACCGTGACATGTACTATTAAGAAATGAGAAATGGCAGATGGGCATTTCCAAAGAACCATCAGCTTTGCAAATGGTAATGCTACAGCCAAGAATATAATCTACTAAAAATGGTTATCAAAAGTGAGGATCGAGGTTCAACATCCTCCCTGAACAGGCTACAGCATTCCCTTCCATGACTTTGGGAAGGAAAAGTTTGACATTTCCAGCATTGTGCCACTTCATAAAATAATTTTAGTAATAATATTGGCCATGATGTTTGTCTAAATTTGAATCTTCTTTTCCACCGGCCTGCACAATCCACAGCCGTTCACTTGGGCTCTAGACTAATTGCAGAAGAACAAGTGAACCATGCACATATAGCCAAGACTACACCTAGACTCAAAATTAAAGGACTTTTAAATGGAATTTAACATAACTCAATGAAAATTAATGAAAATTTAATTTAAAATTAAAAATCAAAAGAAAATCCTTCCAGATCAGAGTACTAATTTTAGGATAGAGATTGATATGAATGGTGTTTATGTGATGATGTAGCCTGCAATACCAGGGGACTGAATGCCAGGTCCATGGTGGATCCTTTCCTGAGTCCAGGGTCTCTCAAGGTGTTTCACAGGACACCACAGCCCTACATTTCCCCTGGAGTCCTCTTGGATTCCTTTCTGCCTTGTTCTGCCTTCGCATTCAGTGAGCTCCAGGTGGTTTCATACAGCAAGGCCACCTTCTGGAAAAGACTGCCAGGCAAATTCTCCCATTCTCCTCCTTAGCAAGTGGGCAAGTATATAGTACTTCATCAAACAAACAAGCAAGGAGGTCTTCTACCCCAGTTAAATAAAAATTTGAAAGTAGAAGCATTTAAAATATTAAATGGGTGAAATGCCCCTCTGTTTGTGTGAGGCCTGCCACAGTTCAATTAGCAAAGGTAGTACCTATCCAGTTACAGATTAAACACATTTGAAAAGAACTATCTGTTTTCCTGAGGTGAAAGGAAAGAAAGAAGAAAATGCAATGTTTCACCTACACAAAGTTTGGAATCAAAACATAAAAGCTGACCTCCTGGATTTGAAGAGCGACCTAAAGCAGAAAGCATTGCTGTTCTAATCACCAATCTTAAGGAAAACAGAAAAACTAGGTTGTGACCAAAAGCTACCGCTCTCACATGGCACCTCCGCTCGTGAATTGATTTTCACAGTTTCTCACTCTCCTCTAATTCTATTAAAGCATTTAACCCTGAAGAGGAGACTTCCAAGCTACGCATTACTATACTTAAAACAGTTTTCACCAAACACTACTTACTGAGTGTAACATATTTAGGTAGTGAACTCTTAGAGACTGAGGTTATATCTTCTTACGTGTAATTCTGCTGCAAACAGTATCTGTACTCCAAAAACTGCAGACTCCAAATAAAGTAGCTCAGGGAATACAATGGAATGCGATCTGTTACTGTGTGCTGAGTAAGAGGCATTGCCAAAAGCAATCTGTTTCTCCCAGGAATGTAGAGACAGTAGGAGGTGTCCGTGGCTGACACAGTAACCTTGAAAATTCGTAAAATAAGATACCTTTGTTAAGAAAATAGCAGAGAATTTAGGAAGGCCAGACCGGCTTCAAGAGGCAGATAAAAACAAAACTGGGAGAGAGGGGAATGAGAACGTTCTGCTACATATTCAAGCTGTATTTTTTTAAATGAAATGTTTATCTGTAATTGAAAATCATGCAAATAATGACAGCAGCAATGTGGGAGACCTGTGTTAACGTATAAATGAGTTTTCAACTGCTCTTAATATTAATTACATTATATACTTATTCGAAAACACTGCAAGCCTGTTTTGCTGTTTTACATTGAGCCTCAATTATAATCCTGAGGAAGAAGGCCATCTTCAGCAGCAGATACACCAGTTATATATTTGATGCTAAGCAAATCGCACAGTTTTATTCATAATAAAGAAAACAAACTCAAAGGGTGGTTGTTTTGGCTTTGCCATATTTTTTATTATTCTTAACAATTACTTTTCAAATATGCTTACTATCTAAGAGTGGTATAAGCTTTTCTTAAAATACTTGCATACTGTGAAACAGAAGAATGGATGCATTTCAATATTTCTACACAAGTTACACAGACATAGAAATACAGGTCACACCCCCTCCCAAAATAAATGTTTAAAGAAGGTGGTCAGACTAGAAGGAATGCAATGGAGCAACACTCCAGCAAAAAGATAGTTAAGACTTTAAACACATAAGACTCTTAATCTATCCTTTATCAATTATTCCAAGAGCTCAACAGAATCTATGCAAAACATTGAGAAGTCAGAGTAGTGTAGGTGGCTTACTAACTTTAAAAATGTACATTTATTATCCAGGGAGCGAGCAGTAACAGAATCACAGAAAAGTAAGGCTGGAAGTGCTCTCACAAAGTCCATTCCCCTGCCCTAGGGCAAGATCAACTATACATAAACCGTTCCTGACAGTTATTTGTCTAACTTGTTCTTAAAAACCTTCAGTGATGGAGACTTTGCAACCTCCCTAGGCAATCGGCTGCAGTTCTTAACTACCCTTACCATTAGAAAGATTTTCCTAACGTCTGACCTCAATCTCCCCACCACAGTAAGCCTGCCTGTTACTTTGTGCTCCGTCCCCAGCAGAACTGGAAAACCATTCCTATTACCTTCCTCTTTACATGAAATTTCCATATACTTTTAAATGGTTATCACATCTTCCCTCACCCTTCCATTCTCTAAAATGAGTAATGGCCAACTGGGTCATACGCAATCTGCTGGAGCAATTTATCTGGCCTCCCATGTCATCCCCTCAAGGAGCCTCCCTGTTCTGGAACTACCACCTCCATGCCAGAGACAACTCCACCCAAAACCCTTTTGCTTATTTTAAGCAAAATAAGATGCGAGGAGAGAAGCCAAATTCTGCAGCAGGCTCTCAGATCACTTTCCTGCAAAGAAAGGTCCTACACAAACCAGCAGAAGTCACCACGGAAGAGATGTGAGGCGGGGAAAGGCACTCACCCCAGAGAAGGGAGGATGAGGAGAGGAAGGGTTGAGTCTAGAAAACAGGGGAAGAGGCTTTTAGACAACTTGGAATTAAATTGTAGTGAGTTGGTCTGGAAGTGGGAGAGGTCTAGAAACAAAAGAAGGTGAAGGAAAGCAGTGAAAAGCAGGACAATTAACTGAAGGGTAGGAAATCTGGAAGAGGAGCGAGACCAGACGTACAGACAAGGGGAAATGGAAGAGCCTCAGTACAGAGAGAGGGGATTCGGGCACTGATGGGGGAAAAGGCGGAGAGAGGTTAGGAAAGCATGAGAGGCAGGACAAGAAATGCAACAGAAGTCCTGAGTCCGAAGGGGATACAGAGCAGAGGTGGAGGGACTGGAGAAACTCCACCAAGGTCTGTTCCTATGAGCATGAGGATCTCCTAACAGATGAGTTCAGTTTCTCTGATAAAGCAGGGCCTGGGGGAATATCAGCCAAGCCGAGGAGTTGCTCCTTGGGAATAACATGGCCTCGCTGGAGGTCAAGCTTCAGCAACAATGACCTTGAGAAAAAAGGCTGCAAGGGATTATGGGAAGATTTGAGGGTGCCATCACTTCCACAGGGAAAGGTGTGAGGGAGAAGATATGAAGCTATGACAGAATGGGATCAGAAGGTGACAGGAAAAGTTGGTGCTAGACTGAAGAGCAGGGGCCCACTGCACTGAGCAACCTCTTACTATTTGTTCTGGTTTCCATAGTGCCAGAGGCAGTAATCCCTCCAGCAGTGCTGAGGGTCACAGGGCAGGAATGCCTCCAAGTCAGCCCAGGTCTGACAGAGCTGGTGCTGAGACCGAGCTACTAAAATCCTCATGGACCTAAGCTGACCTTGCAAGGTCAGGAGGCTTCATACACCGATTCCTAATCCATCCCATAGCGCCCCTTATCCTTTGACCATCCTGGATGTCCCTGTGCCACACATTCCCAGTGATGGAGAGCTGATTTCAGAATCACGCTGTTCTAAACCAGCATTCAAAACACACACTGGTGAAGAAAGTAGGGAATTAAAAAAAAAAAAAAACCTTGGCTGTCCAGGATCCCCACTAGTCTATCCTAGCACTGGTGCAGCACTGAGAGTGGTCAAGGCAGAAGCTGTAGTGCTCCATGGCAGCTAGTAAGCGTGCAAGCAAGGTGGTCCTGATTGCCACACCAAAGCACCGCTGCACCATGGCCACATGTTGCCATGTAGCTCAGTACATCCTACATGTGCCCTGGAACAAATTCCCACTGCTTCATGAGAACCTAGAAAAAAACACTTTCAGAAAGGTTGAGAAATACTGCTCTAGTCTGAAAAAGACCACTTTTTCAACTCTTCTGTTCTCAAGGGTCATGCTGTCTAGACCTCTGGCCTTCCCTTTCGCTCTCCTCCTCTGGATGCTTCTAGTGGGCCCAAAGAGTAGAAATAGTACACCAGCCACACAAAGGCTGAGTGGAAAAATTATTTTGCATGTCTTACATGCAGACTCCTGTCTATATATTCTAGCATAACATTTATGGCATAGTATTGTTGATTCATAGCCATTTTCTGAACTCTTGCAACTGCCCATCTGTTTTCTGCAGACCTGCTGCCTCACCAGTTATTCTACATTTTGATTTGCACAGCTGATTATTCCTGCCCAACCACAATTTAGAACTTGTCCTTGATGAACTGCATCATATTTATTTTAGAACAGTTCTCCAATACACCACATTAATTTTGAATCCTAATCCTGTGCTCAGAGGGTTTACATCCTCTCCCTGGTTGGTGTTGTCTGGAAATTCTGCATGCAGATTCTATCATCTTAGTCATTAATTAAAATATTGAATATTTTCAGGCAATCCAGTGCAGAATCCCACTTGACATATCCTTCTAGTTTGACTATGAATCACTACTAATTATTCCAAGAACAGCTTGCCAGCCAACTGTGTACCCACCTCATAGCCCATATAGCCACCTTGTTTATGAAAGGGTGAAAAGCCTTCCAAAAATCAAGATATATTATTTCTCTACTTACAAGGAAATTAGGCTGCACTGAAAAGGTACTTTCCGGGGAAAAAAAAAAACAAAACAAAACAAAACAAAATGCAAATTCATTATCATAGTATTATCTACAGGCTATTTATTTAAAAAATAAATAATCAGTTGATTATTTGATTCAAACTTTTTTACCCAAGAATTTAAGATAAGTTGTCTATTCCAAAGCAGAAAAAGAAGGACCCAGGGAAGTTTACGTGTAGGTGCAGTGTTTGCTACTTCACAGATTTTTTTTAATATAGACTGTCCTCTAAAGGTTCTCCAGTGTAACCACTAATTGCTCAGACATGGCTTCAGCTATTTCACCCTATGTTACAGAGATAATTTAATAAGCTCTAGCTTGTTTTAAAATACCTGTTATCCTATCTCATTAGTTTATAAACAGTTCTGTTCCTGCTCTTGTTGGAATTCTTACCTTTCTCAAGGTAGCAGTCCTTTTCTTGCCACTTGATACAGGTCACCCTTTTCAGCAAAGAACAATACAAAAAATGTCATGAACTACTTGGTCCTCTCTGCACTATCAGAGTTTTGTCATTCCCTCTCAACTAGTAGTCCAGAAACTCAGTCTTCCTCTTATTACTACTGAGAACATAGATATTTCCTTGTTACCAAGTCCTTCATAAATTTTACTTTGTTTTGTGCCGTGGCCTACCTATTCAGCCCTTGCATCCCTCTAATGTTCTTTTGCAGCCATCTCTAGTCACATATCTAGTTTCCACTTTCTGTATGAGTCCTCAGTTTTCATATCATGCAATTTTGTCTGTTCGTACACTTTTTTATTGGAAAACCTTTTATTAGTGCTTCTAATATTCTTTATCGTGATTGGAAAAGTTAGTTGCCAGGCTTCCTGAATTTCTTAGGTTTGTTTCCCAAGAAGTGTTACCTCCCAGTTCCGTGAGCTGAATCCAATCTACTTTCTTGCATACTATTGCTTTTATTCTCAAGTCCTCTCTTCTCATCTTCTGAACAACGATAAGCTCGCTCCTTCATGATTGCTATCACTCAAATTGCCTTTTACCATCATAGGCTCAGCCATCTCTTTCCTAATCAAGCCTAGGAGCACTTCCCTTCCACTGCCTTTTCTACATTTGGTAATCCTGAACCTATTACACTTACCTGTTCTACTGAAATTAGTATTTAGCCAGTGAAGTGAAAAAGCTCTAACTGTAAGCTATTGTTTGGTAATATATGACAAAGTGATTGGTTGAGCCCATCTCTTGGAACAAGAGTCATGTGCAAAAAAAGGGCCGCTGTAGCATCTGTGCCAGTAAAATAAGCGTACAGATAAAATCAACATATCTCCTTGTCTTAACTGTAAGCCTTTCTAGGTCACAATGATAAGCAAACTGGAAAGGAGGTTTACTAAATACTCAGAAGGTGGCTACACAGAGGTATCATCGTCCCGGGCTTCTTTCGCCAGCACTCTCTGTTCAGCTGTAAATTGAAATGATTACTGTGATTGTTGCAATTGCTGCAACCACTTAGCATGGCTGGGTTCAGTGTTGACACTGCACAGGTTTCAGATATCAAAGCTTTTTCTGTACAAATTAGCTCCCTTCTGCATGTGGTCATGCCCCCTCTGCCGCCAGCAGCTACTGTTTTCTCCTGCAGCTAAACTGGCATTCCAATAAAACAAAAGGAGTAGTACAGCAAGGATCAGAGAAGCAACCATATGCACCTGCCATTACACTTTTATTGCAACTTTTAAATTAACATAGCACAGTCCAACGAATTTATCTAAGAAATATATACCTACCTACCCACTGTTCACTGCTGAATGCATCATCTAAATCTAATAAGGAAGAAGAAAGATCTCCAAAAAGCAAATATGGATATTGATTTGATGTAAGTTGGAAGAAAAAGAAGCCCTTGCCTTCTTCTCATATAAAGCAATAATATTTCAAGCTGTTTCCTTTACAAGCCTCCTGCCCATTTCCCTTATGAGTCTCCTGAACGTATGGTGCAACTTAACTCGTTGTTTAATAACTTGTTAGTAGAGCAATCAAGATTTGAAAATGTTTATTAACATCCTTACCTGAGGGCAACTCCAAAAGAATGTAACAATTCCTTAGGAGAGACCAAGGAACCTTTGTGCTGTTAAAGTGTACAGAATAGGTCTGCATCTGCTGGGTTGTCACCACAATCTGACTGTTGCCCTGGGCCTCCAGGGACCCCAGTTTCATCTCCCTGAGTTGTATGCAGCCCTATTTGCCAGGTCTCTTCCACCCAGCAGCACTCATGAGGTCACCAGCTTTCTGACATGCTGCTGCCCAAGCACCCTGATCACAGTGCCACCAACCCCTACGTTCTGGGAGCTAAGGGATAGCAGACGCTGTGGCAGAAGACTGTAAGGCTGGAAAGAAAATAATATAATATTGCAAGGGTGCTAAAGGTAGTTCGGTTTTCAGCAAAGGACAGAACTACAGAAGGCAGGACAGCTCAGGGAAAGAACAGATATCCACACAGTGGGAATTCTGGTGGAGAGCAAAGGAGTGGCAGCGGGGAGATGTAGGAATGTGCCACTGGCGAGGCAGAGGCAGGAGGGCCCTGCAGTGGTCCCAGACTTCACATCTCCCATCAGTGTTGGAGAACATGTGGAGCAAAGCTTTCTGTTTCCTCTCCTTCAAGACACGTCTTGCTGACACGCACGGAAACCACGTTGTAAATCAAAGCAACGTGAGGCAATGGAGACAGTTCAGAACTGCACTACCACTCCAAATCAATGTGCTGGTGTGGACAGTCGGACGCAGAGCTGCCAGAAGGGTGGGACCAGCCTCTGAGGGTAGATCTGCTTTGGGAAAAGACAAAGTGGGAACCTGCCCACAGCGAAACGAGCAGTTTTGCTGTTCCCTCCTGGGAAGAGCTCCTAGAACAGCAAGCAGCCCTGGGTAAAGCAGCCTGAGACAGAAAACTATCTTCTTATACATATAACCCACAATCCAGTAAACTTCTAAAGGCAAAAATTTTAAATTGGAAAAATAAATGTCTCGCACATCACTAACTTTCACTGTAGTACTAATCCATTATCTAGAACTACTAAAGCAAGAGGAATATCCACTTGATTTTCTACCCATTTCTCACAGTGTGTCAGCTGGCTGGCAGATGTGGAAAGCAAGCAGCAGACTTTTCTGATCCCCATTTCCTTCTCCCACCTCTCAAACCAGAAATGAGTCCAGACAGGGAAAGCCCTGAATGAATTCCAGCAGACTTTACACTAGAGGGAGCTTTCCTCAGAGAGACATACCACCTTGGCATCTTCTTTCTCAGTATGTTATTTCTGAAGTATCTGCAGGGAAATAAACTGGACTGAGGGGAAACTGTTACTGTTTAAACTCTCTGGTTTTGTTAGTTCAAGCACCTGAACAGCACAAGGCAGGAGGGAGTACAAGTAGAAGGTACCTGGCAAGTTCTGCCTGGAGATGTGCTCTGGTTGACAAGATAAAGCTCAACGCTGACATGTTTCTGAGAAGTCTCCTGATACAAACTGGGTCCATCCCAAACCCTCATCAAATTCCTATGTTGAATATGAAAGCAACTTAACAGACTACATTTCATACTGACCGAGGAGGCCACTTGTCATTAAGCTGTTAATGAGTACTTTAATAAGGAAAGCTGAGATACACCTTCCCTGGCTTGTGGCCATCCATTTTCAGAAGGCCTGAAATACAGATAGCTGTGTTACTCACTGTTAATACAAGTGTTGAACTGTTCCTCAAGTGAACCATTTTAAAATACTATTTAAACTGAAAGTACTATAAGGTGCTAATGACAGCCAGGACCTATTCAATTTATTTTATGACCTCCAGTAAACTGTCCCAAAACTACAAGCTGAACTGGAATAGAAGTCCTTACCTGTGAAAGCATTTGTGGCCTGAAAACCAGCTTCCTGCATACTGCTCTCCCAGCGAAGCTTGAGATTCCCGTCTTAACCTGTCCTTACTGGAGACAACTGCTGAGCTTGGAGCTGTCAAGTCACTTCCATCTTAGCTCGTCAGAGTCCATTTCTCTTTCCATTTCCATATTTGGCACCATCCAGTTCCCACCCGATCCCAGGTCTTTCGATCTGTAGGCAGAGGGGTCCTGCAGTGAATCCAAGTAGGAAGTCTTGGACAGTCCCATCAACCAGCCAGCCAGAGGATTTGGGCCATGATGAACGTGGAAATGAAGCAAAGTGCCTGCCAAGACTTTATTTTCCTTTTACAATTAAGTTCTAATCCTCCGTTCATCCAGCACCATTTTTTCAGGTCTCATCCAATGGTGATGTTCAATTGTCTCTCCTCTCTTGTGTTCCTCACCCTCAGGCACGCTCACTGAGAAATTAAAAAAGAAGAGATTATGTTTCCTGATGACCTGTAGCAACGTTAAAATTAACAGACTCCAGGGAACAAAACCCCAAAACACATTATCAGGGATTGATTGTACACATTAAAGGAGATCTTCAGAAGGCAAATATTGCGATTTTGCTGAGATGCAAAGTGTGACCACACAGCTCTTTGAAGTGCAAAGAGGAACAGTGCTGAGGGTGTCATATGCATCTCTGAGAACATGATATGATTTACATTTCAAAAGCCATATTTAGCAGAGATGGGGGCAGCAATACAATAACAAAATTGCAGTTAAAAGGGAAAAGGAAAAATACTCAAGGCTCTCAAGTCTAGTCTATTCAAAACTGGAGTGAGATTATTAGCATTTCATATAGCTGCTTCTCTTCTTTTCTGGAGCAGGAAAAGAGAGCACTGTCTGCTGACACTATATATGCCATTCTAACAGCCTTCTGAGGTTAAAAACCTTTGTATGTCTGTGCTGTTGATTATCTATGTAAAATCTCAATTGTAACACAGATGACAATTCGGATGTCTTCAGACATTCGGTAACATTAAAAAAACCCACAGGCTATACAAGAGAAAGGTGGTTGAGTTTTCCTTGATCTTACTACTTTTGCATAGCATGGGTACCTGCAAGTGACTGAAAATTAGAGATGCTGCACATCCAGCTTTTAAATACCAGGATACAGTTATTTTTATGGAGTGAAGGCGAACAGGAGACAGGTACATGTTTAGGGAGATTATATCAGAGAAAAAGCAAGCAAGGAAAGACAACTTGGGAGGAGAACCCACTCTCTCCCCAGTCATCCTGCTCCTTCACATAGGAATGCTTGGCAGTTCAGTCCCACAGGCAGGTTGAAACTACATCTGTGATGATCTTATGATCTACTAATGGATTTTAGCTCATGAGTTCAGCCAGGGCTTGCAATACTGGATCAGACCTGAGGTCCATCTACTGGAGCAGCGTGTATCAGTGTCACTGTCAGTCCCAGCACGGACAGCTTTGGAGAACAGTGCAAGACTGGGCTCAGTGGGCAAGTGCAAATAACCCACCACCCGCTCCCCAGCCCCACTTCACCCTTCACTCTGACCTGCAAGATCTAGAGACTAGCACATGCCCTGAAGTGTAAGGCTGCATATCTTAGATGGTTCAAAACTACAGAGAAGATCTCATGCTCCTTTGGGCACCTTCTGTTCCGTAGGCACCATCGAGACACAGCCAGCCAGCCCTCGAGGGTATCATGAGGGCGTTTTCTTGGGGGACAAAAAGGGTCTCCTCAGGTGTGTCACTGCAGCCAGGTGAGCCTGACACCTGATGAACACACTGAATGAAAGCTAGCTGCTAACAAAGACATATTTGCTATCTTAATGATAGCAATTTTTTTTCTTTTTCTCCCCCCAATTTTGTTACACCAGTATTACTGAAGAACACACGTTTCTGTCTCAGAACACAGCACTGACTGATCAGTTACTTGTATTCAAATCTAGTAATTTGCATTCAAATCAAATGAGGTTACAGAACCGATTTCAGATGTTTTCCCCATTTCTTACCCAAATATCTCAACTTAATAGAGGAGAAAGTAGAAGTTAAGGAGAAAAACCTGAAAACAATGCCTTTTCACATAGTATCTTCTGTCAGAAAAAGCTGCATTAAAAATTTCAGAATAGTGTTTACAATGCTATTAGTACTGAATGTCAGATCCTCAAGATGCTTTTTCAGCCCTTCAAAGTGCTCTATACAACTAACAACCATTTCATATGAGGTTACTTTATTCTAAAATAAATAAAACTGAGCAAGTATAATATACATAGGCTGCAGCACTTATTTCTTTTGGCTCTTAACATTGTGCTAACTATCCTACAATGACTACAGATGGATCCCGCACTCATTTCCCAAGCTTTTTCTCTAGAGGCCCGAGTTTCTTCTATATTTATAAGAGCAGGTCCATATTTGCATTCACATTTTCAGCCTTTTAACTTTTTATTTTGGTTTATAAGCCCACAATTTTGATGCCTTCTATTTTTCGCATTTTAATTTCTCTCCCCATCTGAAAGATGCTCAAAAGATGTGCACTAGTGCCTTAGTATCCAGGGATATTCTCTTATTGTCACTTCTTTGTGTTAGATACTACACACTTCGGATTCTTAAAAGAATCTACTTCTACTTCTACTTCCTTGAAAATTAACTTTTTATTAAAATAATAATTATTTTCCACATCCTCAACATTTTCTGCTAAACCAGTTAAGAACCCAACAGCGCTGAAAAAAACTCTACAACGCAGGCACTTTCAGCAACCACTGCTTCTTCAGACAGAAAGACGTAATTTTAACATTACAGGACATTGGAACACTTACAGTGTTCATTCAGACCTTAAAATTTAAAAGATAGTGCACTGCATCAAGTTTAAGTCCTCCCTTAAGGACTCAAGTGAAAGAAGACACCAGTATCTCTTGATTGCCCTAAGTGAGCATTTTATACCACTGCAAAAGCACTCTTCTCTCAGTTGTACTTTATATTATCCAGAAATTTTCCATTTAAAGCTGAACCAAAGTTTAAAGAGAAGAGGTTTGTGTTTGTTTCCTAAGAGACTGGCATGTTTGGCATGCACAGAAGGGGTGGGCACCTCTGCTGACACGTTTCAGCGTGGCTCAGCCACACCTAGTGAAGCTACGCGTTTATCCTTTTATACTGGTCTGGTGAAGAAATGTTAAAGCAACCTACTTAAGGGACCAAAAAGTGAAAATATGTATCTGAAAAAGAGAGTGGAAAGTAAACAATACCGACAGAACTACAGTAAGGTGTGATCTTTGATGCAACTATTATATTTTTCACAACCTGCAAAGACCCTGGTGGGAGTATGTCCCATTATACCGATCGGATGGCAAAGAGAAAACGTAGAGATTTTCCTCTCTGCTCCATCTGTTACCTCCTTTTCAATTGCAACAGGAACTCTGCTTCCACTTCTGCTTTCATTCACCCACTGCAGCGTAATATATGAGTCTCAGAAGCAAAATCCTGTGTTTTATGAATACAGAATCATAGAATAGTTTGGGTTAGAAGGGACCTTTAAAGGTCATCTAGTCCAACTCCCCTGTAAAAAGCAGGGACATCTTCAACTAGATCAGACTGCTCATATATAGCTGCGCTATAAGGATTTTTGACTACTATGCGCTTACGTGATTGAATACCTAGAGAAAAAATCAAATCAATTTGTTTTCAGCCTCTCCACTTTTCTCAAATTTGGTCCTGGAAGAGACACCACCATCTGAACCTCACACAAATTGCAAAGAGAAAATATTTTGACTATTTAACACCTTATGGGATTTACATGTTCTCATGGTATATTTAGCTAGTCAACCTGCTATTCCTCATCCTCTAAACATTTCAAGATGCAGCATTGAAGGGCCACTGCAAAAAACAATCTGAGAGAGAAACATATCCAATAAGTGTCATCAAATCCTGCAATAATATCTACATTTTATGAAGCATTGTGCAACAATCAGTCAGGACCAAGCCTGGATGAACTTGCAGTGAAAGAAGAAGTGAAATACTGCTTTTTTCAAGACTCAAATATCTTGGTAATGTCTTGAAAAACTCAAAAGCACTGGCTGACATGTAAATACTTCAGCTTGGGGTTTTTTGGTTGTTTTTTTTTTTTTTTTCCCCCATTTCCTTTCATCATATACAGTCAGTTTCTCTAGTCACGTGCAGCTGATTTCCACACAGGCATTAGGAGCTCAGTGAATGTGTTGTCAGAAGGGCCACGGCCATGGCAAGCGTTTCCTGTGACAGCCCTTGGCACAAGACATCCTAAGGGACAGCATTTCACTAAGGTGTTTAACAAATTTCCTAACAGGAGCATCTGCAGAGGAAGCCCACACATTTATGTTTTTGAGAAAGTTACTGAACAGCTTGTGAGCTGTGGCTGAATTTAACTTAACCAGGGGAGGACCTGCTGCTTAAATTTCTAGCTTTCAGGTGAAAGACGTGTAAAAGGGGAGAGGCTCTGAGCTAGCCCGCCCCGCTCTCGCTCTGCTCTCCGCAGAAGGCAGGTGCCAAAACAGCGGCAGAGCCCCAGCAGGAGCTCGGCCGCTGCCGGCCCCAACTCGCTCTGTGGCTAAAAGGACAGAGGCAGTGCTGGCCGAGCCAGCAGCACGATCACAGCTCAGTGGGAGATTTAAAAGTGTCTCCAAGTTCAAGGAAAAAAAGTTATCTGACTGAAGTCAGGACACATACAGAACTACCCACGTGCTTTAACGCTTCGCTGAAGTAAGGCCTGTACTTCCTGAACATTAAGGCAGCACAGACCTGGATAGATATTTAAGAAGCTTCCGGCTGGAAAAACACTTCCAAAGTTTTGCTTTTATAAAACGGTGTTTGTAAAAATATCTTCCTAAGTTTGCTAAAGCAATTTAAAATGAGGTATACGTGCACACATCTAGCTCACTTCTCCATCCCCTTTTGGATTCACCAAGTTTTCCAGGCTTTTGTTTTGCTTCTCATAGAAGCTTCTAAACTAGATATATTAGTATCTACCAGTTATATCTACTCTTTTTTAGATGGTATGGCCTGTGTTTTATTGTGTGATCCCCATTTATTTTATTTACTTTTATCTATAATTTGTCTTCCTTCCAAGACACGATTGCACCAGTGCTAAGTGAGTCTTGCTTCCTGGGAAATACTATGCTCCATAACTCAAAGATTGCTTAAAAAAAAACCTTAAAGCAACTTTCATAGAAGACCATACAGAAATCAAACTGAAAACTAGATGCTTAAAATATGTTTATCTAATTGCATCTTTCTCACATACACATCTACGTAATTTCACTTTCTATCTTCAATATCTGTATAGGTCAGCTGTGACTTTTTAAACAGCTGCTGTATTTAACTTTATTGATGTATTTCAGTGACATACAAAATGAGTTTGTATGTTAAGTTATGTTGTACATGTTTACATCCCTACAGATACTTTCAGATGCTCTTCAGCTTGTTTTTACCTCCTTTTTGTTACAGGAGTCCCTGAACTGGGGCAAACGGATGACAACCAAAGCAAGGTGTGGTCTTTCTGCACAAGTTGAAGCAGGGAACAGAAGAGGGCATATGGCATATGGCCAAAACAAACTAGCCTGTTAAAAAAAATGTTCTATAAAGCAAAATACACCCCCAACGACAATGCCAGCACACACTGCAAAAACCACTATAGACAAGAGCTAATTTAAAAGAAAAAGGATTAATGTTTTGGTACAGACATTTCTCCCTCCTCCTGTTTACTTATTTTTGGAGCGAAGCAGCAAACTGAAGCAATGATATAAAATCAGTCTGTTTAGTAGCTTCATGCAAAAGCGAATAGCCCCTGGTAATCAGATAGCACGGAGTATTACACTTGAAGAAATCCTATAAATAACTGATAATACAAAGGAGCATGCCACATATCCTTCCATTAATCTTGTTAAGTGAAATAAATAATTTGGGTCCTCTATTTTCCATCTCTACAAACAAACTAGAAAGCCATAGATTTTACCATAGCTGTGCTGACAGAATGCAGTAAAACCCCAGAGGAAAAGTTTACTAAGATTTCCATGACAAGCTATTGGATTTGGATGAGATAATTATTGGGAGAAATTGTACAAGCTGTGTTATACAGGGCAAATGAGAAGATTGCATCGTTTACTTTTGGACCTTAATAAAACCATAATTACCAGAAGTTGTCAAGAGAAATCATTAATCACACTGCTCTATGAACCTGACCAGTCAGAGAAAAACCTGAGCTCTGAATTTTATTTGCCAAAATAACAAAAAGGTGCTAAGAGCAGAATGCAGTCTCAATTAATCTTTTTCCAAATCAACACAGGGTCAGTATTTGAATTTTCAGAAGGCTGGTAAAAAACAAAAATTACATTGAGCAGACTGGAGAAAAAAATCACAAGTTTTTGACTGGCGTTCCCATGACTTCTGTGAGAAATAAGCTATTGCCAGAAACCCAGAGGATTCTGCATATCTCAAGACTCTGAGCATCCAACCAACAGCCTGTTACACTCCACAGGGCATTTAGCATCCCTGCACACCACCAGAAAAACCGTGGTTGAGTCATAGCTGCAGAACCTGACCACCCTGAGAAGCAGCAGTAGGAGAGGGAAGTTACTGGTTTAACTCTGCTGTGCCATGTACGATGTGTAAGTAAGGAGGAAACACATTCAGAGAATAGAAGAGGGCCACTGCCAATCTGCTGTTAAGACCATTATCAACATAGAGCCAAGTATAAGATGAGAGAAATGTTTCTCCTCCTCCTCCTCTCCCACAGCAACCCACTGCTGCTTCAACAAAATCTCTCTTCTGGCTTCCTTTCACCTCATTTTGAGAACCCACTAGACAGACACAAGCAAGGTATGTGGTTTACAAATTCTCAATTTTCCAAGTATGCATCACGCATTTCCTACCTTTTCGCCAGCCAACACAGGCTTCCCAAGTTCTTTATCTTTACCTAGATTTTTAGGTGTTAACAGGAGCACACGGTCACCTGTCATCTCCACTGACAGACCTTGCATAAGAGAAGCAAAAGGGCAGTGCTCCCTCCCTGCAACAAATGAGAGTTATGCCAACCATCCCCATCGCCCCTAGGAGATCCAGCAGCACCCTTCCTCTCTCCACCAACAGCACCTTCTGAGTGAGGGCATCGCGCCCACCGGGAAAAGGGCGCACAGTCAAAAGCAACCTCTCCCACTGGATTAGTTAGAGCAGCCAAAAATCCTCACACACATACAATGAAGATACAGACACACGTACCTACTTCACTCATAAAAAGCAGACTGTGTGCATGTAGCCAAGCTGCACTTCACTTCCGAAGGCAGAAACATCTGTGCTCTGACTGTTCTGGAAAGAAAATGCAGAAGACAGCATCTCCCACGTGAAAATCTCAAGCAGCACACAGCCACGGAATGGTGCAGTCCTCTCACTGAACAGTACTGGGGACTATGGAAGTAAACATATACGGGAATCTAAAAATTCAAAGATTAATAGGAGGGGTTATCCAACATTATTCCAGCTTCCATCAAAACACTTGGTACGAACGAAAAAGCGTAACATAATGCTGATTTTGGCAAATGCAAAATGCAGAAGAGAAGAGTGAACCTGTGCTAACTGTAATGAAAAATTAACTGGGGCTGAAGAGACACTCAAGGGACACAGATGCTGCTGGAGAACAAAACTGCTATCTGTACAGCACTTGGGTTTGCTCTGTACACCACTGGGAAGCGAGGATGTTCAGCAACTCTCAAGAAGGACAGAGCACCCTATACACTCAGGCCATGACCAAAGAAAATCCTTTTCTGCTAAAGAATAAAACATGAACTATACAATTGAATTAGCATAATGGCCACCATATTAATTGAAGAAGCGCCGATAAGAATTTAATAACATTCTGGAAGGCTGTATCAGTCAGTGCTATGAAAGTCCATCTGCTGTCAGCAGCAGCTGTTCAGGAGGGTAAGGAAAGTGGGAGAAAGACCCACCAGTATTTTACACACCTTACTACTACTACTACTAGCTACTTCAAGTTTCTTGCAAATTAAGCCACGCCACAGTAATTTATCTGGTTTATTTACCGTATCTCAGAAGCCAACATAACCTGTGTGCTGCATGAAGAAATGCAAATGGAACATTATCCAGACAAGCAAAACGCAGTTTAAAGAAGCCGTAGACAGCAGCAGGCACGTCAGCTGCAGGGTGTTCCCAGCACAGGAGACAAGGGCACTCCGCAGTACGGCTGCAGTTGGTGCACAAAGTCAGTCACGTGCGTATGCCTCTTCCAACCTAAGGAGGTTTTCAGCTCTGTGAGACCGTCTATATAGTTCAGGTACTGCACAAATCCATTTTACTTCCAGTACCATAGAGCACTGAGAAAGATGTAGGACCCTTGTTATAAAAAACACCTAAAACTTTTCATATAGAACTGCACCGGATTTTAGACGACTGAAAAATCCTGAGGTTTGCTGATCCGTATTCTACCAGTTTTGATTTTCACGCTGAACTACAACAATCTACATGAAGCAACAGAGTTTTAAACTCCTGTTTGTCTCCGTTAAGAGCAGGTCTCCACTTTGTCCAGTACTTAACCAACGATTTTAAATTTCATCTCCATCATTATTCTATGACTGAGCTCTGAACTCAATGCAACAATCCACAGACCCAAACCATTGCCTTAACATGATCTCCAGAGGCTCTGCTTTCCAGAGCACCTACTTGAATTTTATCCTTTGAACGAAACCAGGTAACAACTAGATTAATACAGAGCCTGTACTAGAAACCATATCCAAGCAAAAGTTTCACCTGAGTCTATGGTGGTTTTGCCCACACCAGGCCAAAGGAAAATGAACTCTGCTTTTTTACTAAATAATCTAGACAACACTGAAGAAAGTGTTCCTTCAGCATTTCAGTGTGTGTACTTCTAAGCCCCAAAGTCAATGGGGCATAAATAATTGCCACAGCAATTCTTAGTTACAACTAACAATACAAGCTTACTTCAACTTTTAACCTGGAAATGAGAAAAGAAGCAAAATAATGGTTTAGCATTGCTCATATTTTTCTTGGGAGACTGAACTTTGTATTTTGGGGTATGTTACCTGATCTCTCTAGGCTTCCAATCCCATCAGTAAGGTGGATGTAACTCCTACCTGGGGATTAAGGAGCTATAAAATGGTTAGGGAACAGAGGTGTTACTGGTAAAACAGAGAGAAAAAGCTAAAGCAGAGTTTTGATTAATTTGATTTTGTTCCCAAGTGAGTATATCATTCTGCAAATCCAAAACAACTCTATTAGCATTGTAAAATCATGCCAAAGAAATCCTTTTAACTAAGTAAGAGGCCAATGAGTCTTTATTTCCAGGCAATCCAAACAACACATACTTTTCTTTGAGCCTGGCCTTCTTCAAAAAATCTGTTGGAAAACAATTCACAAAATCACTCACAAAATTCAAGGGGAGAGCACAGCTGGGAAGCAATATCCTGAGGTGATCAGCTAAATCTCATTTTCCAGAGAACTATACAGATCATTCTCTCAAATTCCCATTACTCAACATACAAAAGCAAAGAGGCTATTTTTTCTTGTCCTTGAAGGATAGCTTTTTACATAAACAAGCCGCATAAAAGCATGGGAAGTAACGCTGTTATCAGTTAAATCTGTGAAATTCCCCTCGTTGAGAAGTTCTTCTTTAGCGCCGGTCTGAGAACAGAATTTCGACTCCCTCACTTCAGCTGTAATTCGGGAAGCATTTCTAATCCTGATCGGCAAAACCAAACAAATCACCAAAAACACCACGCTTGCAATCTAGTGCCCTACCTATTTTCTAAACATTTTTAAATAAAAGGTACATTTTCATATACCCTTATCATATTTTAAAACCATTCTTGCGATGCTCATACACAGTGTCTGGATACAACTGAGGCATGTAACTGCACGTCACTAAGAAGCGTGTTAGCCATGCAACACTGACAGCACCTTCTTTAATAAACTGGAGGAAAAAATACTTTGAGGTTTTTGACCAGACAACTCAAAAATTGGTATTTTTATCAAGGAAAATTGGGCTGGTTTGTTTCTCTCAAGTAAACATCCCATTCAGCTGTTCTCTTCTCATACCACCCATGCATTTAGGGAAATCTGACCTCTCTGGCCTTGTTTGGTGTTTCACAATACTCTTTTAAGTACAAAGCCATAACGCTTACTTTCAAATACCCATAAGATTATACGCGTGGTCTTTCAAACCTACCTGCCAGTCTTCTCCTCCCTCAACCCTCCACCAATAAAGACACAGATTCTTATAGGAAGCATCTACACAGATGTAATTTATAAATAATTATGAACTGTAATTAAAGCTTCGCAGCTACAAATGGAAACACTGCTAGCCCGTATTAAAAGAAAATAACGATCTCTGCAGATGAACAATCATTATCTTCCTTGTTCTACCATGGAGTTGCAGCTGTTAACCTATCATCAGTCTTATCATAAAAACAAAGAATACTTTTGGTTTGTTTTTTTTTTTCCTTTTTAAACAAGTCGAAAAATGTAATGAGAGTCTGACTTCGTGCCTTTGATAATTAAGCTTCCAATATCATGGAATGTTTTCTAATAGGAGCATCTGCTTTCTACATTGCAGCCCTACAGCTAAGAAAGGGTTTGACTTATTAATAAAATACAATAAAGAACCAAACATCTGGGCGGGAAAGATGCATGGAAGGGGAGAAACTGTCTTCCTCTTGAAATATTCAAGAGACAGCAAAGCTCATCCAAATAAAATGCAGTTTTTCTGTTGAGGAAGCAGCTGGAACCAATGATGCTGCTGATTCTTATTCCACTATATCCTGCTGCAAGACACAAACCTATTTAGAGGGAACAGAAGAGAAAGCAGGAAGAATCCTACCTGTATTAATCTATACCACATAGTTAAAAAATCCTGACAGCGCAACCCATGCCCAAGGAACAGGCAGATGGGTGTACATAAGTTCTTTCTGCTAACAGCGCTGGCAGAAAAGGGCTTCATATCAACACTTCAAATACTGAAAAGAGAAAACAGGACAAAAATAAAACAAGAAACACTAAGATCCCAGAAGAGTTAAATAGCTAGAATTTTGGATCAAGAATTTGAGCATCTTATATAACACAGTTCATCATATGGTACCCAGTCACTCATGCATCAAGAGCAGAAACTGGGTTAACTACAAAATTTCTCAGAAACAAACTGAAACCTTGATTTTAAAACACTTCCAAATGTGCGAAATACTTCAGTACACTGTTCAAAGTTAATTACCATCAAACTAAATATCTATGCCTTCGCACTCTTTTTAAACGCAAAATTTTGGGGGCTGTATGCTGATCCTGCAAATGACGCTCACATTCTGAAAGGGTATGCAGTATTTCTTCACACCGTTGACCTAAGGGAAAGTGAAGGTGTCAGAAAGCTTTCTGAGGGAGGATGGTTATCCCAGAACCCACAGGTAAACTCGAGTCTCCCACTCGGCAACCGTGCACAGATTCAGCTGCATTATCCCACCTTCAGCTCAAAGGGAAACAGAAACATAGAATAATTTAGGTTGGAAAGGACCTTTAAAGGTCATCTAGTCCAACCCCCCTGCAAGAAGCAGGGACATCTCCAACCAGATCAGGTTGCTCAGAGCCCCATCCAACCTGATACTGAATGTTTCCAGGGATGGGGCATCCACCACCTCTCTGGGCAACCTGGTCCACTGCTCCCCACTCTCATTATAGAATTTTTTTTCCTAACGTCCAGCCTGAATCTACTTCCTTCTGTTTTAAAACCACTACCCCTTGTTCTGTCACAACAGGCCCTGCTGAAGAGTTTTTTCTAGTCTTTCCTGCAGACCCTCTTCAGGTATTGGAGGGCTACGATAAGGTCTTCCCGGAGCTTTCTCTTCTCCAGGCAAGATTTGTTGTCTTGGGTTTGTCAGTGCCCTTTGTTTTTAAATAACATGCAAGAAAAAACAATCAAAGTAATGTATAAAATCTGTTCCCTAACATGATGACAGAACCAAAACCAAACCAATCAATCCTGGCACGTTAATTCAGTACACATTATGGATTTGTAATAGGACATTTTCATGCATGCATATCTTCACAACTTTAAAACACAATTACCAACAAAACGTCAAAGGTTCTGCTCCTGTTACATCCTGTTATACATCAAAATACATTGAGATAGGACCCATTTTCTCTCTGTTGAGAATTCATGGCAAGACTGAAGCTACATTTATTTCAGAGTTCAAAAAAGGCTCTGGGCCTTTTTATTAAAAACATACAGAACAGACAAGGAAAAAAAAAATAAATATGCATTTGTAGACAGAACTATGTGGATTTTTAACAAATAACCAAACCAAATTTACCTTGTGGCCAGAAGCAAACATCAAAAATGCCAGCTCAAAAGGTTATTTTCTTTTAGTAACACTACCACTTTGGGAAACTATTAAAACAGCACAAATTTAAAAGTAGCATTGGCAAAAACTGAATGTAGTTCAACTCCAGTTTCCAACTACATGCCTTTTTCACACACATATGCTTTGCCTTCCGTTACGCAGCTGCATGATATAAACCACCGAACTGCACTTACAACAGATCTGAACTGACAACGCCAAATCTTAATTGAAACACACGAGAGCAGTTGGGCAACGCACGAGCATTTTATAGGGAAGTTAGCAGGGCTCACAGCTGGAATAAACCTCCAGCCCTACAAGGGAGAAAGTGATCTAGTTTCCTCATTTTTTTAATCTTTCCTTCAAAAACCAGACAAATCTGCTAAATTAAAAAAGCAAATAACACCACAAACATTTTCCTACTCTGAAAAATCCCTGTTCAAAGTCCATGAATAGTCTGACAGGAAAAAAAAAAAAAGTTATTTTCTACCTGTTTAACAAATGAAAGCACATTCTTTCTCCCACTTCAGAGCAGCTTTCTTGCAGTCTCTTTATATGACAGCAACATGCAATGGCCTCTCATCATTGTAAGAGCTATAAAAAGCGCTCTGAAAATTGTCTTGTGTATTTGTGTGCACACCTTTATGTGTTTTTGTATAAAGCCCTGTATGCAAACCACACCTGTAACATATGCTCTTTTAAAGCACTTCATGGCATCAGCACAGACAGTTTTCTGATTAAAGAGAAAGCTAATTTACACAAAAAGAAAAATCACCTCACAACAATACAATGCAACTCCTCCAGATAGTTGTGCTGAGATTAGTAAGTCAATTTTATCACGAAAGAGAATGAAAGAGAGTCAAAGGAGACCTACAAAAACATTAGGAATTAAAAATACAGCATTCAAATTAAAATGTGTTAGTAGTACCTCAAGTTTAACATTTAAAATTAAAACTTTTCTCTGTTATTCCAGTTAGCTGGATAAAAAATTCCCTACTACACTGTTACATCCCTGCCCTTTAGGAAAGCACATACATGGCAGTTAAGGCTGGGTGGGGACAGCACAAAGTGGCCTTCAGCCACAGCATGGTCAAAAAATTTTTGCTTATACTTGGTTTTGGAAAGGCAAAAAGGTCATCTGAGACAGAGGAGGGTCACTGTCTCTATTCCTTGACTCCCTGGATGAGCACATCAGCAAAATATCACCACTTAAAATAGTCATTTGGTCCACAGAGAACTACATTAAGGTAGTGATGCCACTAAAAAGTTATGGCTCTCAACTATTATCCAAATGGATTATGTAAATGTAAATAAATGTATGTATTTCTGCAACCAGATGAATCACAGCAGCAGTAAACTTCCAGTTTGGTTTCCTTACTGAAGTTTTAACTTCAAAACTTACTTACAGTCTACAAAGGACACCATAATACAGCTGCCAAAAAGCACGCCTATAATGTCAGTGAAACTGTAAAACGTAACTGCTGCACCTATTCCCCTTGGGAATGCTGAAGATGTCGGGCAAATGCCCTCTGCTCACATCATTAAAACAAACAAAGCCATTGCGATGAAATCACTCACTGTGCAGAAACTTTATAAGCTCTTCTATTATCTTTTATAGCTTAATTTGAGAACTGAGAATCTCTAGAGTGCTTTGCAGCACATTAATAAGAGACATTTTGCTTTATAAAGTTTATCATCATTACTCTACTGCCTGCATCAGCTCATTGCAGTCAAGTTTGGTTTTTTTTTAAAAAAAAAAAATTCCTTACACCAGTACTTGATTTTTTCAATGAATGATAAAGGTGGTGGCAGTTCTCAGAGTCTCTTTCACACAACTGCTGTTATTCCATTTTCCATAGTGCTTTAAGAGCCCATTATTAATAAAAACTGCTGAAAAATTCTCTGAAGCTATCAGGCGTGATAGGCTTGACTGCACTCCCATTTCCCTCACTAAAATCAGGGTCTCTGAAGTCTGAAATTAAGAAAACAACAATGGAAGTGGCAGCCAGCAAACAAGAGAGATTTTCATCTCCTAGGTGAGCTTTTAAACAAACTCTAGTGCTTCATACCATACTCTGGCTACATAAATACTTTGCGGTCTGCATCAATCTTTATCCCGTAACTAAAGCTGAATGTGATCTGGATTCAGCTATTTGAGGGGTTTGAAGTCATGTAGAAATACACACAGGCAGCGGAGGCCACACTGACAGCAGCAGCTTTCACCAGCACTGTAACATCCCTTAGGGTGCAATCTTTTCCCTCTTCTCTAACAAAATCTCTGTGCGCTAATACAGCCGTATCAGTATAAAGGTCTGTAACTGGGATGGTTTATTTGAGTCCCTGAGGCACTATTTTGCCTGCAGTCAGCTTTTGCATCAGCTTTCTCAAGGCCAGTGGAGCTAGCTGTACTAGCCAGCCTTTCCTGGCACCAATGCCCAGGTGGGAAATGTGGGTGAGACCTGGTCCCTCACCAAACTCCACCCAGCTCACACCAGGAAGGATCCACGGGACTATCACCTGTGGAGATCTGATGTTTCTGAGCCCATCCCAAAGATGTTCACCCAGATGCGGAGCACAACCCGTAACACAGCACAAGGCACCTGGTCAAACCTTCACGTGATGACTACAGCATTTCAGAAGCAACACTGCAATGCTTTTACCCTTATTTTCCGAAAGTACGATGTTGCATATTTTCTGGTGTATTTATGTAGGATGCCCAACTGTCAGTTCTGGGCCTAAATTTGTAAAGAAACTATTTCAAGTAAATAAAGAACATGAAGTGGTTCTGAAATCACACTTCACTTTGTTAACAAACACTGACTGGCTGCACTCTTTTTTTTCTTAAAGTATATAAACTGTGCTGCATCCCAACTCGTTAACCATGTTGAGTTTTTCCCAGAAGGGTACAATAAGGGACTGGAAGCACATGCAGGTTTGCTGGACTATCAAAGACAAATAACATTTTCTGTTTTTAAAAAAAATGGTGAAAAGCATGATTTAAACTTAGATGGATTCATAGAACTTATTTGAATAGACTTTGTTTACTCAATTAGTTCTAAAAAAAACCAAGTACCTAAGCAAATAAATGATTGCTTCAGTATGGTTGTGTGGAATTAATATTCTCCATTTAGTTTCCAGAATATTAACTCATTATTGAGCGTAAAAAAACCTATGCAATATAACTACAAAACCTCACTAAGATAATTTTAGAAATATGTAAATGCAAAGAACTTTTTCCTCTATTTCTACGCAGACTCTTGCATACTCAAAAGAATGCAGTTAGTTGATTTCACAAAATTAAGAAATTGCTTTTTAACTTTTCTAAAATGCAACTAAAAATAATACATGCACAACCCAGAAATTCAAACAAAGGCTAAAGAGGTGGCCCTTCTAGTTTGAGTCTGATAAAGCTTGCAAAATTTCTCAATGGGCTCCGATACTCTCAAATAGTGGAGTCATATAAGCCTTTTGTTGATAAAAGCCTGATGAAACGTTTCTTTCTCTGATTATATTCTTGAAGACACAGTACAGAGAATATTAAAGATTTTCAAATCAAGTTCCTAAAAATGACTATGTCACCCCCAGTATATTTGGGAATATGCATTAAGCTAATCAAACTGACAGGTTTTGCAGCAGAATTCAAGAAAACCCAAGTCCTGCTGTTCCTGGAGTCCAGCAGCGCAGCAGCTCAGACCTCTTCATATTCACCTTGTCTTCCCAGTACTCCCCAACACAGCATTTATTTTACAGAATTTATGTTTTTTCTCACTGTCCAGGATAAAAACGTCTTCAAAAATGAAATATGCATGTCGGATACTGCTTTTCCTTCTCGTCCTGAGCATATGGCCTCAATCCTGGTTAATAACTCTGTTCAGACCCTGCTCTGACAGAAGAACCATGTACCTCCTCAGGGGCTTTTAATGGAGTTCTTCACTGCATCAGTTTGATGTGGTACACTAGGTGAGACAAGTGACACTTTACTAGTATTTACTGGTAGCACTGGAAAGTTAAGAAGCAAAACCCAAATTTCTAAATAAGGGAGGGCCACAAGCTTCTCAAGAAAAGTTTGCCAGAGTATTTCTTTTTCAAAAATGCAAAATATGCTTTTTATTAATCCCATTATTGGAAACTGTGAAGCCATTTTGACTAAAACAAAACATACCAGAATGCAGGCTGCCAGCATGGAAAACCTCAGTCCAAAAGTTAAAAACATGCAAAGTGATAAGCAGCTGAAAATAATCAAACAACAGCAAATATTTAATAAAGAGCAGTAGCTAGATTACACACATTTGTTTTACAGTTTGTGTATGTGTATAGTTCACACACATTTTCTTCTCACTTTTGGAAGCATGAAGATTTGCAGAGCTTCCACGGAAAACTTCTACAAGAAATATTTCTGCTAATAGTTAAAACTTTCATTAATAATACAGAAAAATGAATGCCAAGGTGATGACCGTAAAACCTTAGACAGTAAACTACTTACCAAGACATTATTCTTATATGAAGACACACAACCCATCCAAACACAGAGAGCGTCCACAAGCTGTTTACAATTATATCTGATGCATTTCCTTGTATGTGTAAAATATGTATGTGAAAGGTCTGAAATCTCTGAGTATAAAAGCCTGCTCCTGTCTAGTTGGACATCCAAGATGATCTCCAAATCTCAGAGGAGGAGGCTTCCTAGAAGAAACAACATACAAGGAACAACACTAAAGTATTGTAACGCTAACATAATGTATTACAAGACTATGCAAAAGAATTTTAAAAACTAATTTAATGGGGTGAGAGGGTAGTGCTTTGCTTGCAATGACCACTATCTCAGATGAGGCCTGTAACCAATTTTAGGACTTTTTCTAGAGCACTTCCAGTAGCCATCACCAAGACCACCATGGTTACCAATCATTTTGGAGGTACTGCATCTTCCACTCTCACAGTACAGGAGTAGGGAAAAAAATGTATGCTTGACAGTTTCTGCATGCCTATAGGGTGAAGGCAGACATGTTGTCATGATCCTGTACTGTCAGCATGACAAAAAAATTACTGCAGATTCCACTCACCAATGACAACAAATTTTAAAATTACAACATGTGAATTTATTCTAGTTGGAAAACGCGTGGAAAATGGGATCCTCAGCAGCTTGTCAAAAGAAAGAGCAAATACTTTTCTGTATTCTCCAGCCACCTCCTCACGAGGTTAGCCATACTCAGTGGCTCTCTATTACAGACAGAGCTTCACCTGAGGAACAACTGTGCCCACCTTACCGACCAAACCCAGTCACTCGCAGCAACTCTTTTGGTGTGTACTGTGCTGCCCACTCCAGTCAGATTGGGAGAAGGGAGTGCAAATAGGACACAGGCTAAAAGCAAAAGTATTTCCTAAACCTCTATGATCTGCCAGAAACAGGAGTTAGGAGGATGCTGAAATGCAAAAGTTCCCCTGCTAGCCTTCTTTGCTCCTAACACAAGGCCAAAACTAAATTTTAGCACATAGGAAAAAAATAAATCCTCACTACCTTATTACATATATTTTTAACAAACTAATGGATCAGGCTTTTAGAGTTCATAACTAAACGTAACTCTTAGTCAATGTGAGGAATAAAAAACAAATACTCTCAAACAAATTATTTTATCAACCAGAAAAGTCATAACCAAACATACAGCAGTCTATTAAACCCAGTGGCTAACTACCTAATGCTACCACCTAAATCTGACTTGTGAATTATGCCCTTGATATTTTAAACCAAGTGTCTGATGAACAGCTTTCAGGGTAGTGTTTAAGCTCATGACATTAAATCAAATGCAGTTAACAGAGCAAATTCCTTCATGTTAAGGAGGATGAAAATATTTTTTCTTACAAGAAGTACAGCCTCTGGCTATTTCCAAATTATAGCAAAACTACAAATAACAACTTAAAATAAAACATATTAGCGTATATGTTACTAAAGATCTAGTAGAGACCATCAGAAATTGCCTAGAGGAAAAATGCTTAACTAAAAATACTTGCTGGAGTGAAGGAAGCAATCTTCTCTCCAAATGTAAAGCCACCTCCTGACAGCTCTCTAGGAGGAGTATGAGAGTTAAGAAATACAATTTGGCTATAAAGGGTATGATCTCTTAGGGTTTGCAGAAAGCTGTTCAGATAAATTATGAAAGAGATGAGCAGCAGAGATGAAGGTAAGGCAAGAAAGGAGAGAAAGACCCAAGCCAAATTGTCTGTAACAGACAATTGCTAAAATACTACCGCAGAAAATGCTTTTTATCAAAAAACTACAGAACAATCCCCAAACAGTGGTGAACAGCAGAAATAACTGTGATGAGGATTACTTTCTGTCCTCGATTGCTGATCAAGCTGCCTCATTTTCCTCTCTGCTGAGACAGAGCCTGCTCTCTCTGCATAGCAGGGAGAAATGAACTTCAGCTATTAAAAAAAAAAAAAAAAAAAAAAAAAAATCTCTTCTCTAAATATGAAAGAAACGACCCAGAAAGCATCAGTCCCTCATTTCTTCTTCTGGGATGAGAAATTGTTTTCAGCTTTTCATTGAGGGTAAAAAGTGGAGGGAAAACACAGGAGGATTTTCTCCCCCTGCCCCAGAGCAGCTGCTCTCCACTCTGCAGAGGGGTCGGGGAGTCAGGGCCCCCTCTCTCCTGCTCGGTCCAGCACTCACCGAGTGCAAAATGGTCTTCACTCCTCTTCACAGGGGCTCACGTGGGTCTCTGCAGGTTTGGACTCGGTACCTCTGAGACCACTTTTGGGAAAGTAGCTCCTTTCCCCTTCCCCAAGCAGGCATTACATCTGTACCAGTCCCTGAGGCCCAGCTGGGCACAGCATCGCCCATCGCTCTCTCCTCCTGGAGAGCGCCAAGGAGCAATAGTCCCCCAGGCCCAAAGCCCATCTCTCCCAGCAGCAGTGGCTGAGAGAGGGTTGGGTTATATTTCTCGATAACCTTGTCTTACACACAGTGAGAGAGCTGATAGCTTTCCCTTCCTCAAAACGACAAAACTACTGAGACAGCGCCACCACCTTGGTTTTAAAAGTCTTTTTGTGAGTCACCGTATAGCACAAATTAAAAATAAAAATGTATTTTGAGTAGTCACTTTGAAACTAAATGAAAGAAAAGCTTTTGTTTTTCAACATTTTTTCTTGAATGGGATTAATATGAACAGCTCATCTATTTCGAATTAACACTTGCAATACTTTTATTAAATCACTTCAAGGCCAGGTTGGACGGGGCTCTGAGCAACGTGATCTAGTTGGAGATGTCCCTGCTCCTCGCAGAGGGGTTGCACTAGGTGACCCCTGAAGGTCCCTTCCAGCCCTAACCATTCTACGATTCTGTGATTCTATAGTTGGTGTTGAACACCAACTATATCCTGTCAAAGGAAATGTAAATGGGCACAGAGAGGGTGTCAAACTGGAGGGGTGTTTATTACTGCACTGTTTATTACTGCAGTTGTTTTCATGAACACAGTGAGCAATTAATTTCGATAAACAAACTCACTGATTTAACTTAGTAAAATTATCTGAAGAGATATGTGACTTAGTTTGAAGCAAAATAAATATATTTTATTTTAATAGGGATATTAAGTTTACGAGAGAGACACACATATACATTTTAAAATATGAATTCAGTTTTTGGTTTCTTTTTTAACCTTGCACTGGATTTCAAGGGTCTTGTACTTCAGTGAAATTCTGTCCCCACCTCATTCAATGGGAGTTTTGTCAATAAATTCACTCTGACCAGAATTTTATCAGGGGGAGTCACATTCATTTCACCATTATGTAAGTAAATCCAAGAGCACTATGCCTCATACAATGAGGACAGAGCTTGAAAAAATCAGTACCTCTTAGCTTTTATACATTTTTCAAAGCATGCACACTTAAATACATTAATACTTTGAGTAGCTACTGTGTATATTCACTTAAATTTTCAGCCAGGGGTCAAAACGAACTCTTAACTTTATCTTCTCATAATCAAATACAACCCTTTCTAAAATGTTTGGCAAATTTCATCTAACTATAAAAAGGTTTGCACAACTACATTACTTCAAACCCCTATCACAAATTACTAGTTCGCATTCACAATGGAAACAGACTTTCAGTTCACTTGAGAAATAACTAAGTCATAAGGATTTAACTCCCCGTGCTATTCATTAAAAATAATTATTCAATACGTAAAGGCTTGGTGCTGAGCAAGTGAACGGCCAGGCTCAAGTATTCCCTTTAGCTGTAGAACAGACATCTCAGATGCACCAAAGATGCGTTTCCTCACACAGTCCCCTTTATAGCTCGTTTGGAAAGGCTGTCTCTAGAATAAGATGAGACTTCAGACACCCATTTAGTTCCCCACTCCTATATTGGCTTTTCCGATAGGAGCACTGATTGCTTGTAGACAATAATGATTTTGTAATGTGAACATCTGTACAACAGAAAACAGACTGACATCAAATTAATGGCATGTATCTCACCATTAAGCAGGTAACAAATAATAAGAGATTTTTTTTTAAACTGTCGATAAACCTGACTAAATTCTTACCACAGATTTAGCCAGGGAAACACCAAAAGCATTTAAAAATCCTGAGTGAGATGCTCTTCAATACCTTTTTGAAATAAAGAAAAATCTTTTTTAAAAATTAAATAATGAAACTACTCTTACGCAAAGCTCTGAGGTCTGAACATACAGAACTCCAAATTTTATAAGTTATTGGTCTCACTGCAACAATAACTCAGCCATATTGCCCACGAGTAGCAATTAATTACATTTAATAAGGAACATTATGAGTTGTTCCTGTTTTTAAAATCATAGCCAAGACCCTAAACAATGCTGCTTTTCTTATTCCAATTTTCAAATGTTTAAAAGTCCAACTGAACAAAATAGTCTTCAACGTTGGAGAAAATCCCAATGCTCTATTAAGAAGCCAACCAAATCTACGTGGCAGAGGAAATGTCATTTTTTTTAACAAGCTACTGAACACCTCCTTCCCAGCAACAGAAATATAATTTATCTTTAATAATACACATAGAAGTTTTTCTCCCATCACTAAACTCCAAATCAGGCATTTATTGAGGATTAAAAAGGAAACATTAGAAAAAATGAACTTGGTGTGCTGAAAATTCTCTATTCCTGTCTATGTGTGCAGAAGATTTTTCCCTTTCTCCTTCCAGTTCAGAGGAGGGTGATGTTAAAAAGCTTGAAATTATTTTCCTCTCTTTAGTACTTGAATATGAGACTACATCATATGACAGAAAGTCAAGGGAAAAGATTCAAGTACTATAAAAGCCTATAGTACCCATCTAATTTCCTGGCAACTACAGCACAAGTGATAAATGGGAAACCAGCTAAATTTTTCCAACTGTCTTTTACAAAAATGTATTACCCTAAAAGACAGTACAAAAAATAGTGCCAACTGCTCTTGGAAAAAAAGAGACCAAAGACAGCCTTTAAAGGAGTAACATCACAAATTACTGGCTTCTGAGTAAGAAAGCTAACAAGTAACTGATTGTGTAAGACCATAAAAGACCACCACCAATACAGGCACCGGGCTATCCCACCTACATTTGGAAGAAAGGGTAATGCAAGCAGCAAGAAAAATCCATTAGACTGGAAAACCATTTGATTATTTCAGCGTATTACGTGTTTACATTGTGATTAAATTTATGTTTTAAAAAATCTCATCTGCTTCCTCATTTGTACTTACAATTATCAATGCCATCAACATAATGCTAAGAAAGAAAAACTTAACTGGCTTTGCAAAATTACTACAGAAAGCACTATAGCCACATAAATTCCACTGGTGTACTCTGGATTGGGAAAAAATCCACAATAAATAGGAAAAAATGGCAAACTAACCAGCTTAACAGCTGGATTCATTTGAACTGACAACTACTATCTTTCCTGAGTAATCTTTGGGTTTGCTACAAATTGGGACCAAATTCTGAAGTTTTCACGCCAAATTCCACAGGGAAATTCTACATCAGATTCAAAATCCTCTTTTTTTTCTCTCCACTCCTCAAATTGCAAGTGCAGGCTCAGCACTTTTTACTTGTTCTTTGAAGGAAAAAAAAGAAAAAGTCTAAAATGATGGTTAGGATCTGTATTTACAAGACCTGCTTATGAAGGCAACCATTCCTAATTGAGACTACAGAAGAGCTCCAGATGCTTAGAATGTAACAGACGAACTTCTCAAAATGAAAGGTCAATGAGCTCCGTGTTCCCACCAGAAACCAAGCACCAGGAGAGCTTTATAATGATGAGGACCTCGGGAAGGATGCCCTTGCCATCAAACGCCCTTACAATCGGGCGGACTCCTCCCAGCACTTTCAGGGGCTACAGGTCCCCTAAGGCTCTCCACTCCCTCGCCATACCACCAAATGACATTATTTACTTGTTTAATTACTTGTTAAAGAGAACACCTTATACACACAGTCTATTTCCATCCGTAAGGCTCAGAAGCAAAGAGCAAAAAGGCAGCTGAGTATTTTTTGGCCATTTTTCCCCTCGCTGGAAGCTTGCATGCTCCTCTCAGCGCAGATTCTCTCTCGCCTATTCAGTTTGGGGATCTGCATGCCAGCAGCACTCAGTAAATAAAAAAAAATTGACTCCAAATTGCACACGTTATTTGCAGCTCAATAAAAAATAATGCTGGGTCTTTGACACATGTTTATATAACACCTAATATAAAAGGGCTGTTACCTTCTCATGAATAAATATGCTGCACAGGCAGAATTCTGGAAGTGTTTTCTAACTAAGAAAATAAAAACTGTAAAGGCTAAACTCCAATTCAATTTTTTCTTAAGGATTTTAGACCCAGAGTTCAAATTTGGGACCACACCCAGTTAAAACCAAGTAGACCTGTTAAAATAAACAAAGTACATTTTGAGATGCAGTGATCTTGACTGATTTGGTTTGGTTTTATATTCATTTACAGAATTTCATAATCTGTGACAAGTGTCTCAGCTAATGCAAGACCAATTCAGGCACCTGGAAACAACCAATATTTTAATATATATTAATAATGCTCTAACAATAAACAGTAGCCTTTGCTACTGGTTCCAGCAGTTACTGTAGAGCTTTATAAAGCCTGATCTTATCATCCAGCTCCTTCTTATCACATTATTAGTGCTTACACTGGGAAAATTAATGTTACAGCGTTTTAATCTTTATTATTCTCTACAGTTCGGAGTGACCTGTCTCTTCGACTTTATAAATAACCCAAATACTCTGTACGCTTAATTTGCTATCACCATAGCAATTTTTTTTCCCAAAGGATGAGCCAAAATCTTACTTCAATTAAATCTCTTTTTGTGGCACTGAAGCACTGGGCAAAGTTTTTATTCAAAAATCTCTTTCTTCTTCATGCAAATTTCATTACGGCAATCATAATAAACCTTCCTTTAACACAAAACACCAGGGCTTATATAAGATGTGTTTACAACATTTACTACCTTGTTAATTCTTTTGTTCCACGGAGCAGACATTTGCTATGACACTTAGTCTGTCATTCTCATCAACTTAGTGATTCATCTGCCTTTCCTACACTTATCTTCCAACCTGTCTTTCCTAATTTTTTGTTTAACTTATCACTGTTTAGGTACTGCTCTCCCTCTTCAGATTCTGAAGCAGCCTTTTTCCTTTCCATTGTATAAGGTCTAATCTTTGAAAAGCCGTTGAGCACCACAATTCATGGTATCGTGACTCATTTCTGTAATGACTACTGTTTCCTACAGAAGAAAACTAGTGTAACTTGTCATATAATTACAAAGAGTTCACTCATCCAGGTGTTAGAATATCTGATTCAGGAAAACAGATGCATAGAAGCAGCAGTTAGCACTTCTGGAAATCAGAGCAGTCTTCGGTGCCCCGTCATGCTTCACTGCCTTGCTTACAAGCAGCAGAAAGAAGCCATGAAGAACTAGAACAAAGAATTTTTCAGATGGATAAAGGGGCATCCTTGAAGATCTGGGACAGTCCAAGAACCTCACCCTCCAGACCCTGGTGTATCTATGTTACCACAGGTTTTGGTAGGAGTGGCAGACATGTAAAATCCTGTTCAGCCTGGCTTCTGCCTTCTCCATCAGACAATATCTTGTCTCAGGAGAAGTTGTTTGGGTTATTGAAGTCACTGAAACTCATAGCTACCAAAATAAAGACATCCGTAACTGCAGGCCAGGTTTGAATCTGGTGTATTTCCATGCAAGGGAAGGAACTCTAGAAAGATTAGCAAATTAGTTATGAATTTATCTTGACTGTTTTAGATAAGCATGAATAAAGTGGTTTAATGGACCTTCCTGATAAAGGCTACCAGATGTTTGCTTTGTTCAGCTACTACAGGCTCTTTATAAGAAATATTCTTTTCCAGAAATTTGGATTTTTCATGACTGATGTACTTAAACGAGCTAGAAACAGAGGGCTGTAATTTTCTTTCTTTTTCTCCTCACAGACACTGATGAACTTTAACATTCAGAAACTACTGGAATAACAAGATTTCCACTCCCGTGTCTGCTACCAGAAAAATAACACCACACCACTGCTCTCACTCTGACATTGTGTATGGTCCCATCTTTTCGTTTTAAACTAAAAGACACCTGAAAGACAACACTCCTAATTCTAAGTTTCAAACCCCAGAACACTTTAAAAACACTTCCTGCACGTTTGGCTGGCTGGCAATCTTTTGATGCACATGGCAAACTGACGATGGAACAAGAGGTCAACTGCATGATGCTTTTTTTTTTTTTTTTAGATAATCCTGGCATCACAGAAGATCACAACTTTCGGACACATTTGCCATCCAAAAGTGAATGGACAAGAGTACGCTACCTTCAATTTGAAATACAGGCTACGTACTTCCAGTTAACTAAAGACTCTGCTGCACAGTATCTCATTAAAAGTAATATTTTAAATCATTTTTATTGAGACAGTTTATCTACCTGAACATCTATGCTTTATCAAACAGTATTTTTTAGAAGTTCCGAATCAATTCAATGGGATTCTGCCTGGCACTGCGTTCACTGAATTTATGTCTGCCAAAAAAACTGCTGTCCCAAAACAGAGTAGTTACTTGCAGAGCATCTACTGTGTCAAAAACCTGGAACAATCCAGGCTCTATCCCACAAACACAAGATCTTCACATAGCTCAGTTTTCCACATCCTTCAGATGCATTAAATCTCCACCCAACACTCATCAAATGCCCAGGGCTGAGGTCAATCAGAGAGAACCATAAAGGAACTGAAGTTTCGAGACACTTGATTTAGAAAATATGACAGTGGTTTGCGTCACTTTTTACTAGCCACCACAAAGTCAGAAAAGACTTTCTGCTTTCTACACAGATAAGCGCTACTAGATTTTCAACCAGATTATAGATTACAAAGCAATTAATCCTGACAAGATCAATTTTGATGTTAAATTTCTCAGATACACTTAGGATACCACAGATAATTGTTTGAAACTTTGAAACTTTCAATAAACATTCTGCAAAGAAAACTATAAGCACTGAATCCCCTGAACACGTTACTCATTTTTCTTTCTAATATTAAAGTTACTATAAAAGTAGGGCGTGAGGAAGAAAACCAAAACTACATTTCTGTTTCACATATTGCAAATAAAACAGACCTTAGGAAAATTCAGTGTTGCCCATCTGCACCTCTGATGCTCCAGCAGAATAGAAAATTGGTTGGAGAGCTCAGGAGGTAAGTCAAAATTATCCAACTGCCCAAGGCTGTAAGATGCTCTGCAGCAGAAGTAATACCATCAAAATCCACAACTAACGTTAGCTTGCTAGTCACAGGAGACTTCCAGCTATCCTTTTGTCTCATGAAATGACAACAGAGAACCACAAACTTTCTGGCAAGGAACACAAAAGATGGATAACTGTAACAACATGAGAAGAGTTTCAGAAAGGAGATGAACAGATGCGGAGCAGGTGTCTACTCCCTGCTTATAAAATGATGGTTTTTCAGCGTCACCACTGAAATAACAGAAACTTGAAGCAGGAACATAAATCCTGAGAAGGTCCCCGTCCTGAGCATTCGAACATCAAATGTAAGACTTCAAGTGTTCACTGTTACTAGGTAAAGCCCAACGGTCGATGATTTCCTTACTAATTTAGGGAGGGAAAAAAAAATGGAAGACAGGTTGCGGCATTCTTGGCAGAGCTGACATATGGAAATTATAAACCCTGAGAAGGCTTGTTGCTTCTTCTTTCACTGAGGAGTGTCTGAGATTACAGTTACCTACAACTACATCCAACCAGGTGCCATACTCCCATATCCTCCCTTCCAGTCAGGCCCATGAAAAGACCAGCACCAAGATCCGAGCAACAGGCTGTCCAGCCTTAGATGGACAGAAACTACTGACAATCGAACCACCTGAAACGTCTTTATCACAAAACACTGCCTCAACATCGTCATGTGCCCCTTAAAGATTTGCCTCATATTTGAGTTTCTCTAAAGCACAGAAGGTACTTTAACCAGTGTGAGCAGACAAGTGAAGAAGCAGAATGGCCCTTGTTCCCATGAGACATCAACTCTGCAGACATTCACTTCAGATGAAGTCCATGTCATGAAAGTAGCTCTTCTGAGAATGCATACAAAGGGCTAATTTAGACGTTACGCTAATGTAAGTGTCTCTGGACTGCCCAAAACAGCTGAAGACAAAGAAACTGAAGAAACTGAGACTTACTAAAGAAAAAGAGACCAGCCACCACAGGGTGTACCTATCCCAATCAAGAACTGATGCAGTCATATTTCTTAACTAGCAACAGAAAGCAGGACAAAAAAAAAAAAAAAAAGCACAGACAGCTATTGCTGTAATACTGACCCCATACCCCACAGCCATAACATGTTGTAATATGTTATTAGGTGGTGCCTAGTGTTGAAATGAAAATCCTGGGGCTTACAGCCACTGTACACTGACCCACAGAAAGATCACATGGCCCTCCTTGAATTTTTTTTCATTTTTACCTTGGGTTTCTCATAGATCATCTCTAAATGTACATGCACAAATCCACTTCCTCTTCAGCTTTGCTCAGCTGAAATGCAGGAAGAAAACCTTCAGTGCCCCTGGCAAAGTTAGCAAGCACAAAAATCATAGACACATAGAATAGTTAAGGGTGGAGGGACCTACGGTCATCTAGTCCAAACCCCCTGCAAGAAGCAGTGACATCTCCAACCACATCAGGTTGCTCAGAGCCCCGTCCAACCTGGCCTTGAATGTTTCCAGGGATGGGGCATCCACCACCTCTCTGGGCAACTTGTGCCAGTGTTCCACCATCCTCACGGTAAAAAATTTCTTCCTCATGTCCTGAATCTACCTCCCTCTATTTTAAAATCATTACTCCTTGTCCTATCAACTCACAACGGGCCCTGCTAGTTTCTCCCCATCTTTCCTGTAGGCCCCCTTGAGGTACTGGGAGGCTGCTATAAGGTCCCCCTGGAGCCTCCTCTTCTCCAGGCTGAACAGCCCCAACTCTCTCAGCCTCTCCTCACAGGAGAGGTGCTCCAGCCCTCTGATCATCTTCGTGGCCCTCCCTGGACCCTCTCCAACTGGTCCATGTTCTTCTTATGTTGGGGGCTCCAGAGCTGGACACAGTACTCCAGGTGGGGTCTCACGAGAGCAGAGTAGAGGGGCAGAATGACCTCCATGAACCTGCTGGCCACACTCCTCTTGATGCAGCCCAGGATAAGGTTGGTTTTCTGGGCTGTGAGAGCACATTGGCAGCTCACGTCAGCAGTCTCTTTCACCAGGCTACCAGAGGAAAAAATCTTTGTCATCTTCAACAGCTGCTTTTCACTGTAAGTCAACAGGGGAGACTTAGAAGCAAGGGAGAGAGTCTTCAAAAGAAATAGATACTACTTTATGACACTTTGCAGTCAGAGGTGGTAAGATAACTTCCCAACACTTAAACAAAACCAGTGCTCCAGCTAGTTTTTCTCCACAGCAATAAGCTGTGTTCTTACATACATGGCAGAGGTGCATGGTGAGATCCTGGGCTCCAATGACTAAGAACAACAATACCCCAAACAAGGAGCAGAAAAGTGGTTTTCGGAGTTGAAAGCTTATGCAAAAAAGTTTCAGCAGCTCAGCAGCTTCCCGCTGGCTGCCTAAGCTGAGCACAGGGAGATGAATCACAGTGTTCTGCACAAGAGATCTTTTTCCCTTCCCTAACAAAGTTAAGACTTTGTCGTATCTATGCCTGTTTTAGAGGAATGTGCTCTATGCCAATATACAACTGGTTGCCTATAACTTTGCAACATTACTGGCAAAAAGGGAAAATCACTAATACTGATGTGAAAGTGGCACAGGAACGCGTGATGATATCCACTAGCAAGTATGTGGATTGCTTGGCTGTGAAAGGTCTTCTTAAGGCAGTCTTAAATCACTCATCTTTGGAAATATTTTTTTCCATAGAAAACTTGTGGATAACCTTGGGGTGATGTGATTAAAGAGTTTCACAAGAAGTTGTTTATTAGCAGAAAAACATCACAGCCAGCATCTAACTGGCCAGCTGCTTGATCATACTGACCTCAAATACCCATGCTACCACATACAGCAATACTCAAAATATTTTCCTATCCAACACTTCCTCCAGTTATTTCTCCCCCTGCTAAGACATCAGCTCTCTACTCCTGCAGTAAACAGCAAGAGCAAACAACTGGTTTTTCATCAAAACACAACACTGCCAGGTAACTAAAAGCACCCGCTTTTCACATTTTCAGACTACAATAACGCAACTGTACTTGATTGTTCCTTGCTGTCAAAATTCAAGTTTACAATACAGCACAGAGTCACATACCTGTTAGTTAAGTAAGTATAAACCATGCTTTTTTTTTTTTAATCTCACTATTTGCTTGTTCATAACGTTCCCACTTCCCAGACGTAGTCAGTTTATCATTATTACAAAAGAAAAAAATCTGCAAGCAAACAAGTACAAAAATTTTAAAGCTGAGACACACTACAGGAAAACACAAGTTTCCTGCAGCTGCTTAAAGAAGCTGTTTCACACAGTAGCCTTAACAGGACATTGTCACCCCAACTCACCTAAATTCAGTAATTTGAAGTTAATTATTTTTTCCTTTTTTTTTGTTGTTTTTAATAGGCCACTCCCAGACCAACTAATTTTCAGTTTTAACGTATCAGAAGCAAAGATGAATGGAAAAGCAGTTAGTAACTGAAAACAAGTTAACTTATTTCTAACTGCGCCTAAGTCATATCACTGCATTTTCACAGAAAATCTCTACAGTAAGCACACAAATCCTGGTAACAATTAGAGCAGGGATGGGAGAACAAAACTGGGTAAAGGGAGAGGTTTTGCTTGGGTAGACTGATACCATTAATTTCCAGGGCGGGTTGTGAGGTAGTTAATTCCTAACTGATAGCAGAAGTAGCATTCTATGAAGAGAAAACTAGTTTCATACATCTGGAGGACTGACATTTGAAATATCAATAACCTACCTTTCCCTTCAGAATAACACAGCTATTTTTTGCAGTTACTGCAACTTTATTGAGCAATTATCTGATCAAAGATCAACAGAGACAAAATATCAAAATTAAGCATGCTGATCAGTCATCGCTCTCCATTAGCTTGTAATGGAAATAGTCACATATGGCTTCATATACTTCATATATTTTGTAGGTTGGACTAGATGACCTTTAAAGGTCCCTTCCAACTCAAACTATTCTACGATTCATGGAAATATATTAGCTATCCTGTGAACTCAGTAATCCTGATGAAGTTATTCCTAACTTGTGACAGAAAACTTAATTGATTACACTAGAAATAAGTTACCATCACCACATCATTTTGGAAAATCATCCATATTTTGTAAGTACTCCATATTTTGAAAATAGTCCATAAATTACTCTTTATTTTTGAAATACTAACTTGGATTGAATAAACAAGGCAAAAAAAAAAAAAAAAAGAAAGGCAGTAAATCCAGGAAAGTCAAATATAAAAAATACTATTTAAGATTACTATTAGTCTGGAAGGCATTAAAAAGGGGATGTAAATGTTGAGTTCTGGTCTGGTTAAAAGATTTCCCGGCTTGTCATTTAACAAGAGATTTTCTGAGAGGCCCAAGAAGATAGTCTTGAAAGCTAAGCACAGAACTGGGCATCCAGACAACTCTTTTCCTTGTCTGATTCCGGGTGGGTTCATTTGACCTCTGGCAGCCCACATAAGTCAGTTTATAAGAAAGAGTAACTAAATTGGGGTACTCGGTCTAAAACATTTAAAGCCTGACAGAGGTGCCGAATGCCACAGTTCAAACCTGAGTGAGCACGAGGTAAAAGTACAGGATTTCTCTTTAAGTCAAAGCCTCCCTCTGAAGCTTGGCACCCAGAGCTGATGCCCAAAATAGACTCTGTGAAAAATGTTAGCCTGAATTTCCCTTTCCCTCAGCCTGAGCTCTTCAAACTGTCATCTGATGTGAGGGAAAAAGGGAAATTGTAAAGTGCATTATTAAATACTTTAAATGTTGCCTGGAAAGAGTAAAGTTTTATTTTGTGAAAAGCTATAGCTCCTACACTAGTGTGGCTACAGAGCCTGGATAGTTAAAAAGTAAACTGAGAGCAGAAATAGGAGGGTATGGTCCCGACCACTGGCACTGGGCTATTCTGCGACAGGCACACAGCTTTTCACCACTGTACGATGCGTCTGAAAACTTGAATTTGCCAGCCTGCTGTATTTATTACTGGGGAGTCACCCCAATTGGGTGAAAGGTAGGCAGATGGATGTAAACCAAGCCATTTTCCTTTATTTTACTCCCCTTTCTGCTCAAAACAAACTGAGACAAAATTAATGACTCCTAATTTTAATAAGGATTTTTCCCTTATAGCACGACTTGACAATTCAGAAGTGGTACATATGGCATTTTTCAGCTCCACGTTGTTTCTCAGTAGAACAAGAGAGACTAAATCCCTGTACTAGATTTCCCTTGTTCAAAGAGTCAGCGGAGTCGAACTGAGAGCAAGCACCCACAGCACACGGCAGAGCAGTAATGGGCAGTCCTGGAAGTCTCTCTGCTGCTCTCAGCCTAGGCTGCTCGCAGGAGGCCATTTCCAAAACACACACCCTTGCCCACCCCCCTGCACACCCATGAAGTTTTAAAATACATGTGCCATACTGAAATATTTCCAATGCTCTTTATTTATTATTAAGATTAGGAATAACTCCACATGAATCAGAAAAGAAAACTGTATTGCCATATTCATACATGCTTAAGATAATTCAACTTTACAGTTTTGACATGTGTAGCTTATTAGACTCTTAAGAATGTAAAAACACCACTGGCATTTTTCATATTGCAAGTGTCTGGTAGATAATAGCTGTGCAGATTTTATACAGAATGGTGCAAGTAAACTTGCCAAACTTTCATCATCACTCCTTCGGAAACTCTGAGGGGGCCTATTAAATTGGCATTTTGTTTGACATGTACACAGAATGTGCTTAGCGTGCAGAACAAGTATGGCAATAAACCTTTTCTTAACAGCTGTGTTATTTTAACTAACGATAAACATGTATCTACAGCCACATATCACCACAACTTAAATTGGTGAGAAAAGCTTAGTCACCCCACAGAAAGACAGGCCATCACAACAGAGAGGAAGTCGTTTATTTATTCTTAACTATGCAATTAATTATCTCACCAATAAACACAGCCAAATACACAAAATTTTGATCCAAATCAAGTAAAGTTCATGATCACCAGCACTTACATTCTGTCCCTGACCTTGCTGCATCTTTTCTTTAGCGACAGATTTCTACCCACAGGTGCAAGTGTGCAACTATCACTGACCTCGGTGGAAGCTGGGATCCCGTAAGCGAGAGAAGAGTTCATTTTCCAGGAAGTTTCCTTACGGTCTAAGAGCTTTGGAGGCCAAAAAGGCTACATTCTGACCACATTCAAAACAAAAAAAATCTGGACATGTGAAATGCAGATGTTAACGAGCAAGACAGCATATTGATTTGGTTAAGCCATTTAATTTTGACAAACTGCCAAAACAACAATAAAAGAATTGCAAACCTGAAATATTGGAGATTTCATCAGCAGCCTACAATGAACAGGGAGATAATGAGTCCCCGGCAATCTCTAGGAAGGGATCGATGCTCTCCATGGAACTGCAGTGACTGGGAATTCCAGACAGTGCCCTTCGATTTTCTCTGAAATCTTATCTTTACAAAGTAAACAAACAGGAGATAATAACCTTTAAACTTTCCGCAGCCATTCATAAGCAGATTCATCGTTACAGAACGGCAGCCGACATTCAATATTAGTCTCTGTTCAACACGGTACCCTGTGTATCGCAAAACTCCATCTTTTAAAAGGCACAGGTTGCAATTGCAAAAATCGTGACACTTTAAAAAATAAAAAAAATATTCAGAGTGTCTCAGAAGCATTTTCCTGCTTTTCTCAGAATCAGCAGAGCTGTACACATCCCTTCTTTCCAGTGAAAACCGAATTTATCATATAATCAACTGAGTTCGCAATTCGAAGTCTTAAAATACACTAAATAGTGTAGAAAACACTGCAAAAACTAGTATCTAAGTTTCAAAAATGTAAAAATATATTTGCTTTCAGATTTTTTTTTAAAACATGACTAAACTTGGATCCAATTTAAAACTATTTTCTATTTACTTGCAATCAATTTAATTTTGGTTGCTGTGTTCAGAAATATCTGAAGTAAACTGAACTATGACGGAGCTTTTAATAACATGTGCCTGAAACATTACTGGTCTCTACGGACATGTTAACGATATATTTTTAAATATCCTCAAAATGAAGTTAATAGCTATAGAAAAGGAGAATTTTTCAAACCAAACTTCGACATACCCATCTTCACAGAATTAAAAAAGTTATTTTACTCTAAATATTTGATAAATGGCTTCTATTGTTCTAAAACAACAGCATTTAGACTACATTAGCCCAGTATCTTCTTCAACTATAATGGTATTGTTTTATTACACTGGAAAAAGAAAAAGAATAGGAGAGGTAAGTGCTGCTACATTACCTCCCTCATATTTCACAGCAATTTACAGAACACCATCAGTCAACACAGTGCTTTACAAACCACATAAGAAAGGTCATTATCCCAGAGAGCTTACAACTCCAGCAAACAAATAAAGTGCAACCACCCTTCCATTCAAAGGAGATATGAGGATGTTCCTTTTTAAGGAATCATTACAGAGAGATCTTTGAACCACTTACGATCCCCAAGTCAAGTAGCACAAAAACAGCAGCAAAAATTGACAAAAAGGGGCACATTTTTCCCCTCGCCCTTCTTTACTCATCAGATGCATCTTGCAAGAGTGGGCAGATGCATCAACTCCCTTCTCCATCACAGGGACAGAAGGGAAGGTACAGAAACACCCCTTGTGTGGGAGACACACGGGAACTGTACCTGTCAAAAAATCCCACTAAAATCCAGGAATGTAAGCTGGCCCCAAGCCCTGCTACTCTCCTGCTCTTCGTGTTACCCTGTCATGACTTTTCTTTTGACTCTTACTGGCAACACCTTTGCTCTGACACTTTGCAGAGTCATGCCCATCAAAAACACCACTCAAGGGAAGAGGTAAAGGAAAACAGGAGTATTGAATGCATGAGAAAGAGGATGGAAGCTTGTAAAAACACAGACTGAGATGTTTGCTTATACTGTGGGCAAAACATTAAGGTTTCCTTCCAAGTCTACTTCTTTTCAAACTTAATTTTTTATATAACATTACACCTGGAAAACAGCCAATATAAGGTGCGACCAACTATGACAGTCATTTACTCTCTTTCAAAGTCTCTCCTTTTCTTTGATTTTTAGATCAGCAATAGACATCTGCATTGGGTCCTTCACAAGCTCCCATCACGCTCCTCTTACAAGAGCATTAATTGCTAGACAGTACAAGTTTGCCAAGTACAAACCCTTCTCAAAGCAGAGAAGCCTTGTTTTCATTGCAGGTTCTGCCACCACAGCAGCAGTGCCCGCAAGATACAAGCGCAATTGTTTTTCTCTTAATAAACTCCTCCAAAAATGCAAAAGTAACTTTTTTTTTCTTTGATTAAAAAACCCCCAGTCCTTAGAGCTCTCTGCTGAGATGCACACTCTTTCAATTCAGAAAACCCATGTCCCGTAACCCAGGAAATTTCCTTCATGGCCTTATGCAGCATCATCACAGTCCTCCTGCTAAGTAGAGTTAAGAGACTTAAATCCATCACCTGCTACTCTCTACACATTAACAGAATTTTTCACACACCTAAGAAAGCAAGGAAGCTGGAAAAAGATTCTGATGGGACAAACACAACCTCCCACAGGCAGGACGCATTCAAACCTCTAGGCACGAGCGGTAGCTCAGAGGTCAATGGTGAAGGGTGGTCAGGTCGTCTCGGCCTTGAGCAGAGCCCTCCAGGAAGCACAGGGATGGGGAAAGTAGGTGCAGCAGAGCTTAATGTACGAGACAAAATAATGTTCCATCTAGAAATAAAATACTTCCTCAAAATTATGTTTTAATCATATTTTTCCTTCTACCATCACCCCAATCTCATCCTTCCTCTCCACCCAAAAACCTAACAGAGAAATCGACCCTTTAGCTAGAGAAAAAAAAAAGAAAAAGAGGGAGTGCAAACTCCAGTAAGGATAAAGTAGAAATGCTTAATATCTTTAACATCAGCCACTTCCCAATAGTAACATTTAGGAAACAATTATTACTCAAAAATTTTAGAAATTATTTCTTGCGATCATTGTTAGATTTACCGAATACTAAGGTTTCATTTATAATTGATTAACATAGATTATCATCTTCTGTACTTACTCAAGACTAGATTAATTTTACATTATTAATAATTATAAACAAAAAGGGAGCTATCAATTATCATGAGGTTTGCTTTAAAAGACGCATAGCTGATAATTAACAAGGTATCAGTACATCAGCAATTGCTTACCCATTTCATTAAAAAAAATAATTCATGTGGTACTTGTGCACGACTCTAAACCTGAATATAAAATGGAATATTATTTTCTCACCTCTTGACAACGCATGACCCCAGCCTGCATTACTAGAAAAAAAAAATACTGAAGACATTTTCTGTGGCTAACTGAGGACAATGTCTGGAAGAGTTAATACTGAGTTCGGCTTTAACAAAAGCAAAGAAAAGACAAACTGTATTTCCCTAATAATTTCCAGCCATAATGCTTAGAGAAGGAGGAAGATATTTACCAGGTGTACATATAATCTTTGCTGAACTACCAAAACATTGGAATGAAAAGAGGAAAGTGCTAAAATGCAGGAAGCCACGTGTCCCCGTCCGCCCGTATAGGTAAAGAATCAAATACCTTAGCTTGGTAATATGGGAAAGTAATTACAAAGTTGGATCAGTCAATTACTGTGAGAATAAAGTTTTCCTGGAGAACATTTAAGCTGACCAAATAGGCTACACTAGGTAGAAGTGTCCTGCTTTCAGTAAACACAAATATTCCTTTTTGGACATTGTATTTGCTAGTCAACTGTACAACCATCATGATAACTGTACCGCATACATACTCACGCTACCTCAGATTTTGTTTTCCTTCTGTAAATTCAAACCATTTTCAGTGTCTTTGTCCTAACTGTTATCAAGCTTGTACTACTTTTGTAAGGGTTTGGGTTTTTTTTCCTAATAAAATTTATTCTTCTGTTAGACAGCATTCTTCAAAAACCCCAGCAAGTGAAAATAAGTGGCAGTTTTTCCAGCTTCAGATACCAGGTTAAGTTTATTGTGTTTTCCAATGCAGGATTTAACAAAAATTTCAGAAAAAAAAAAATTATACCTAATCAGACTGGAGACTGCTAGTAAGATACTTTATTTTCTTTTACTATAAACTAATGTGACATTTTATTTTGTTGCTGGTTTAAATTTGTAAACATTTTTAAATGTCATGTTTACTAAATTTTGAGGTTATTAATAGCTATGGCCAAACATAGTCACCTGTGAGACACCGTTCTTGTACCACCAATGACGAGTCATGTGAATTATCCATCATTATGTCTCAGTGTACCCAATGAGGACTGGATTAAAATATCAAGTCCTAGCAGCAGGAAAGAGTTTTGGTTCTATGTGATTTTTAAGTTGTACACTTACACATGCACATAAGCTAACAAAAATCCAGCCTTTCCCTAGCCTTCAGACACTCAACCCTCCAGAAGGGTTGAGGCTGGATGAGGTCCGAGCCCTCATCCAGCAC
>WHYT01017563.1:293266-304513 GCA_009806455.1 Tetrax tetrax
GCCCCCAAAATTATGTTTTAATCATATTTTTCCTTCTACCATCACCACAATCTCATCCTTCCTCTCCACCCAAAAACCTAACAGAGAAATCGACCCTTTAGCTAGAGAAAAAAAAAGAAAAAAAAAGAGGGAGTGCAAACTCCAGTAAGGATAAAGTAGAAATGCTTAGTATCTTTAACATCAGCCACTTCCCAATAGTAACATTTAGGAAACAATTATTACTCAAAAATTTTAGAAATTATTTCTTGCGATCATTGTTAGATTTACCGAATACTAAGGTTTCATTTATAATTGATTAACATAGATTATCATCTTCTGTACTTACTCAAGACTAGATTAATTTTACATTATTAATAATTATAAACAAAAAGGGAGCTATCAATTATCATGAGGTTTGCTTTAAAAGACGCATAGCTGATAATTAACAAGGTATCAGTACATCAGCAATTGCTTACCCATTTCATTAAAAAAATAATTCATGTGGTACTTGTGCACGACTCTAAACCTGAATATAAAATGGAATATTATTTTCTCACCTCTTGACAACGCATGACCCCAGCCTGCATTACAAGAAAAAAAAAAATACTGAAGACATTTTCTGTGGCTAACTGAGGACAATGTCTGGAAGACTTAATACTGAGTTCGGCTTTAACAAAAGCAAAGAAAAGACAAACTGTATTTCCCTAATAGTTTCCAGCCATAATGCTTAGAGAAGGAGGAAGATAATTTACCAGGTGTACATATAATCTTTGCTGAACTACCAAAACATTGGAATGAAAAGAGGAAAGTGCTAAAATGCAGGAAGCCACGTGTCCCCGTCCCCCTGTATAGGTAAACAATCAAATACCTTAGCTTGGTAATATGGGAAAGTAATTACGAAGTTGGATCAGTCAATTACTGTGAGAATAAAGTTTTCCTGGAGAACATTTAAGCTGACCAAATAGGCTACATTAGGTAGAAGTGTCCTGCTTTCAGTAAACACAAATATTCCTTTTTGGACATTGTATTTGCTAGTCAACTGTACAACCATCATGATAACTGTACCACACACATACCCAAACTACCTCAAGATTCTGTTTGCAGTTTCCTTCTGTAAATTCAAACCATTTTCAGTGTCTTTGTCCTAACTGCTATTAAGCCTGTACTACTTTTGTAAGGGTTTGGGTTTTTTTTCCTAATAAGATTTATTCTTCTGTTAGACAGCATTCTTCAAAAACCGCAGCAAGTGAAAATAAGTGGCAGTTTTTCCAGCTTCAGATACCAGGTTAAGTTTATTGTGTTTTCCAATGCAGGATTTAACAAAAATTTCAGAAAAAAAAAAAATTATACCTAATCAGACTGGAGACTGCTAGTAAGATACTTTATTTTCTTTTACTATAAACTAATGTGACATTTTATTTTGTTGCTGGTTTAAATTTGTAAACATTTTTAAATGTCATGTTTACTAAATTTTGAGGTTATTAATAGCTATGGCCAAACATAGTCACCTGTGAGACACCGTTCTTGTACCTCCAATGACGAGTCATGTGAATTATCCATCTTGATGTCTCAGTGTACCCAATGAGGACTGGATTACAATATCAAGTCCTAGCAGCAGGAAAGAGTTTTGGTTCCATCTGATTTTTAAGTTGTACACTTACACATGCACATAAGCTAACAAAAATCCAGCCTTTCCCTAGCCTTCAGACACTCAACCCTCCAGAAGGGTTGAGGCTGGATGAGGTCCGAGCCCTCATCCAGCACAGCTCCCCACGAACACCAGAGAACAGCCATTCTGGAGCAGCGGAAACAGAGCACTGGAGATGCTGGCTGCCCTTCCACTGTTTTTTTCTGACAACAGGAGCCTTCAAAGACAGAGCACAAAGCACTAAACAAGCACCCAAGTGCCTTGGAAACAGCACTTGGCAGCTAAAAACCAGACAGATCTCATAGGAATGACCTTGCGTAACACAGACGTAACCAAACTGTGCTGCACCTTACTGACATATTCAAAGAAAGACTGCTCAGGTGCCTTGCCATTTGCATGGCAGCTAAATCAGCTGCTTGCTACCTTTGCAAGCGTTGGACAATAAACATACTTTCAACGGCAAAGCAGCAGCAATGACCACAAATGATGCCTCTAAGAGGAAGGGACAAGAAAATGTAAACTTAAGATACCAAACTTGGAATGATCTGACCTACCAGCCTTCAACAAATATCAGGAATGGAAAAAACAAAGCCAAACAAAACCCAGTGACCCTGGACAATGGCTTTCCTAAATTAAATAAGCAACAACGGTGGAGCACAGAAACAACTGGTGAAGTATATGCTTGAAAGATGAACTCTCACCTATCCTTTAAATGTCTAGCAATGAAAACACTAGTTGAACAGAAGAACAAACATTACTTAAATATACTCATAAAAGCAGACTCAGAATGCTTTTCCTTTTTAAGCAAAAATTTAGAGAACAGACCATCCTGGTGAACCAGAACTTCTAAACTAACCAAGTGAGGTCAAGGAACAGTTCTTCGGGAAGAACCAAAAAAGGAAACAAAAGGAGGAAGAGCGTTTCCTCTTTGCAGACCTTCACTTCGGCCTGCAGTCCCATAACTGTAGTGCCAAGATAAACCTTTTCCTCACTAAATAGGAAATGTCTCTTCCTCACAGTAGAAAAAAAAAATGCACAGCCAAATTATCTAGAACTCAAGAGATCCAAGTTTGAAATTAAAATAATTTGCACATCCATGACAGAAATGTATAAACAAGTAAGTCCAGGACTAGAAGTTATCTATGAACAGAAATGTCCAGCAAGACACTAAAAAACAGCTGACAAGCCTGATATATTGTGTTACTCCTAAAAGTCATTTGAAGATTATTTTTTTAGCTATATGAACACATGTAAGTTTTACATCTACGTGTTTCATGAGAAGTATTTAAGCATAATCAGGTCCCAAATAAAATTGCAAGAGCATAATAATAGGTAAGCTACTTCAAATTACACTTTAGTTGCATATATTTTATTTTTCAATGCTACGTACATAAATGGTACACTGTAGTCACAATATTTCATGAATGACATCAAATATTAAAAGCCTAAGAAGAAAAAAAGACATAAGGTTTTAAATAGAAGGAGAGTGAGAAACATTACTGCAAAATATAAGACGGAAAAAAAAAAAGATTATATTTGAGGGTTTTTATTATTTAAAAATGTCCATCCACTAGTGAGAATAACTATTAACTTTGCTTGAAAAAACGGTCATATGTAACTACCAGCAATTGTTCCAAGAGGTGGAAGCATTTTTCTCATTAGAAGCTAAAGAAACAAAAGGAAGACTGGGAACGAGAATAAGGCAATTCCCAAAACAGGTAACACATTCTGGGGAATACTGCAGGAGGCAAGACTTGAAATCAGAAAGCCATACTAGCTCAAAGAGACAGTTTTAAGACTTTAAAGCTTTTAATGTTTGCTTTTCTTTAAGCTCTTTAATTAAGACACTTAATCAGCCCTATTGATTTTACACATTAAACTGTGGATTTGAGAACACAAGGAACAACAGAACTTTTTTAGAGTAGACTCCAGCCCCATGTGAGACAGGCGCAGGAGCTAACTTCAACAGACGTGACCTTTGGAAAGCAGTATTATTCAACCTCTGCTCGTGGGCGCTTTGACGCGTTCGCGCTCTGCGAGATCTCCAGGCGGTATTTTCTCAGCAGGGCCCACCCAGGCATGATGTGCACTTTCACAGTGCGTTAGCGTATCCAGAGGAGGAACGCTGCAGTCTGCAACGGCCTTTTCTCGCAGGACAGACTTGAAGCGCGAAACAACTCCACCCGCATTCTCACTGGCATCCAGGAGCTCCTCTGCATATCCAAAATTCTTCAGCGTGTAAAACCTAGCACTGTATACTGAAGAAATTAATTTCCAGAGCAGCTTAACTATTAGTGCTTTAATTTTTGACCTGCTCATAGCCTTATATTCTGCAGAGTTCATCATCTTAACTTTCTCCTTCTTACATGACACATCAAGAAAATATCGGTCTATATCCCACATACAAGCTGAATGCTGAAGTTTAAAAAGAAATCAAACATATTTGACAATGTAAACAGAAACCCTGCTTCTCACCTTACATCTGTACTGACCAGAAATAACCAGGGTGAAGGCAGTCAGCACAGGTATACAAAGGAAGGGAATCTGGTCCAAAGGGTAACATAACCCTGCGTACACAGATGCAATCCAGTAAAAGAAAGAGTTGATGAACTGAACCGAGGTCACACTGGAAGAATGGCAAAGCAGTCTGTAATAGATTTTTTCCCCCTTAATTGCCAACCAGTTTTGCACTCGATGTTTCTTGTGGTCACAGAATCCCAGTCCTCTGATCAGGAGATTCTCCCACTGGACTTCCAAGGTCATCTTGCCAACAAGGTAAAATCACAAAGTGCAATCTGCAGCTACTTCAAGCCATATTGTGGCACAGTAGCTTGAAGTGAAAGGCTAGGCATAGACCTAGCTCATTATTATTAAAAACATTTGACACTGCTTAAAAATACAACGTTCGAATTTTAGTAATCAAAAATTGCTTCTTCTCTCTCCCTTTCCTGCAAATGAGTAGAAATTTGGGCTACAAGCCACCCTCAAGCCCTTGTTCCTGGGCACTTTTGCAAATCTCCGACTGGCTCTACCAGTTTCTGAAACACACTGAAGATGCTCCTGAGGAAAGATCGGTTTCATCTTTATTGGCACATTTTTGTCAGCTGTAAGACACAACATAGCTCACTGCTTTAAAAGGGGAAAGGACAAGAGGGATTCTTTACCTTTCAAGTATTAGGCTAAGGAATTTGGATTAGCTATTACAATACTGAGACTGGCTCTTCCAGATCTGGATGTGACTTTGTCCTTTTGTCAAGGATATGTGTCAGTAGGAACTCAAGAGTGGGGTTTTTTAAACAGTAAACGCTAAGGCAAGTCGGAAGAATTTCATCTTGCAAAGAGAGGCAAACTGAACTGACCGCATCCCATGTGTAACAGCACTTCACGAAGGACTCACACTAAGAATTTACCTATTTGGTTTAACATTTTTATAACCAAGCCTCCTACTATAAAACTTAACTTTTCTGAAAAGGCATTTCTATCACTATATCATACATAGTATGATGCATTTGACTCAATTCTGCAGTCGTAATGTTTACATTATAAAATTCCTTCTAATGTTAGGTAGAGAAACAAACTTTATTCCACATATATCAATTTCAAAATAAATATTGCAAGTTAATGTTCCATCTTCTTTGTTCGGCATCTTTGTCTTTAGGGTTTAGCACTGAGTGATGAAGAAGTTTATCTCATATAAAAGACACACCACTAACACTGATCTATTCCCTCCTCAAAACATCAACAAAAGAAGCTATGGGTCATTGATCCAAAAAATTAAATGCTGAAATGTACATCCAACAGCTTTACCCTTCACTAGCAGATATTCTGTGGAAAAACAAAAAAACAAATACAACTCAAGTGTCTAGCCAAAAGAAAACATTCTGAAAAGAACAAGGTGAAATTCAGTCCCACTCTTCAGAAGGAAAGGTATCTTGTTACAGCATCTGCTTGAGCACAGCTAGAACACGAGGAGAAAATTTATGGCATTTTATCATGGTTGGCTTGAGGAAAGGAAGAGGTTTCTCTGTGAGGTCAGGTGCAGGAAATTATTTGCTTTTTCCTTCAGTTCTTCAACATGCATTCTCTTCTACTGCTAACATTGCAGTCATTTTGCCTACAGAAAGCTGAACAGCCAAAGCAGTAGTAAATTAAGGTTAGCTTGCACTATAAATGGGCACTTCAGTGGAAGGTACAGCATTTTTTCCAGGTTTTAATGTAACAAAGTCAAATTCTAGTCCATGTTTAAACAGGAGGTTTGCACCTAAGGATCTAAGGAGCTCCATATATACGACAAACAGTCTAAAGGAAAACAGGGAATATTTGCAATTGTACTGTTTTTCCCCTATTACTACTTTACTTTCCAGACTCTTTAAGGGAGGGGAAAAAAAAAAAGACTAATCAAGCAATATACCTCTTATTATACACCCAATGAAATTCATCATGATTTAATCAAAGGGAAAGGGATTGCACTGTAAAAATTAATAGTATTTTCTTGACGTTGTGTCCGCAGTGTTTTCAGTTCAGCGGTTACGCATCCAGCAGTTCATGTCAGAGCTCCTTGAGGTCAGATAGATACTAAGAACAGGACATAACCAACTTCACAGGAAAACAGGACTGGAAAACATTTTGGGAACATGCTGGGGAAGAAAAAAACCCCACTTAGATTTCGCATAGCTAAAGTGTAAATAGAAAAACCAAACATATGCCACCATCCAGTTCACCCTTTTCTAAGCCCAGTAGGAATTTAAGAGAATTCCTGCATACTGAATTGGACAAAGCTGCAAGCAACTTCATCCTTCTTTGAAGCAGATTTAGAATAATTGCTGTCAAAACAGTTGATAGCTTGAATGGCCGCAAGCACAAAATCATGAGTGTCTTGTAGTCATTGAAATAGGAACAAGCTGAAAGACATCATATGACATGTCAGGTAGCTACAGAGATCAACAGGAAAAATAGGTACAAATAGTTGTAAGATACATTCACTACAAAAAAATCTAGGCCTGGAGTCTTTTAACTGGAACAAAATGCATTAATGAGAATATTTATAATATATTAAAACAAGGCTTTCTAGTAATGCACTGAAGAACACCAGAGAACAACAATCAAGGAACGATGAAAGAAAACACATATACTCATCATCATCTGAACAGTGATGATAAATAATGAATTAAAACTTCTGTTACGCAGTACTGCAAGACATACTATCAAACCTCCTGCAATACCTTTTAATCACTAGAAGGATAAACCCAGGGCACAACATAGTAAAAGAGAAGGCAGAAGATTCCAAATTTGAAATGAAAAAAAAAAAACCTTATCACCCAATCTGTTTTCCTAACTAGTATTTCAGCTATTTAATGCACTCTAATTCAGGCAGGAGACAAGCAATTCTCACTGCCTGTCAACCAAGATCATCAGATCTATAAATCCCTTTTAATCAGAATTCCCTTTAAAATATAAATTCCTTATGATATATTTTGCCTAGCATGTAGTAATATAGCAACGTGCTTCTATATAGTCTGTCCTTGATCTACAAGTTTGACATTAATTCTTTAAATTAGAGTAGTATTTTAGAAAAAACAGCTTTGAAAGACGCATCATTGCCAACAGATTCAAACTTTGGACCTTCTGATTGACAAGACTAAACTTCAGCTGTATTAAAATGAAATCCAAACCTAGCATTTCATATTCCATGGAGAGGGTGGAAATGAAGAAGGATGACTAGAAACAAGCTGCTGCACGTATGAAAGCCGCTCCTCCCCGTTCAATCTCTGTTGATCACATTATTGCCAAAGAGCTACACCCCCTACAAAATCCCAGCCCGACCGATCTCGTTTTACTGCAGTTTTTCAGAGGACAAGATCTCTGGCAGCAGTCTATCATAGCCCATACAAATACTTTAATTTTTCAAAAGAAAGGGAAAAAGAATAATCTCTTTTGCAATTAGTAAATAGTTCAATATAAAATATTAATGTACCATCAAAGGCCTGATTATTCAGAATTCTTCTTTGTTAGTGCTTTGAAATTTGAAGTTTGTTTTGCACATGTGCTTATTTTAGTTTAAGAAAGCAGAGTGCTTAAAAAGTCAGCCAATGCAAACTTAAATGAAACTAAACTAAAAATTATATTTTTTTTTTTAAAAAAAGGTCCTGTATTCTCAGTGTGTTAACTCTCTCTCTGATATAATTTCATCCTCAACACTATAATTAGCAATTTTAGAACAAATACCTCATGCTACAACACAAGCTCTTCCTCTTCCAAGGTTATTCCTCAGTGTCACTTTTTTATAAATACTGTTAATGTAAAACACTGTCAGTGCGTGGCAAAAGCTGCGGTTAGAACCTGGAACACTTCACTAGCAAATGAGAGCTCAGTGAGCCCCTGAGAACTTCCCAGCAGTTACAGTTTAGTAAAATAAGAGAGTCATGCCCTGATGACCAAGATGTGACTGAAGAAAACAGTAAAGCACATGCTTAAGTGCTTTGCTGAGTTTTTGGTTAAGAAAAAAAATAAATAAAAAAAAAAATTAGAAATTGTTTGGAAAAGTAAACAAGTCAAAGGCACAGACAAAACCTAGAAAGCTGGTAACAGAATAAGTTTTTAAAACAGAAGTGTAGAACTAAAGCAAGAGCATTCAAATTTACCTACCTACATCTAAAAGAGGCTCCTCAAAATCATGAAGCGTCTATCAAGTGATACTTGTTGAGTGTGCTCTAGCACTGCAATTTGTATTTAATTACAGTTCCACAGTCATTCCTTATTTAAACTATAATCCCCTCCAGGCAGAATGCATCTCAGGTGGTTTATTGCATACCAAGGTCTGAAAACCGTGCTGCTTCAATCACCAGAAGAGCAGCAAAATATCCCATGTAAGTCACTGCTACATTACCGAAATGCCATTTTTAAATATTACTTTCATATACTTTGACTGAAATTCATACATCACATGAAATCAATGAGGAGTTAATCAAAAGTTTAATTTGCATCTAGACCCTACAACTGTGATAATAATTTAATATCATTGAAAATGTAATCCATTTCATAGGTGATAAACAAGAGGGCAAAGGGTAATATTATCATAAAAACACAGCAACTGCCATATTCAATCCTTTGGGATTCCTTAGATCCTCCTATACTAGGCACTTAAGTTTTACCTAATCAAATAACTTTAGACAACAGCCATAACTGGATGCCGCAGGAACAAATTACGACCCATCAGTGCGCACATGTATTAAAAACACTCCCCACTTCGCTGATCTGTATCTCAGACATTTGTTAAGCCTTGAAGCACAAGGTTTCGTGGCCCTTCCAATGAAAACTCTGGGCATTTTTGTGGTAATTGACACCATTGTTAATATTTCCTACTTCAATGACATGTACTGTTTGTTAGTGAGGACAACATGATGCACACAGCAGCACATATAAGCTACGGAAGATCCACACTGGTCATATGAATGCATTCAACTGATGAGTTGCCCAAAATTAAAACAGCTGTTAACAATGATGAAAACTTCAAAGTTCAAAAAAACTCAAACGGCATTTTACAATTCAGCAGAACTCCAATTTCTTCCAAATAATACTAATGAATATGCACTAAACAATGTAACACAAAGCCACCTCCCTGAAGCCCAACTTAGGAAGTGAAACACATCTTCAGTAATGTTCAGCCTGGAGAAGAGAAGGCTTCGGGGAGACCTTACAGAGGCCTTCCAGTACCTAGAAGGGGCCTACAGGAAAGATGGGAAGAAACTCTTTAGCAAGGCCTGCTGCGACAGGACAAGGGGTAATGGCTTTAAAATAGAAGGAGGCAGATTGAGACTAGACATCACGAAATTTTTTTTTACCATGAGGGTGGTGGAATACTGGAACAGGTTGCCCAGAGAGGTGGTAGATGCACCATCACTGGAAACATTCAAGGCCAGGTTGGACGGGGCTCTGAGCAACCTGATCTGGTTGGAGATGTCCCTACTCCTCACAGGGGGGTTGGACTAGATGACCTTTAAAGGTCCCTTCCAACCCAAACTATGATATGATTCTATGATAATAGAGACAAAAATAGAATACTAAAACTTAGAACAAATAAGGAAAGCATAAGGTCTCCTAATATAGCAAGAAAAATGTTCCCTGCTCCTTAATCTCCTTTCCTTCACACGGCCCCAACAATTCTTCCTGCTCTAACCCAAACCTCATTTCAAAGTGAACTGTTCTATCGCTACACTGTAGTCAGTCAAGCTGGGGAAAGAGCACTGTGTTTAAGAAAAATACCAGGTCTTGTGAATTTTTCTCACAAGGAAATCAACCTCATGAAGTCTTGACAAAGCCACATAACCAAATAAGATAAAACCTAAAACAGAAAAAAGAAATAACTTGCTCATGAGACAAAAAATTACTAATGGCATACTAAAGTGCAGATGTATATCTAGAAATAGCTGATGGCTACAGGATTTCTATTTTGTACTGCAGTCCAAAATAAGGAGTTCCTTGATCTGTATGCCAAATAGTATGACAAAACCAGAGAGTTTTGGTTGTCTCTAACGTATATCTGCAGTAATTAAAAATGTAGGCTGTCAAAATACCACAAACGCCACAGCAAAACTGTTGTTCACACGTATGTAGTGAGGATCCAGTTGCGTTGATATAGAAACCCACCTGCACCTTGGAGACCTCTTAGCATCCCTGGAGGAGATGCCATCATGCCCAACATTCAGGCTACACAGCTGGCTTTGGACAGGTCTACTCCCTGTATCATCTGTATGGTTGAGGAGCTGTGGGAAGAGGTCTACATGAAAGAAAAATAGGAAAGATCTCCTCCTCTTTCATATTTAGAAATACTTTTTAAAAATTGAAGTCTTTGCCAGATTTGCCATCTAAACCTCAAAAATCTCACCACTTTGCAAAACTGCTGACCCCCTGTGGAACAGTTTTAAAGATGTCCAAACCTTCATGTAAAGACATTCTTTTTGCTGTCATGTTTTGGATGTTGGATTTCTTCATGTGTGTGTAAACATGGGTTCCTCTGAACTAGCTTAGACAAAAAGGCAGACCAGCTTGCTAGAGTGAAGGAGTCTAAGTGGTGCTGACTTTTTCACATTTCAAATGCAAATTAATTATTTAACTTCACAATGCCAAGTCGTAAAAAAACCCCACAAAACACATTCTCACAGCTAACCCTTTTGTAAGTACAGAAGGGCGCAATTAAATTAAAATCCACCCCGAAAATGCTATCTTCTTAACATTGCAGGAAAGTAAAAGTATACACAAGGTTATTTGCATAAATACAAAAACAATATTAAAAAGCAATAGTTTCTTCTGAAATGGCCTAAGAGTTCTTTTTTTTCTGAGTCCATGAGCACATCATACAAATACATGTACATAATTCTGAATCAGTTAGAAAATCCTAGCAACTTTTCCCATCAGGATAATCTCTGTGATTTTGATAAACTATTAAGACAGCATTTAAGAAGCAATGATAATGTACATAAAAACTGTGCTTATCTATGTATTTTTTAAAGCTTTTATATTAGGTTTGACCTCAGACTTATGTCAACTGATACAGTAACAGTAAATCTATATAAATTTAAATGCTAATAGATTTCAATGCTTATAAAAAAAAAAAAAAAAAA
>WHYT01017563.1:304533-329445 GCA_009806455.1 Tetrax tetrax
AATGGCATCATGAATCTTCAGTATTTTGCCCCTGCTGCTGCTCCACCCCCACGCCAAAAAAAAACCAAAACACAAACTGAGAAATGCGTTGGCTATGAAACAATAATTCAATTTTCATATGTATTTTGTATTTTTTTTTGAGGATCAAATATTCAAAAGAGCCTGAAATGTGCTGAACCAACTGCAGGAAATGTTTTTTCATCCAAGCATATTGTAATTGCTGCTTTCATTATAAACATTAATGGAGGTGCTGATGCTTTTAAGATTTCTATACAAAAAAAATATGAACTGACTTAGTAGCAGCAAAAATACCAGAAGTAAGCCTGGCTTTAGAAACTTAGATTTAAATTTGCTTTTTTTCAGGATGATCCTTTGTTAACAGCAAATTTCAGTTTCATAATCTGGCAGTGACCACCAGACATCATACCAAATTTAGGGGAGAAACTCTATAATACAATTGAACAACATTTGTCTTCTGTAATCATGATGTCCCATGCTTTTAAGATTTACACTAATTAAACCAGAAAAGGTCACACAATTGAAAATGTTCACAATTTGGGCGAGACTCAATGACAAAAACCTTTCCCATCACTAATCTTTTATACACAACAACTGTCACTTTGACACAGCTTCTCTGTGTCAAGAAGCTTCAGCCTTTATCCTTTGGAAGAGTTCATGAGCTTTGGCCTGCAAAACTCAGTGAGACAGAGCCACAAAAAAAGAGGAAGAGGAAGCAAAACCTGGCACTCCTCAGGACTTCTCTGTCATCTGTTCAGGAAACAATTTCTCTGCAGTTTGAGAACTCCTTCAGATTTAACTTAAGGATTTCAGTATTGAAATACTGGAAGAAAAACATTCCTATTTTTACAGCTATGAAGAAGAGGAGACACAAAAAAACACCTTGGTTCTACTCCCAAACTTTGAAATTAGCTGCAGTGTGACCTGGGCAAGACAGCTTTTATGTCTCAGTTTCCTCACAGGTTATCCAATAATATTGTTATTCCTCCAATTTGTGAAGCCTTAAGACCTTCTACAGAAGTCTACTCCTTCCTCATCCCATATCATGCCTTGAAAAAGATGGGACCAGAAAGCATCTTCTATGTCTTGAGATTCTGATGCCAGCCACCTAAAAGGCCTTTAAAATACCTCTGCATTTACAGATAATTGATGAGAGTTTGATCTGTCTTTAGTTCAGTTACGAACTTGAAAGGATGCTGAGGCTTAGCCCCATGTTAGAATCATAGAATGGTTAAGAGTTGGAAGGGACCTTCAAAGGTCTTCTAGTCCAACCCCCTGCAAGGAGCAGGGACATCTCCAACCAGATCAGGTTGCTCACAGCCCCGTCCAGCCTGGCCTTGAACAAGGCATCCACCACCTCTCTGGGCAACCTGTTCCAGTGCTCTACAACTCGCATTGTTAAAAATTTTTTCCTAATATCCAATCTAAATCTACCTCCCTCTATTTTAAAAGCATTACCCCTCATCCTATCACAACAGGCCCTACTGAACAGCCTCTCCCCATCTTTCCTGTAGGCCCCCTTGAGGTACTGGAAGACCGCTATCAGGTCTCCCTGGAGCCTCCTCTTCTCCAGGCTGAAAAGCCCCAACTCTCTCAGCCTGTACTCATAGAAGAGGTGCTTCAGCCCTCTGATCATCTTCATGGGCATCCTCTGGACCCTCTCCAACTGGTCCATGTCCTTCTTATGTTGGCGGCTCCAGAACTGGACACAGTACTCCAGGTGGGGTCTCACCAGGGCAGAGTAGAGGAGCAGAATCACCTCCTTTGGCCACGCAGCCCAGGATGCGGTTGGCCTTCTGGGCCGCAAGGGCGCATTGCCTGCTCATGTTGAGCTTCTCGTCGACCAGCACTCCCAAGTCCTTCTCCTCAGGGCTGCTCTTGATCCATTCTCTGCCCAGCCTGGATTTGTGCCTGGGATTGCCACGACCCAGGTGCAGGACCTTGCACTTGGCCTGGTTGAACTTCATGTTCTGAAGTCTTTCCTGAATCTGAATAATCCTCCAGGCATAACCTAGAAAACCCTTCCCTCTCTGAATCTCCTCTTCTCCAACTTTTCTTATTATGTGGAAAACTTTTTCCCCAAAGTCTGCTCCTTCTCAGGTATTTAATGGGTGATTTAAAAGAAATAAAAGGATGAGGAGTAAAAGGCTCCTACTCTTCTCATCACAGTGGACTGCACAGGATCAGGACGAAAGCCTGCATCGCAGCACAATGCTATCAAACCTTTGGGCCCTTCAAAGGCTGCAGTGTTGCCTTCCTATCGCTGGAGGAGGCAAGAGCTTGAAAAAATAAAATAAAAACCACACAACCTAACCAGTCTGAGAATAGTGGCCTTAAGAATAAGCGTTCAATCAGCAAAGACGCTGACAGAGCAGATGAAAATAAAATGCTTTCAGAACCTTTCACAGTCTATTTCTGGATAAAGTTCTCAGCTTCACATGGTGTTCTGCCGCTTTGAACTACACCTTAATGTAGCTACCTCTTTAAATGCTATTCAATATATCAGATGCAAAGAAAAACTACAGAAGATATCAGAAAAAAAAAATCCCCACAACTACATATGATTCAAAGCATTCGTGTTGCTGCCATTCAGCCCAGACCCAGGAACTGGTCCCCATTGAAAAAAAACTTATTTAATGGACTCTGCTCTGCTCCACAGCACAAAGGAGAACACCACAATCTAGCATCCTGCATGTGGAAACCATACCCACAATTGGAGGAACTAAAAGGCACGCATCACTATATTCCAGAAACCTCCAATAAACTCACTTCCAAGACAGTCATGCGATAGTTCTCTCTCAACAAAACCCCACAGACTATAACTACATTAATTTGCCTTGTGATATGCAGGCTTTCAGGATATGCTTCTCTTTCATTTCGATTCCTCGTCTTTTCCTTCTTCCATTAGGACACCAGAGATTGCAAAGCCTAAAAGGAAGCATGTATGAGCCAAAGATATTTTCATTCTAAAGACGACTGGTACAAAATGAACTTTGGAACTGCAAGTTAAGAGGAAGCTGGGCAAAATCAGTGTTTGACCATCTTCAGAAAATAGAGCATAAGCCTTCCTGTGGGAAAGCTTCTCCATAGTAACTAAAAAAGCAATCTGAGCATTAACTCCCTGTCAAAAATACCCTCAACATAAAAACAGAGTACAAAAGCTTCTCAAAAGCAGATATTTTAGTGACCCAAAAAGAGGAGAAAGGAAAGCTCCACTAAGCACAGACAACTTCACTGCCACTGATCTATTTTACTAGTAAGAAAACGACAGAAATACAAAAAATATTCAACAGCTATTTAACATGAGCCGAATAACATTATTATGGTAACTAGTAAATTGGTGATCGTGCTCTGTCAACAAGAGGCAGAATCAATACAGCTGACCCTTAGCATTACAGTTAGGGATGACAGCACTGTCTATCCCTGAAGTTATTTTAAACTCCAGTAAGTTTTAAAAATGGAACTGAAATTTTTCATTCTGTGTCTATGTCTTAAGTCTTAATTTTTAAAGTATTTTAGAACAACACAGCTGTTTTGTGAAGGACAATGAAAAAAAAAAAAACCTTGTCTGGCCCTTGTTAAAAGGGCAGACTTTTAAAAGAAAAATTTCAAAGACCAATGCTTCCAATAATAGGGTGTGGGGTAGTTCTGGATAAGGAAGATATCTTCCATGACCCTCAGGATAATTTCTGAATATGGCTAACACATCTTTGAAAAGATACGGATTGCTCGTTTCTTTAAAACTAGCTAGAGTTTTACAGCTGAGGTCTCAAAGGAGCCTGGTCTGGCAGAGCATCCCTGTCTCCCTGCACCACGAGCAGGGAAAAGAAGAAAAACAACACCAAAGAGGAAAGTAGTCAAAGGAAGAAAGCAAAAATGCCAGCTGTGCCTTCCTCCTGTAATCATCAGGACAAAATCTCACTAGAACGCGTAATTTTGCAAATATACATCTATCTCATAAAAGAAAGAAGAGGGGAAAACAGGAATGGTGGAGCAATTCTAACGCTGGAGTCCAAAATTCTAGTTAAACAACAATTCAAAGATCTTCAGAGTGGGAAGAGTGCCATGCGCTTTATCAGGGTGCTACACTCCAGTGTATCCCCATTCTGCTTTCCAGTTTTTCTTAGGATTTGCAGCATAGGAGAAACACTACACACACGGCAGCCACCAAACCACCACAGGAAGAAAAGGCATAGTCGCTACCATTAATGCTGGTCCATCAGACAGACTAGACAATAACAAGGACAGTAGGGAGAGAGGAAGCTTACTACATCTCCAGCTTTCCTTCGCCTCCCTTGTACGGGCACTTGACATGTACGAAAAACATATTACTATCATTTTCCCCATCATAAAAACCACAATGTACTATCACAGTAAATGATAGGGAGAAATGGACTATGGACAAGGACACTGCCGTAAAGCTGGTGCTGTGAAAGATGCTTTTTTTTTTTTAATATTTTGTTTATTAGAGCAAGTTTCCCTAATAACATACAGCTGAGACTCCCACATTTCAATTATGATGTTTTATTAAATCAGGGCAGTTACATATTAAGACTTTCTTGATGGCAGTTAAGAAAAATATTCAGAATTCGAAGTCAAAAAACTCAACATCTGACACTGAAAAAGGATTTGTTTAAGCCAATGCTTAATATAAACCATACTTAAAGTACAAGGCAGCAACAATTAATCTTGATTCATGAAACTCACTGAAAGATAAATTAGATGCTCATAAATTAGACATCTCCTGAACAATCAGGCATTTTCATCCAAAATGTTGGGGTGTAATATGAAGAGAAATTCTTTCCATTTATTGTGAAATAAAAAAAAAAACAAACAAAAAAAACCCCACCAAAACTGTTATTTTTCCCAAGCCATTAAATGCAATCTTGAAACAACTGCCCAACCTTCAAAGAGTATTACTACATAAAACTACCATTTTTTTCCCTTACTTTCAAGTAATTTTTCAACTGGTTTCACTTAAAAACTTACTAATTGAAAACATGAGAGTAGCCAAGAAAGTAACGTGACATAGCATAAAATAATGCAAAAACAATTAAACTGCATACAATTGTCAACACAGCCACTTTTTGAAAAATAGTCTTCCTCATACCAATGATCTACAAAATAAAATCTGGATGAAATTTCCTTAAAAATTTCTGACCTTTTCTGGCACTACAGAATTCGAAATAGTTATCCTTAACTTCAAACCAGTTCATTTCTGTGAGACTAGTTTCAGTTGCAGGATGGCAACTGTGTGGTAACTGCTTCTCTTTTTGTTGTTTTCCATTTCTAAACATATGCTTTGATCCCCTTGGTCTTGCTGGTGGAGCCGTCGCCTCACACGTCCAGTCTCGCTTTGATGCCTTCCAGCAGTGCCAAGAAAGAAGCAGGCTGCGGCAGCAGGCTCAGTGTTCTCCGGTTACGCAACAGATTAGATCATTATCAACAGAACTGGATGCTTCCAGCAGAGAACAGAAAGAGGGAATTTGAGAACAAGTTTTTCTTTACTTTTTGAATTAAGGATGGCTGCTCGGTCAGTTTGAAAAGAGGAAAAAGCTACCTGCAAGTAAGAGCTGGTCATTATCAGAGAAGATGCCTCTTTGGTGAAAAACTCTATAATAAATATTACTGTCACATGTATCTGTTCCTTCCTTGGCAGGAAGTTTTTCCCATTCCTTGTCTAACAGGAAAGAAATATTTGGCTCAAGCTGATGCCAATAATTTAAGAAGCCTGGTTTATGCACGTAAGAACCAAGAGGATTTCATTCCCCATAGATGAATGGCCAAACGGGATGCAGAACAGTCTGAGTTCTCACATACCTCCAGAGAGACTCTGTGAATCTTACCTACGATATACTCATCTGCCTACCATCTATGCATGCAGATATCCTACACATCTGTCACATTTCTCTAGTTGCTCCAACAACTTTCACATCATAAATTACATAAACTGGCTTTTTAAGGATGCTTCAATTTAAGATTTCACTTCAGTTAATGGATAAAGTATATACTAATCGGTCATGGAGTAAAGATACAGATTTTGAGTCTTCATACATAGCACAAAAATACACACATAGCAGAAAACCACTTTAATTTCTTAAGGAAATTACTTGTATAGCTCCGTCATGGCACAACTGCCACATTCATTTGTGTCTTCCTTACAGATAATTGGGAAAGAAGTATTACACTGCATGAAACAAATCTCTTGAGTTAAGCTCTAACGATGAACATTGAGTTAGGATGAGTTTATTATATAATATTGAACAGATTAAAGTATTTGTTGTTTGTATGTAAAATTTCAGTCGTCGAGGCTACGCAAATAAAAACAAACAGAGGTTCTGAGAAGCCTAACTAAAAGCTTTTTAGTTTCTACAGAATATGTAAGAGTATTTAGATCATGGACATATGAATAAAGTAAGTACAAAACACTTTAATATATGAAAAGCTATTTTGTTGTGAGAAACTATTCTTACAGTGCATTAATGTGTTAATTCTAGATGCTTACAAATTTCTAAACTTAGAAAGCACTAAGAAGTCAGGCTTTGCTTTTCAAGGTTCCACAAAATTAGCACTGAAAAATGTTGTTGATCTGGTTATATCACAAGATAAATGTAACATTAAAAATAATGTTATCCAATAAAATAGGGATTATTAAGTATGGCAGAAGTTACACGACCAGTGTGATTTATTTACAGATGCACATTATCATTAGATAGTGAATGACTTAAAGAAAAGTAGGTATTTTCCAGACATGACATTTTTTTATATCTTATACATCTGGAAACTACTAAGGCATAGGAATTATGAGCATAATAATGACTTCTCAGAACTCACTATTACCATCCTCTTTGACACTAACTCTGGAGAATCAGAAATCGCATTTTACGGTGTCTCTTACACAGTCATACAACACTTCATTGTACAAGGTGACTCTTCAGAAGTACAGCCCTAAATAAAGTCAGGTGTTTAGCTGGACTGCCTTCATCTCTACCTTTATTCAACAGTCAATAACAATTAAAAACCACATATGAAAAAATAACTGGCACTTCCCCCAAATCATGCCAGAAGAAAAATCACTGATGAGTCAAGTCAGTCTGTAAGTGGGACACAAAGCATGATTCATAAGTCATCACTTCAGGTTTAATCCTTGACAGAGAAAAAGCTCCATCAATAACATAAGATAGAAACTCAAACTCGCACTTTAATTACAAAAATATAACATTAAATTCATTCCATCTTTTCAGTTCTGACTGTTTCTGCTATGTGTGTTCATAACAAGCGTTTAAAGCCACAACCAGTAACCTTCAGCATCTTCTGGGGGCAGTGAAATCTTGCAGAGGACAGTGAGCATGTCAGAGCACGTTCCCAAACTGTCTCCTACACAGCTGCGGGGCGCAAGCCCTGCTGTCCAACGGGACCTTTCTGACTGAAACCATAACAAAAGACTCATATTAAGGTGCAACTCAGTCACTGCTAGCATCTTAGATAACACAAATTTATAAAAGCAGTTGAGATTTAGTAAAGCTGCTGAATTTGCTTCCCCCCCATCCCTCAAATGTAACATTGCGGTTAATTAGACTACAACACTGAAAAAAAAGGAATCCCAGTCCAATGAGACGATGGCAGAGCAACCAACGGGTGCAAGAAAGATCACCACTGCTCCTTTCAGATGACAGCTTGGATGCTCAGCATCACATAAAAAAAGACCTCTGTGCCTCAGCTTTTACAGCAAGAGGAGTTTTCAAGTTCATTCCCTCTCCCCTCTGCCCTTCGCATTTATCTCCTTTCTTTCTTTCCAACCCACACCCAAAACACAGAGGCTCTGTGAAGTAATTCCAGTTTAAGCCCAAAGGACGTTAATCACAAGATTATTTTCAATATTTGAAGTATACAGTAGAAAAAATACAGAAGTCTAAATCTATAAAGAAACATAACAAAGATTCAGGTGCCTTTCTCATTAAAGAGCTAATAAAATCATAAAAGCATCTAAAAAAAAAAAAAAAAACCCTTGTTCAAAACCCTGTATGACCTTGCTGTTCAGTCACATCCTGAGTCACATCAGCTGACCACTGAAAGAAATGTGAAGCAATGCTCATTTTCCCACATCTCCCATCACAGGCCAAATGACAGCTATGACCCTGGAAAGAGACTGGCAAAATATTTTATCTCTCTTCAACCTTGCTTATGTAAAATGTGAGAAATTAAAAAAAAAAAATTAAATAACCAAAATTTCACAATTTAATCATACATTATACTTGTACTGCACAAAATGTGCAACAAGATTAAACTTCTAAAGCATAGCTGGATTTAAAATGCATGCTGTTTCACCTGTATTCTCAGTTAACAGGCCTTTAAAGATTATAAAGGACACTGCAGTAAGTGCAATCTGAAGACAGAACAAGTGAGCATGACCTTGGACGCTTCCTTAGTATTTGGTGGTGTTTCTTCTTCAATATTTTAAAATCATCCAAATAGCAATACTAACATGGACACTAGTGAATGCACATGCTTTGGCAAAGGGTGATGAAAATTACTCGAATGTGTCTCTTTTGTTTTATGTGCTCATTTACATTCCCCTCAGGAGTAATACATTACCAATGTCACTGCTACGAACCAGTGACATATCAATAACGTTCATTTATTAATAAATACTTCACTCGTTCCATGAAGTTAATCTTCATATGCACCCGTGAGGCAGGGAATTATTAGCCAGTATTTCCCATGGGGAAGCTGAAGTCATGTTGTAGACCGTCCTAGTCCGTGCAGCAATTCAGGTGTCAAAGCCATAAATAACAAACCGCAAGAAACCCTGCCTAACCCTACTTTCCGATCATTTCATTTTGCCCATCTGATAAGGCGGAGGCTATCAGGATGGATGACGCTGTCTTGTCACAACTGAAATGTAAAATTGGCATTTACTAAAAGCTCTTCGAAGCTTAAAGATAACATCACCATTAAAATGTGAAGCACAAAACCCCATGATTTATCAACTGGTCTCCTCTTCATCTTCCTACAATGTACAGGTGATAACTATTACATACCTACTGTTCCCTCAGATTAACACAGGCCTTTACTTGGAATAAACATCTTTCATATGCAACCTAAGAATTTTTTCTCCGACTAAAGTTATTTACTTCATTTTACCTGGCTCCTAGTTCTCAGATACTCTCCTATGTCAGAGGGGACATTACTACTGTTGCCAAGCAAAGCAAAATAAATATTGAGTTAAAAAAAAAAAAAAAAAAAAAAGGAAACAAAAGAGATGTTCTGCTGCACAGCAGAAATCTACTCCTCATTTCCTCAGTTTGCTTCTAATGAAATTAGAATGTGAAATGAGTGAATGAGTATGTGAAATGCCAGGCCCTTCTCTGCTGCTGCAATGAGAGTGCAGTGGCTGTCTTCTGAAAGGGAAAGCTCTTGTGGTACTCACAAATTGCAGGGGCATTAAAAAGGTAGGATTCTATCCATGTGTTAAAATGCTTATTTCCAGCACATCTGAATCAGCACAGTAAATGTTTCAAAGCTGACGAGGACACTGATTTAGAGAGCTCCCTTTAAAACTACAAGGAATTGTATGGATAAATCCCTTTAAATTGTATGGATAAAACCCTTTCATGTCTCAACCCATGAGTTTAAAAAATTAGGCTGCAAATCTTCCAAGACTTCAAAGGCTTTGGATTCTCACTGGTCCAGAAAAAAAACATCTACCTTTATTGTGTAGCTAAGTATTTCTGCTACCACCCAGAATTCGGGAGGCAAGAACCTGAGAAATAGTGAAGTTCTAATGAATTCTTAAAAAATGGGTCAGGAGCTCCACATAGAGATTTGAATGAGTCCAGAGTTTTGTACAGACGACTACAACCTCAACTGTGAAGTGCTTGCTCATGCTGAATGTACTGACGAGGAAATCCTCAGAGCGTGCACCAGCAGCAGCCCACTGCAGGAACGTCGTTAGGAACGTTCCAAAAACAACTTCTACGTCTGAATAGTTCCTTCCCTTCCACAAATTCCTTCAGATTAAAGGAAATGCATGGGACAAATTCTGGTGAGCAAGAAGTATGCAACTCTTCTATATTATTGCATTCAAGAACACCCATTTGTTCATTTATCAGATGACTTCAGACCATTCAGTTGAGCTTCTACTAGTTCAGTTGTTTCTTCCTAATGGTAACACTCATTTCCACTGTCTCTCTCCAAAACAATTAAAGACAAATTGCATCACTGCAAATGCTACAAGCCTATATACCACAACACACACAGTCAAAACGCTGCTCATTTCCACCACAAATTTCCTACTTAAAGCTAAGTAGACAGATCAATTTGTCTTCACAAAGTCTGAAGACACCTACCACAGCATATTCTTCCATAAGTGTTGTGCCAATATAAATGTTACTAAAAGCAAAGGAATAGTGGCTGGAATAGCAATAGGAATAGATAGGCTATGAAAACCACATAACCAAATGTCAGTCCATAATATACCTGCAACAAAAGATAAATTTAATTGTCTTCCACATATGCAAAAAAGCAACAAGAAATGAATTCCTTAATAAAAATATTTCTTGTAAGTGAGGATGCAAGATTAAACAGAAAATACAGGATGAACCCTTCATGAAGTGCTTCAAATTACAATTAGTCAATCCTCATCTTGTTTCGTGGGGAGTTCCACTGAGTGCAACAGGAATATTCTTGTTTGTTTTGCGTTTACAAGATCAAACTGGTTGCTGACCCATTATTTTACTTGTGGATCACAAGTCAAAAAAAAAAAAAAAACCACTATAAGACTCAAGAACTAAATGCTTCTTAGAGAAGTATTTCCAGAATTAAAATAAAATCAATATTGTCAATGACAGTACAAATAAGCAAAATAACTCAAGAACTTCATGCTTTTCTATTCTAGATACAACATTTTTTCATAAAGAGATATGTTTGCTCATATGTGAGAAAGGGGAATGAAAGTGGAGGTCCCTCCCAGTTCTACTGGGTACCACCCAGTGGTACCCAATCCAGTGTGCACAACAAAACATGATCCAAAAAAATCTTATCTCCTAAAACAGATGTTCTTGAATCTCACATTCATTCCCTAGTCACAGCAGTCAAAATCATTATCAGTTTCTAAACAGAAAATTATTTGATGCTTATGTGTGGATAGAACATTTTTAAAGATGGCGCAAAGACTGTGTGTCAGTCTTTTAAGTTCTTCAACTTTTCCATAATATTTTACTATCTAGGTATACAATTTATTTGCTACCAATGTCAACAGAGCAGTATTTGATGACTTTCTCCAAAAGCAAGCCAACCACAAAAAAAAAAAACAAGTATTTAGAAGATGCGGTGTGTCAGTGATGCTTTATTTTATCTTCTCTTAATCTACGAATAACTCCTGAAATTTGAGTATCCCACTATAAGAAAAGAAACAACCTCAAACAACAACAATTTCATCTATGCAAAATCCTCCTCGAGGGTCTCCGGACAGCAGGACAACCTAGCGCTTCAGAAACACACTCCAAACCACTGAAGCAAGTGTAAGCTAGATGGGAAGAGTTAAATAAAGCTGCTAAAATTCAGCAGCATTGCAAGCTATTCCAGTCTATGGTTACTGTAACCTACGCTGGGTGTCCTCTGCCTAAGCACCAGTGTGACTTTGTGCACTGCTGAGACTCAGTCTGTTGCAACTGGCATAAGTTGCCACAGGCGAATAATCACAAGAAACTGACCTTGGCAAAAGCACATTTTACACTTCACTGCTGTTCAACTGTGTTATACTAAAGAGAGAGCAAGTGAGCACAAGCAGAAGGGGGAGGGAGAGAGAACAAAGGGGGACAGACAGAAAGCATAAAAGTGACCGCAGCCATTTTCAGCTCTACCTGCATTTAAGATTTTAAGAGAGGTACATCACCTCCAGTGTACATCCAACCTACGTGTGGTTACATCAACTCTGCGTGGTATCGTTTTTAAACCAGTGCGGTTTGGGGGTCTTTTGGAGGGAGATTAAGTACTAAATTAGGCACTAATACATCCAAAAAAAAAAAATCTCCCAACAAGGAAGAAAAAAGTATAGAAAACAATTACAACTTCACATTTTCCCATCACCAGATTACTGAATAAATGGGGATTTTTAAATTGTCCTTTCCTCCTGCTCGGCTATACCTCTTGAGAGTACATTTTAGAATCACATGCAACAAATAAAGACTAAACGTATTCCTTCAGGTGTGCAGCAAGATATCTTAGTCCTGATTTTTAAAGTTTCAGCTCAACCTTAACTTCAGAGGCTCTCTCAACAGCCCAGCAACGATTTGCATGAACTGGTGTGGTAGAACTCCCACGGCTGTACGTACAGTTGTGTCCGTCCTTTCTTAACCCTCTTTGGTCTCCTTTGGTTTGGATCAGCTATCTCCTGTCACATCTTTTTCTTTGTTTCTGCATCAGATTTTTTTGGTATTGATTACCATATCTCCAAAGAAACAGCACCTGGCAGAGCAAGATGGCAGACGATCCCATCATTAGTGCTAACCCACATCCTGCCCAGATTTCACAGAAAGTTTAACACAAGGATCTAACCTTGCGGGTATGCTGGGTTTCCAGGACATTTGGTGGCTGAAGCAAAACATGCACAAGCTTTGTGCGAGTTCCAAAATACACAATCACTCTTCTCTTGGGAAAAACAGAAGGTATAAAAGTCTGGACAAAATAAAATAAGACTCCATGCATTTTATATCTCAGTTTCCTTACCACTCTTAGGTCAGCGACCTAAGGATCAGAGCCCTTTAAAAAAATCGCTACTACATGCAGCTTCTCTTCCAAATTCTGGAGGCTGCTTCTCTCCTGTGTAGACAGTTTCTCCATTCCTCACCTGGTTCCATAATTAAATCAAAAACTCCGCTACAAAAGCCAGCCTTTGTTTCTCTCAAACACCCAAACCTTTCACATCTCTGTCTTCACACGGTCTCCATTCCTTTATTCCAACACCCCTCCCTCCATTTCAGTACTCTAAATGTCACTACCTGAAGAAAGGCTGAAGAAAGTGGCTTTTTTTGGACACAGTCATGTTATTACCTCGAATCATTCCCATCTGACTGAGAGCCATCATGGTTTAACGACCTCCACTGTCACTGGCCAGGGAGATAGAAGACTCAGCCCTGACAGCAGATGGCTGATTCACATGCACTGATGTTCAGCGATTCCACAATGATATGATCACGCTTAGCCTATAAATTATAAAAACAGCAATTCTATGAAGCATAAGTTAAAATTTCAAGGGACTCAAGTATTTCCGACTCTGAACTTCAGATCTGGGTCAAAAGGATGTCAGCTGTGGATCTGCAGAATTTCAATAATCTCACCAGACTGCAGCTCTATTTCTCACAAATAAATGATGTTTGGAAGGCCCACAGGCATGCTTTGTCACAATAAGGCAGGACTCTGTCATAGGGGGCTGGATGGGCCACCAAAACACTCGCTCCTTCTGTGCAGTTTTGTAGGAGCTAAGCAGAGAGTAAACTGACATCTGTCATATTTTGCCGACTGTGCACTTGGATACAAAATCTAATTATTAGAATTTTTATTGACTCAGTCCTATAATAATTAGTTACTGTAGGTTAAAAAAAAAAAAACAGAAAGAGTACACTAATCCTGTAGTAATTGCTGTAGTCTTCAAGTTTGGCCTTGATATGGTCACCATTTCTCACAATGGAGCACAGCAGAAAAAAGGCTAACAAGAAATAAGTACCTGAAAGGTACTCACATCCTCAGGAAGAAGGAATGTTTATTTTTACTAGCCCAAAAGTAAGCATATTGCCGTATTATAAAAGAGCACTCTCAGCTGAAAGCAGCAATTTGACATCTATTACTTCTTCAATGCATATCCTAAACAACAGGTTATTGAATTAGTCTCTCTTTTTGTGGCCCTCTGTGTGTCTCACACCACACCATAATTGCAAAGTGTGTGTCACTCAATGTTGAATGAGCATTTGACTTTAAGTTCAGTGGCTAGGATCTCATTTTCAAGTAATTTTTCTCATTGGTAGAACAGAAACATTAACTGGATCTTCCACATCCAGGCAAATGATTACCAACATGCTGGCTACTTTGGGCATCTCACTTCTCTCCCTCTTCCTTCTCCAGCTCTTTCACCCACAAGAATTCCAATATATTTCCACAAAAAATACCAGGGCTAACAAATCAAAATCTTCCAATACCTAAAAATTACTAGTAAGGTTTAGCTATAGCTATGTATATGGCTATGTATCGGTACACACATTAACACATACATAGATATAATTGCTACAAAATATGTATCAAAAATCACGATGATGTGGTCTGGTGTGTTGTGGTATGGTATGGTATGGTACGGCTGAAACTTGTTACATCAAATCAATGTTCTGCCCGTACAGGAATACTTCGGTCAAACAGATTAATGTGTTTGAATTACATTTACCTTTCTGGAAGTACTTCAGAAAGAAGTCTTGTCTAGTTTAAACTCATCCAATATAAAACATAGTGATATTCTTGAAGTCCAGAGAGTCAGGAGATTCTTCCTTTTCCTTCCGGTTGTAAATACTGAGCGTGATCTACAAGAAAAAGAAAGTGGGGAATAAGAAGTTTGACAGGCAATCCTTCATGTTCTCAGTGGGCCAGTATTTTCAAAATCTTTACAGAACACGGCACTGACTCAAGAAGATCAATCAATCGCTACTGGGTTTCCAGAAAGAATTCAAAGCAGATTTTGTTCTTCCCTTGTATCTCCACAAGCCACACCAAGGATTCATTTTTCCATGTCAGATATTCTGTCTCTCTTCACTGTCTTAAACACAAGGATACTAAGGTGAAAGGCCTGATGTTCTTCTGCTTCTTTTTAGAAAAGCTCTATGTACAGTTTGCATTTTGTACTGTAAATTTCAATTTAGCTTAAGGACATTTGTAACTTTCTGTTTAAACTTACCCAAGAGAAAGGTTACAAGTTCTATGCTGTGAAGCACCAACAGACTTCACAAAACGCGTAGCAACCCTTGAAACATAAGTAAAACCATGAAAAATATAAAACAGCCTTCCTCCTATTAGACATTTCAATTAATCAACAGCTATTGGTGGATAAGTTAAGGCAAGCACTCAACAGCTTTGCTGAATAAACATGTTTTAGTCTAGAAACAGCTGTGAAAAGTTCAGCAAACTTTATTTTCTGCAGTGTTCTGCTAATTCTAGGACTTCCACTTTTCTGGGGAACATCACTTTTTCTGGATGGCATGTTGAATCCTTAATTTTGCAGACACAATGTATAGTATCAGCTCAATCCTTCCAGTTCTTTCAGTAATAGCAAGCAAATTCACAAAAGCTTTGCCTCAGATTTCACAGGCATGTACGCGCCTCTCTCTCAGTACCCAGGCCGCTGTGCCAATATGTAGGATTAAACTTTTTCCAAGGTTGAATAAGCCACCATCTGTCTATCTTGTGTGGTGCTGTGCGCCATCCGGGAGACTTGTCCCTTAGAGCATGTTTCTACCATATGTCACTCCTGAGCGATCAGTTATGCCAAGACATTTGGGAAAAAATGACTAAGTCGAGCTGGAAAACCCTTTCCGAATTCCAGAGGAGGTTTGCCAAGCCTGTATTTGCAAATAACGCCACATCCACCGGTTTTTGCATATATGGTATGTAACAATAAATAACCTTTACCAAAATGGACAAAGCAATTATTTGGATTATGTACTTGCCCTTCATTGTCCAGAACTCATGTAATTTTTAATAAGCCAAGAGATTCAGGTATTACACGCCTTCAGGAAAAAATACAAGGACCTTCTACAGAAGAATTGTGATTTTTATGGTAACCAAGTGAAGAAGAAAGACAAAAAACAGACACAAACAATATATTTCAAGGAAGACTCTACTTGGTATTTTAAAGCTACAACAAATTAGCAACTTCTTTCTAAGTACTTACCTTAAAATACCTAAGACAACTGAATGTAAGGCTTTCTCCTAATAATAACTGTCTCTAAAGTGCTCACCTGCATGCAAAGCAATCGCTTAAACTTAATATTAAACCACTGATGTATCATAGTTCATGCAATTAGAATTTATCTAATAAAGAATATGACTCTATTCTATTTTAGGCTTAAAGAACCATTTTATGTTCCAATTCCTCAATTATTAAATTAAAACTGAAGCCAGCATTGTTCTTGCAGCCAGCTCAAGGCTGCTCATTTACATAAATGACTTTCAAGGGCACTTGGTTACGCAGCAATTAATACCAGCAAAGAATCTACCAGATCTGCTACTTAATGTTAAGGAAGACGTTCTTGAGAACATTAAAAGAAGAGAGACATTAGCAGGTCGTGATTACAGCCTCCTTGAATAAGTTTAACAAGGGAAGGAAATCTGTTTCCAAGTGCAAGAGCAGAAGTGTTAAAACTCAGAAGACAAATTACAGGAATTACTATTTAGTGAAAAAAAAAGTGAGATGAAGAGAAGTACTCAAGTGCAAGAGAGAATGTTCACAGAAGTCTGAGGCCCCTCTGCCTGTGCTTTGCCTTCAGAGTTTGGACAATCACTGAAAAAAGGGGGAAGATGTGAAACAAGAATTAACTAGGACCTGTTAGGATTTGTAAAACAAAGGGCAACAAAAAGCAGAAGTTCATGTTAGATGAGGAAAACAAATACTGAAAAGAGGTGATTACTAAAGGAAAATGAGATAAATTAGCACCTCAGAAGGGATTAAATTATTTTTATTTTTTAACATCTCTAATGTAAACAGTCTTCTTATGCACAAAGAGCAAAGCTTGCAAATGTGAGAATACTTCAATCAGATCAGAGGTAAAAAACAAGTTAATCTACGAAGTAATGAAAGCCTCATACTGCAACACTGACTCGTGGAATGAAAAGAAGAGAGGAAAATAAATATAGAACAGCTAAGCAAAATTGGACCGCTTGCCTACACAATACCCCTAATGATTTTGAAGCCAGATGATTTTTTGAAAGGCTCAGCTCCTTCCTGGCCCGCTCTGACAGCCTGAGGCATGCCCACTACTCAGCCAAGAAAGGCTGGAGATGCTGGTTCTATACCACCAACTCTGCTGACCCTTCTTATTCCAACGGGAAACCTTTAGATTAACACGTGTCTGCTCTGACTGACGTTCCCCTTACTTCCTCCATCCATTTACAGATCCAAATAATCTCCCGTTCAGGATTAAACATTATTTGGGTATATCACGGACTGACTCAGAGGACTGCAATCAGGGACAAGAGTTGGGGAGGGAAATTTATCAAAATTGCCAGTTAATAAAATTCTCATTCTGGATGAGCATTTGCACTATGAAGCTGGTAAAGAGCTTCCTCACAGAAGCAGCAGCTACGTTGCTTCTGCACTATCATCTCTTGCCAGAACCACAGCAGAAACAATAGTTTCTCCTACAACATTCATCATGAAGATCCTCACATACCTGTAAGGGAAAACTATGAAGCAAACAATACAACAGGATAAAACATTAAAACTTGGAGTAATTTTTTTTCTTTCCCTTTATGTTCAGCTGAGGAGGCTCATGATCTGTCACCTGGTTGTCCCACGCTAGTGTAGATATACAAGCAAAAATCCCATCGATCTTTAAAGAAATCATGTTTTATAGTTTGGTTTGATCACTATGAGGCCCTTGGAAATGCCTGGCACACACAGGCAGTATTAATTTGTGTTCCATTTCAAACATGTACTAAACCTCAACACTCACTGTTGTTCTCAAACTTTTTAAGAAACTCTTACGCTCCTGGAATTCATACTCTCAGGATCCCAACAATGACATGTAAAACCATTCCTCTAGGAATAAATTCACTCTGTGGCACAACTAAATATTTCTTTTACACGAACACAAAACTTAACCAAAACATCTGCTGATAAATGTAAGACCAGAACACATAAAAAGCAGCAACAGTGAAATTTATTTCCACAGGAAACCTCATTTAGACAGGACGACTGCGGAGACAGTGTTTACAGACAACAAAGGCTCTCTGAGCACAAGGCCAAACTCGAAGAGTCGTTCTGTTCTCTGAGCACCCATCTGCAGGGTATTTCATATTTTCCCACATTCATTCATCAAAGTTCATTCCCCAGCAGAGACCCTGGGCCCTAATTGGCAAGAGTTTCTTTCACTGACCAAGACATCAGGGAGAAAATACAGGTTGGTGGGAAGCTATCAAATGTCACTAAAAACTGCAGAGGAGCTGGTCCTCTAACACAAAGTCCATTCTGCGTGCGCTATGTTATTACAACATAAAAAGAGTTTGTTAGTCAAAATATTAATGCAATATTAAAACAAAGCGCAGTCTCTTTTCTCATCAGTATTCAACAACTAACTAAAACAAAGAAAATCTCTATGTGCGATGTAAAAGTAGCCTGGAGTTTGAGTTACGTTTGTTAGGGCTGCAGAAAGAGGGATCGTGGGGGGAAAAATAAAGGTTTGGTTTTTTCAAGCACAGAGATAAAGCAGTTTTTCCTCACATATCTTTCCTCTTCTTCATTTCCCCCCTCCTCCACACAAAACCCAAGAAAATCTGCCATCGCTTTAGGTCAAAGGAAAAACAGACCCAGCTGCCATAAACCAAACAACGTACAGGTTTGCTATCTCCCCTGCTGTTTTGGCTCGAGTTCTTCAGACTGGAAAATTCAGAAGCACGATCTCCCAAGCTCTATAAATGCCAGAACCATCTAAGAGGAAAATAGGACAAGGCCACCCCCAGGCAAGTTTGTACTAAAATCTGCTGGCTGCAAGGCAAAAATACAGTAAACATTGCATAGGGACAGACTGCTCCTTGGAAAATATTCCACAAGAACAATATAGCTTCCAAAGAAGGGCTGCGCTAAAGGGACTTCTGGAGGAAAAAAAAAAGCAATGTTTTAAGATCCTTGTGAAGAGTTAGCAAGCTAATGGCACACTCAACGACAAATTGTGTGACAGGCAATATGTTTTTGACATTAATGCAAAGAAGAAATGTAAAAGCAACACTGAATGTTCTCTACAAAGCGGTAACAAATTCAATACCCTAGAATAATTCTGCAGTACACTAAGGAAGTTTCACTTTTGTCTTGACAATTGATTTCATGGAATAAAACAAGTAATGATAAGTAATTAAACCGTCAATATCATCATCTTGTCTCTTCAGAAAAACAATTTAAGTTAAATTTTTGCAGTCCCTTGAGAGATGAACTTTGCAACTGATTACTGTATGTTTTAACATGCTCTATACTGACTCAACCTAGAAAAACAAGCCAAAAACAGAAGTTGAAACATCCTTTTTCCTGTGTAGCTCCAATGTGCAGCAGCAAGCAGCTAAACAACATGCTCTCCACCAGATGGCTGAAATAAAAAGAACACTCTTTCTGATTAATTAGGAAACAAATGAATCTGCTGTTAGCACAACAAGTTACCATCAGGAAACCTGGGCTCCCATTAAACTTTGGTATTCGTGCTTTCTCTGCAACTGTGCTCAGGACCAGCTCAAGATCTGCCTATCATTTCAGAAACAAAACATGACACAGAAGTCCACTGTACACAAGTATTACACCAAACACTGCGTAACTCAAAAGGGGAGCAGTTCTTTTCACAGATGAATAATGCTGCAAGAGAGAGGTTTCCTAAAAGAGAAAGCACACATCAGAACAGAAACAAACGATGGTCTCCTAGTGCTGTGAGGAGTCATCTCAGGCAGCATCACAAGGTAAAACACCACATCCCTCGTGGGGGTTCAGCGAGCAGTGGAGGCTCATGCATGCACACTCAAGCTCTCCAGCTGGTCCGGGAAATGGAAATCCCCAGACCAGACAAAGCACAAGGAGCAAGTACGCGACAGCCCAAGCAATAGAGGCCAGCCCATGGGTCCCCGACAAGGCTGCCAAGGATGATCGTTAACATCTCAAATGAAGGTTCAGATACAGTGCAGGCACTGTGGATGGCGGGGGGAAGGCATAAAACACACAGAACATGCCCAAAACACAGGGAAGTGCATGCATATAGAACATGAATATAACATATGTTGCTACTGAGGTGAGTGACCTCAGGGAAAGCTTTTGGTGTTGTCATTACTCCTCAGCTTTCAATGGAAGGTTCTAACAACACAGTGTGAGCTGAAAAACTGGGAAAGGCATATTTAAGAAAACCATGCCCTGTTGCTAAGATGAGGATACTGAGGCAGAGAGCTCCTAGCCTTCGTTACATGAACAACTGCTTTTTTTGCACCAAACCTGAGACGTGGTATTTCAGTAACAGTGGTTACAGAAAGACCACTTCAGAAGAAGCTGGCAATGCACTGAGAAGGAACCTGCCATGTTTGAAGACCAAAGCACGATTTCACCTTCTTTAACAACAACATGTGTGCCTACAGAGGCGTAATGCCTTAGTGAGAATCCTGGGCTGTCAACAAACCCACACCACTGCAACTGAGGGTGTTTCTCCTACGTGTGCAACCCAAGTTCTCAAACACGCTGAGAGTTATTTTTGAGGAACAAAGGGAATGGTGGAAACATTTACTAGAAACTAAATCCAAGATTGCATTTTAAAATCCAAGTAAAGGTATTATATCCTCTTAAGTAATTGAGGAAGCTGGGAAACTAAATAAGAAAATCCCAAAAGGCTGCCTCACACATTAGGACTCGTGCTGGAAGAGACAGTGAACAACTGAACCTATGCACCCTCTCCCCATCACTCACAATATTGCAGACCTCAAGAATATCTTCCAGTTCTCTTCTTTCCAGGATAAAGAATCCAAGTTTTCTTTGTACATAAGCCTTTCCATAACTCTTACAACTGCTGCTTTCTCCAAATTTTTCTCATCCTACTGTATTATTTCTGAGCTGAGGGGACCAGAACTGCACATGCTATATAAGATGCTGGTGAGCCATTAACTTACACAGTGGCAACAAGGATGCTGTCTGTTTAATTCTCTATTCCTTTATTAATTTTCCCTAGCATTTGATTTGTTTTCCCGATCAGTGTAAAATACTTGAGTTCCTGTTTCACAGTGCTGTTTATCATAACCTGGTAACTGACTCACTCATGGTAACAGGCAGCTCAAATCCCATAATTTTTTTTAGTAGAATTGCAGTTATTTTCCCCCATGTACATAATTTTCCATTTATCTGCACTGAATTTTACCTGCCCTTCTGCTACTCGGTCACCCAGCCATGTCAGGGACTCCTCCAGTTCTTCATACTTCACTTCAACCTTACTAGCATGAGCAGGTTGGTACCATCAACAAACTTTTCACTTCATCAGCAAGCCCCTTTCCAGTGTACTTTTAATATGCTGAACACCCCAACCAGTCCAACTACACTGATGACTTATTCCTACCTTACTCTTCCCATCTTCATATTAGCCTATGACATGACCCTTCTTCTTGATGCGCAGCTGCTTGGCTTCCCCCTGGTAAAGAATGCTGTCACGGACTTCAGAATACCACCCAGATCTTTTTTATTCACTTGCATATTCACTGCCCCAAAGGGCTTCAGGAAGTTTGAAAGGTAGTACTTCCCTTCATAAAAGGAAAGTTGACTCTTCCGCAGAGCTTGTATTTATTCAGGAAATACATTTGTAAATATTGCATTATGAAATAGGTATTAGCCTTGCAACAGATTAATTCTGGATCTTTGCAGACAAGATATCAGGGAACAAAGGAATGTAATTTTCTGTCCACAAGAATTTGCTTATTTTGAAGCCAAACAGCCAGGGAATTTAAGGTACCACCAACCTCTCCCCTTTCTATACGGCTCCATATATGACTAAGAAGTGGCACAGGCACAATAACATAAATTTCCCCTCTTGTAACTCTTCAGTGAAGAAAAGACTTCGTTCATTTTTCTAACAATTTTTAATCTGAGGAACAAAAAGTAAGTAAATATTTTAAAAATTTAAAATATTTTTCCTGCTGTTTGCCAGACATGTGGGACTGCCAACACCTACACAGCACCAGAAATTTTTCAGAGTCAGCAAGTTGCAGCTTCTCCCAAGTTTTCTCCTTGATCATAGGCAAATTTCTACTATTCTTTACCAGATTAGTAGACTCATTATCATCCCCCTATTGGCTCATTTTTTCTGATCATTAAGTTAATGGCGCAGGGAATTATGTCCTTCCAGCCTTCCATCCTAGCTGTTTCCCGCTAGCACACCACGGAGGGCATGGGTACACCCACCTGAATTCTGAAAAGATCTGACAGTGATTTGTAGGAGTTAGAGATGGGAAACTGGTTCCACTGACTCCCATGTGTCCCTGCATTAACAGCAGCCACAGCCCGATCCTTAAATGTATGCCTGAAACTTGCAATGACTCCTCTCGTAAAAGTTCTCTCCCAACATTTATCCTGTATCTGTAACACCCTCAGCTTCTTTGGTATCACTGCTTCCAGACTCTTTGTATCTGGCTCATTCATGTGAATGGTGGCCAGAAGCTCTGAAGAGCACAGGACACAAGATGAGTACTGACCGCCTCAATTTACATTACATCTCGCACCAAATAACTAGTTTATCAACGACCTAAAAAGATCGAGAAACAGCACAAAGAAAAATTTCAACAAAGTGTGGCTTCATCATTAAAATCTCTCTTTATTCAAGCTTTCTTGTTGGTTTCATTATTCAGAGAGGCAGAGAGCTCTGTAAACAGATTTGCTTAGTTTCCATGTCTGTTGCCAAATTTCCATCCTGCGGAACCAATTTTAAACAGAAAAAAAAGTGTCTCTTCCCATCCTCTGTTCCTCTGTGTCATTCTTACTGAGGATACAGAATAAAAAATTGAATGGAAACGAACTAGTCACAGTGGGGTTCAAAAACAAATGTTAACTATTTTTTTTTTAACTGAAAAAAAAAAATCCAGATCACTTTGATGCATAATTCTTCCTTACTTGCAGCTACTGACAGTTTTTAAACTGCAGGCTGCCAAAAACGACCTTGTTATAAACTGGAGTTCAAAGTTATTTTTATGGAATTTTGTCTCAGTAACTTTTAGCTCAAGCAGTTCTTATGAAAATATTTCCAAACCACCAACTTGGCTAAATATTTCCAGTAAAGCAAAATAATCCCCTGTTCCTAAATACAACTCTACTTCTTTTTTTAACTTCACTTTATCCATCAGAAACCTAGTCCAGCTTTAAAAATGGGAGAAAGGAGACAAAAAAAAAAATCTAGGAACTTCAAGCAGCCTATAGTATCTTTGGGTTATGGCAGATGCAGAAATGGAAATGGAGATGAGATATGGGAAATAATCTCCCACATATACACAAGTATTAATAGCAATGGCAAATAAAAACAAAATGAACGTTATAATTCAAAATAGCACAGTACTTGCCTAGCAAAAAGCTCTCAGATAGATCCAGCCATTGTTAGCCTGTGCTCACAGCAGGAGTTTCCACACTAACATAAAGGACTCCAGAAATGGGAAAGAAAATCTGATAGACTTTGTATTATCATTTTGTTTAGCTTTTTCAAAGAGAGAGTGCAAAGAAATCATTTATTATAACCCCTTCCGTATCTGTCAGATGTTGCATGTTTTATGTAACTATCACACATTTGGCAAACTCTTCCTACCTACCCATATGCTAGGGAAAAGCTCAAACCGTGCAAGAGAAACCTTCCTACACAAAGTTAAATTTCCTCTTTGAGAGGAACAATGAGATGCACCTAAGGCTCCAAGATCTCCACGCTCTCCTCTCATTGCTAAGGCTGATATTCCACACACTTTCCCATACTCCCTGGGAAGCAGAGCTATCCGTCCTGTGCTTTACACGCGCCAAAACAGCAGTTGCACTGGATCATTTCGCACATCAGACCACAGCACAGATGCAGTTTGACCAAAGCAAGCCCTCATCCACAAAATGCCTTTTCCAGAACACAAGTGCCAGATGTGTTCGCATGACTGGCCAGCGCATCGCTAGCGACCAGGTCCATTATCTAAAGCAGAATAAAAGGACGCCCAGATCCAGGACCCCACCACAGGCTCGGGTCAGTCAGCAGGGGATTAGAGCTGCTCCCAGGGGCCAGCTCACACAGGACACGCTGTTCTCCTTGCAACAACTCTTCATCTTTCACCTTAATCAGGAGAGGTTCCCGACTCTGATCCGGAATTCAAACCTCGTTCATCATACGTAAGAAACCAAAATATGAAAGCTCCATAGGTAGTCCTGAAACTGGCGTTTTCCACCTTTTTAATGCAGTACATAAGGAAAACAGCAGCAGCTGCGACAAGTGGGAGCTGCCACCAGAACATCCCAGCAGAGGAAGGAGAAGAGTGCATGGAGAGCACATAGGAAGCTACACAGAAACAGAAGAGGGCATGCCACAGTGCACTTACAACATGACTTGAGAAAAAAAGAAACCCTCCTCAAACAACAGGGCTAAAAAACAAACGGCAGTGAGGAAGTAGATGCTGAGAAGAATCCAGGTGCAGAAGAACAGGAGAGGCTGTTCCAGGTAACCAAAAAGGGCCTTCCTTATTGGCTCACCATTAAGACACATTTTAGAATTTAGGATTTTAGAGACAGATCTGCACAACAAACTGGCAGTGCATTTCATTCACCAGAGCTTTCACCTGCAATACATCTATATAATTTAAAAACGCTTTTAACTAAAAACATTTACTAATTAAATACTTCATATAAATGTCATCAACGGTTGCCTCTCTTGGCAAACAAGCACCACAAGCAGTTCTCACAACACAACCTCACTACTGGATCTCACGTTCTTTAGTAGGTTCAACTGTGAGACCCTTTACCTTCAGTATCAGGAGTCGGGGCATGCTGGTAGAGCTTCTGTGGGACTTTTCAGACTGCAGACAGGCCAGTTTATCTACTAGGACTGTCAAGTCAAAGTTTGTTGCTGACTTTGTTTGAAAGCTGTTTCGCTAATGGCTAGTGGAGCCCTGTGAGTTGCAGAA
>WHYT01017563.1:329588-354237 GCA_009806455.1 Tetrax tetrax
AAAAAAAAAAAAAAAAAAAAAAAAAAAAAAGGGGAGCAAATCCTCCTCCTGTCCCCCACTGGCCCACCTGAAGACAGCTGCCGTGCTAGATCTGAACCTGATGGGCAAAAAAAAACTTCAGTGAACATAACATGGAAAAAAATGTATTCATTTGTCAAGTAAAAGGGACTGTAACCGCCTATTACCCCAAAGTCCTGCTTGTTACTTCTAACAAGGTACCAAGGCACTGGATATTAATTTCTAGAAAGCAAACGAGGTAGACAAACTCAGAAGAAGGAAGATTTTTTTTTTTTTTGTTGCAGTGCTAACTGATGCTGTACTAGGTAAGAATCATGAGTTTTATCAAAATAATGTAAATATCTGCAAGAAATGTTTCAAACAGCTGAAAAAAGCCTGCAGTAGTGCAGTTTGGTTTATAATCCTGAAAATAATGGAAATTAATGCTCACTTCTGGACAGTATGTTAAAGATACCAAGATTCTGAGATTTGGTTTTTGGCTCAGTGGTATACAAACAGCACGCACATTAGTAGAAATGCTCAGATTGCGGAAAATACTCCTGCCTTTCAAATACACCCCTGTACTAGATGGATTACATAAAATTCTCAACCTTCTTAAGTCTCTCAAATATTTTGTGTATATAATGCTCACTTAGAATAGTGACAAAGTAACAAGTAACTTCCCTAGTGTTGTCTTATGATTGACACAGGCACAGAAAACAAAGATATCCACTCATCACTAATTTTCAAAAAGCCAATTATCTTATTCTTGTTAAAGTAAGCATGAAGAATGTAAATTAAGGTAGCCTAACTTAGACATATACTGAATCTATTATCCATCCAGTTTATGATCCTGTTGCCAATTTAGGTTTTAAGTTAGCCAATAATGACACAGTCTGAATCTTTTAAAAAGTCCTACGTGATTTCAGAAACAAAAACCTCAACCCCACAGACTAAGCACAGCCCCAATGGGAATTACATTCTCCTGTGATTTAAGAAGTTTCTCTTTTTAGGCGTGTAGGAGTCTGTGCTTTGAACACCTAAAAGCAACTAACTTTACCTAAAAGAAATCAGAGCACCTCAAGAGCTATGCAATGCTCTCTGATAGAAACCCTGACAACAAATCATTTCACCTAGGTATTGTACAGTTCTAATTAAATATTGCTGAATAAAACACCAAAATAAAGAAAGTAAAAAACTTAATCAAGTATTTTTAAAGAAAATTGTGGAAAATACATATGTACTTGTCAAACTGTCTGCAATAACCCTAGATTTTTCCCATGACACTTGTTATGCAAATTTTTAGCACAACGATATCTCAGTACATCAAAAAATACTCCCATTACACTGTACTACACTTGATATACTATATTAATTATTCATTTCATACCCATACATTACATATATTCTGCATACTATATTACATATATTTTACACTTCCTGCCACTCTGCCCCCAAAGACCTTTTCCAGCAAGGCAGTCACACTGTCATCTCATGACCTGTACATTTTATTAATCTGTAGTGAAACCAGCTGAATGCAAATGTAGTCATTTTAACTGTCCACATTTCTATAATTTTGACAGTAGGAATCCTAATTCAACTCCATGCATCCCTTTAAAATCTTAAAAGTATATTCATGCTTCCTTAAAATCTATATGCCAAATGATAGTTTTGGTTATGCCGATCGATTCATAGGTAAGGCCAAGCACGCATATAGAACGTAACATAGGACTGATACTGTGTGATGTGTGACACTTTTGCTACTTCCACCCTTCAAGGAAAAAAGGAATATGTATTTACAGCTGAATCCAGAGCTAGCTCCTTCTTTGAGACAGAGAAAAAAAAATACAGTCTATTAAAAAAGTAAAACAAAAGTAATTTATCAATTATGTGCCTTATCTTCCCATTTGTAGATGCATTAAGAGCATAGCATGCTGTAACAACTTAGTCAACTACGTCACAATACCGCACTACAATTCTAAATTCTGCAGCTTACGCAACCGCCCAGATCTTCTGCATCACACTTACTCATCCAGCTAGAAAAAAACATAAATAATCTAAAGAACCACTAATATACATTATTTACATAATGTATCTTGCAAAATAAGGCAGTGGAACCAGTCTAATGAATTAAAGCAGCACTAAGACTGCAAGGAGTCCGAGTCCTCAGCTGGATGACCAGGGCACTGCATTGCACGCACTCACAGACAGACTGCTCCTCCGAGACAGCGACAGAGCACCTGCAGAAGCGCGTCCAACTTGTTAGGACTCAAAACTAGTTAATGTCACAGGATTTACACTGTTTTCAAGTATTCACCTACATTTCTGACTTGTCTGACAGCATTAAAAACACCTCTCAGCAGACCCTATCACAGGGAGAAACCCCCCCCCCATTGCCACTGACTGCCTGGAGACAGGTAACGCCATTTGGCTGAGAGACAGTGAGTGCACCCACACAACAGAGTCACCTGCAACAATGAGGTTGTGACAATCGCTAGAACACAGTGAAGCAAATCACATGGGTGAAAAAAAAAAAATAGTTTTGTGTATGAGGGGTATCTTCTCTTAACTGGCTTCGTCTTCAAGAGCGTCATCATGAAGAGCTTCACCTGTGAAAGCACCTAAACATGGAAGGAAGAAGTGATTCGCTGGTAACCGCATCTGAATTTTTCAGCATCTTATAAAAACCTAAACTATCAGTCTGAAAATGGTGCCAACTTCTAGGAGATCACAGTTTCATCTGAATTGTTTTAACCTACTAGCAACAGCTTAAAACTATTTTCTCTTGTCACAGCATTTCCATGTTTCCCTTTTATGATGTTCATTTAACAACTTGCATTTTTCTGATGTTCATTCAACAAATAGATCCAGACAGCTTCTTTCCCTTTTCCTGTCACTAAGTTTCTGCTAAGCAGCAGGAGTAAAATCATCACAATAAAACAAGGAAATATTTTAAAACATAATTTACCAGAAAGATTTCAGCAGCTTTACTATATGGAACTACTTGTAATTTAGTCAGCTCCACGCAGCAGTTAGGACCAATTATGTTACTCCTACTGGTACGAACACAATTCCCAGCGAGGAAAACATCTGTGCAATAGAGAGCCACATGAGGGAGAAGGGGCAAGAACAGAAGAAACATGTCAAAATCCCAAGGAAAAGGGAAGATAGCAAATTCAGGCAGCTTTGGACACAACAAAGGCAGGCAGTGAACTGAAAATGTACTTTATAAAAACACAGACTGTTTTCCCAGACAGTGAAGTGTTTTTGTTAATGGATAACACTTCCTTACCATATAATTTCTATATGGAAACAAGGACATGGGAAAAAACAGCAAGTGACATATACAAAAATTGCCCACTCCTTTCTGGCCATGGCCAGTTTTTTCTTCTCCTGTCTGTTCTGGAGCATCAACAGCACTAAGACAGAGAAGGCTGTGACTAGCAGCTTAAATATGACAGAATACAGACACTTGCCGTGCATGCACACTGTCACTGTGAATTAGACACGAGTTGACAAGCTAAAGACCTGGCTCACAGTCTCATCATTCAATCATCCATCCAGTCTCATCAACTGAGCAAGGCAGTAACACATGTCCCCTCCAGCTTAAACAACAGCAAAACTGTGTGTTGTAATCACAGGTCATCTTCAAAGGACACTCATCATTAAGGATGGTTTTGTTCCAGATCAATTGTCTACCGAGAATTTCTCTAATATGATATTTCTCTCTGCTTCTTTTAGCTCTTGCATTTAACACCACTTAGAAGAATGCATCAGAATTAGAATTTTGTAATTTCTTAGGAATAAGATAACAAGAAATTACATTGGGTAGAATGCAAAATTAGCCATTTACAGTCCAAAAACTTTGACAAAAACAAGATCATCTAGATGAACTTCCACAACTGAATCTTTAGCTAGTGCTGACCTGTGGTGCCTTATTTACAGCCTAAAATATTTTAACCATGTAGAAGCTGTCTCAAATTACACTGGACATGAAAATGTGAAAAGTAAATCAGAACATGAATGACAACATAGGTACCCTTAAAAACAGTGCCTCATTTACACATAGCATCTACTATTTTTGTAACATGTAAAATGCATCCTTTGTTCTAAATTTGCCAAATCAGAATTTTGTTCTTTATTGCCCTTCTCCAAAAAAAAAAAAAAAGACTGAGCAGTAGTTCTCTCTTTTTATGGAACCTGAGGGGCAATCCTGGACTAAGGCAGCTGAAGTGTGACTTCAAAGGATGCTGACGGAGCCAATGGAAAAATAACAGGAAGAAAAGTTACATTTCTGTAGAAAGGATAAAAGTGAAGTGAGAATCACTACTTCGGAGAGAGGACAGGCTCATCTGGAGCTCATTCACTAGTTTTTAAACACCAAGAATTCCTTAATAAAAAAGGCTCAAATCCAACAGACACCGCAGCAGCATCTCTGGGAAATAATAGACAGATTCTCCACTAGTTAAGAGAAAAATAATCAAATCTCTATTTAACATAATTTGTTTTGTGATAGTTTACATCAGCCAAGGATCTGCCTTGAGGATAACTGGAAATTTGAAATTTGTTAGTTCTCTCACATTGCTACACATGACGGACATGCTTTCCAAATTCTACCAAGCTTAAAACAAAATTCTAACCACCTGTCACAGGGATTTCATCACAAGTTTATTTTTCTCTGTTGCACCCTCACCACCTTCCCAAGCCTATCAATCTCAAACATTTGATAACAGCTACAGAAAATATGGCAAGAGAACCCTGTGACAGCACAGAAACACTACCAAAAATATATTTTATTATCAGAAAACATATTTTAAAATTTGCACTTAGTGAACTGTTAAACACACCATTTTTCTATTACTCTGACAGGAATGTTTTTATCCAAGTCAAAAGTAAGGAACAGCTTTTCGATAAGGATATACAGCTCTCCAAGTAACTGCACTCTCAGTGAGACCGCTATTATAGAATCATGCAATGGTTTGGGTTGGAAGGGACCTTTAAAGGTCACCTAGTCCAACCCATCTGCAAGGAGCAGGGACATCTCCAACCAGATCAGGTTGCTTAGAGCTCTGTCCAGCCTGGCCTTGAATGTTTCCAGGGATGGGGCATCCACCACCTCTCTGGGCAACCAGTGCTCTACCATCCTCACTGTAATTTTTTTTTTTTCTTATAACCAGTCTGAATCCACTTCCTTCTATTTTAAAACTATCACTCTTCATCCTTTCACTCACAACAGGCCCTGCTAAAAAGTTTCTCCCAGTCTTTCCTGTAGGTCCCTTTTAGGTACTGGAAGGCTGCTGTAAGTTCTCCCAGCCTTCTCTTCTCCAGGCTGAACAGCCCCAACTCTCTCAGCCTGGCCTCATAGGAGAGGTGCTCCAGCCCTCTGATCATCTTTGTGGCCCCCCTCTGGACCCTCTCCAGCTGGTCCATGTCCTTCTGATGTTGGGGGCTCCAGAACTGGATGCAGTACTCCAGGTGGGGTCTCACCAGGGCAGAGTAGAGGGGGAGAATCACCTCCCTCGACCTGCTGGCCACGCTCCTCTTGATGCAGCCCAGGATGCGGTTGGCCTTCTGGGCTGCAATGGCACATTGCCGGCTCATGTTGAGCTTCTTGTCGACCAGCACTCCCAAGTCCTTCTCAGGGCCGGTCTCGATCCATTCTCCCCTCAGCCTGTATCTGTGCCTGGGATTGCCATGACCTAGGTGCAGGACCTTGCACTTGGCCTGGTTGAACTTCATGAGGTTGGCACAGGCCCACCTCTCCAGCATGTCAAGGTCCCTCTGGATGGCATCCCTTCCTTTATATCTTAACCAGATTCATATTTTCACCTGAGTGACGTTACAAATTATTCCACATTTACCAGAAACTGGAGTACCTGAATTATGCTTCAAACATGCAATCTGTCCCCTCTGCTAGCTCTCCCATTTTTGTTGTTCCAAAAATGGAGTGATGTGAGATGTAACATACAGGTAATTATTTATTCTCTCTAGGTCTATATCTATAATTATTATCAGCTTGTGCAAAAAGATCACTTCAGTGTGGCAAATGTTCAACAGCATTCAGTCCAGGGTAAGTCCTTAAATCAAAAAAAAACCCACACTAAAATATTATTTTAAATAATAAAATTTAGAAGCCAAAGATCAGTTTAAAGCTCAACTTCATTTGATTTAAAAGTTTTTTTTTTTTAAAGCAGAACACCACCAAAAATATTCATTTTCTTTTATATAGCAATTGTGATTACTTTTAAGACAAAAATTAAAGTTATTGAACTGCAAAATAGAAGTATTTCTATTTTCAAATGAACTATTTAGCATCGTCTTAACTTTGGAAATATTTCTTACCCATGCAATTACATACTCATGATCTCATTTTCACAAAATCATGTATTTTAACTTAGAAAACATGCCAAATTCTTACGATAGGTAAAAAAATGAAAAGAGGAAGCCACGTGTGTCAATACTGGAGATCATATTTGATGATGAAAGTGCTGTTATTTTAAAAACGAGGAGCAGACAGTCAGAATAGATGAGTTTGAGAAGTAACCTAACTGTGAATTTTAAGAGAAACTAACTTAAAAATTAAAACCAATGGATATTTAATAACTGGTGTTGCTAATGTCTTAAGCAGAAATATTAGTAAGGCTGTAACTTGATTATGCCAAAAATCAAGAACAAAAAAAAAAAAGAGGCTGAGTGCACATACAGCAAAGCAAGTACTTTGGGACACACAAAACAGACTCTGTCAATTGTATTTATTTTTCTTCAAGCTCTAATTCATCCTATATCCTCAAAGTTACCTTTAATCTTTGGCCAAATACACTTTCTTTCCTCACACAGATGACAAATTATTTTCATTACAGTTCTCAAGTTGGGGAGAAGGACTACTAAAACTTGCCTTGACACAGTAAAAAAGAACTGGATATCAGAAGAGAAGACTCCTAAACTAAGATTTAAAGAAGAACTTGCAAAATGAATTCCAATGTCCAAGGAGAACAGTAAAACTAACACACAGAGTGCCCCAAAAAAATGAGCAGAGAAATACTACCTTTGCCATACTCTTGATGACAACAAGCTCCATGCAAGCCCTGAGGAATGGCAGATATTCTGCAATTTTTTTCCAGCCACTTCTTCATATTTAACTTCAAATGTAAATGACAGGCTTCCACTTTCAGAGCTGCACTGCTCCTGTAAAGGCCATGTACCCAATCAGGGACACCAGAAATAGCTGCTATTTCTCACAATCAATATAACCACCACCTCACTACACTAGTATGGAAGTCCTCACATTGGATCCAAGAGATCTGCTGAAAATCTGATGAAAAGAAGAATCTTACCAGAACGTGGAACATGGTCTCCCCGTATGATAAAGCAAATCCAAAAGTCAGAAGGCAGACAGCGTGTGTCAGTAAGCAGGGCTTCGGTATGACCTCCCTGCCAGTGAGGATCCCGCAGTGATTAACTGCAGGTCTCCATGGCAGTACTGCAAGATATTAGCACAGCATGTCTTAAAAAGAAAAAATAAAGGAAAAAAAAACCCCAAACCTTGCAACTCAGTTTTTAGTATCCTGCTACGATTAGAACAGTTCTTAAGTAACTAACTAAAGAAAAAGTAACTTGAACCTACACACCTAGTAACTTCTTTTCTGAAACGTTGCTTAGTTAGGCGGATTTCACATTCAAGGTGACAGACTGGCAGTAATGCAATGTGAACTCTTCCATTTATCTTCAAAATGATAAGCAACAACACAGGGAGCTTCTCACATTGTCCAGTTCAATTTCCTTCTCACTTAATTATAAATCAGGAGTAATTCCACTACAATTAATTAAGTTACATCAGAGGTTGACAAGAGAAGCAGCAGTCTGTCTACAGCATGACACAGGAAAGAGGACTGTTCTCCCACTATGGCCATTCATTTTTAGCCTCAAAGAACATTAACGCATTACATATGCACTAACGACCAGAGCCACTCAATCAAAAGGCAATTAAAGTTTTGCAAAATTCAAGTCCTGAAGTCCAAATCTACTTTTTAGGAAAGTACCGTAATGAACAACGTAAAGACAAGCCCCAGGGAAGGGCTCTCCAGCCTTCCTGTTTAAATCAACACAAGAGCCACAAGCAGACGAAAGTAGGGGCAGCCTGCAAGGACACCCACCGCTGAAGAAGACTCCCCCAGTGTGGTCCCTCTCACAGAAGACTCCTGATTTTGGCATTGCATTTATTAAACATCCAGCATTCGTTGGACAAAATGAAAACACCTCTCTTCATAGTACTGACAGCTGTGAATCCCATTTTCATGTTTAATTCTCCCTTTTCACTGCAGAAGGAACAAAACGCTCTGGTGAACTAAGACAAGCGTACAACATCCACCGTAGAACCAAGTAGCTAAGCCCAGAGCATTATACCTCAGTGGACTCGTGAGTCTGCCCCAAAGCACGCAAGACATGAGAGGTAAACTGAGCGTTTTCAGGCCTGGACTGGATGTGAATAAGTAAACTACAGGTAAACATTCAGCTATAATCAAATTTCTTCACTGGGAAAGTGAGAAGAACTAAAAATAACTAAAATGTAACAGAACTCATCATAATTTCTGGATATTTTTTTCACAGTTACCTACACTTTTTCGGTCATAATTCACCACTCCTGTCTTCTGTTTTTGCTTACCCATCAGTTTCTCTTACACTCACCTCAGACCTTCAGCATTTTCTCAGTCAACCTCTTCCCTGCTCCGCTCTGTTCACTTTCCTTCCACTTACCCCTTCTCTCCAGTCCTTTGCCATACACAGCAGCTCCCTGCTCTCTCTCTCTCTCCAGACGTTACCACCTCACTTACATTTCACCAACAGTAGAAAGAAGCCAACTAATTCTTACCCAGTCACTGACAGGTCACTGCGGAGCATCTCAGAGTCTGACCCTGGTTTCACTGAGTTGCTGGCGCAGACTGCAAACTGGCGCTAACAAGACAGACCTTAAGCGCAGAAGGGGAAAGAGAAGCAAACTGAGATTAGCAAGGAGGCAGACACATGTCGTATTCTTGCAGGGGCTCTGTCTGTACTGCACAGATGTTGCCTCACACAGCTGATCACAGGAAGCAGCATGTGAACAAGAATCCTGGTGCTTCAGACACTTTCAATGGAAAGACTGCCCAACTACTGGAATGCAGTAGAATAAAAAACAGAATGCACAGGACAAAATTTCTAAGGGAAATACAGATTAGATCTCAGACAGCTAAGAAATTACCATAAGGTTGCATTACAGCAGACACTGTTTTAATAATGAAAAATTATTTTATTAGCATTGAGAAAAATAAATTTCAAGCGACCAGCACATGACTGAGTATGAGTAATGACAAAAAAGCTGAGCTGCACATCAAAAAGCCAAAACCTTAACATGAAACTATACTTTAAGTCAGTACCCAAAAGGAGTTTTAGAACTTCCTGTTTGTACTTCAGTATTCCCTTTCTCTCCATGACAGTCACAGAAGATGAAGACATGCCACTGGCTCCGATCCATCCAAAACCACATGGGTCCTCTCTATTCCTAACAATATTTATTGACATTTTGATGGGGCCACCCTTACTAAACACGAGAACAAAGACAAGTTACTTATTAGCCTGTGTGACAGATGGACAGAAGTCTGCTTTAACCAGCCATTCCAGATCCATTTCCACTTTTTATATAACAGCATATGTTGTTGTTATTTACTGGGAGTGACTGCATAGGTTACTGGCTAACTTTACAGCAACCTGTTTGGTTTTTTTCCTTCCTTGGCCTAACTCTCAGACAATGTACATTTCTATACTTAGCCTGATGGCTTAAAGTGAAATAATTCTATTTAGCCTAGCTATTTCCTCTGTTAAACAACAGAAATCCAGGGATTTCTGGATTCTACAGGTCTCCAAGCCCCACTGGCAAGTGACAGTTCCCCTGCAGAACCTGCAGCGTAATGGTGACAAATTGCACAGGAGGAAGAGAATTAGAAGCGATGTATCTTACCAGCTGCAGCCTAAGTAGCTAGATGGAATCCTGGCCTTACTGAAGTCAATGACCAGCACCACATAGATCAGCTCCAACCAAAGGGGATGTTTTTTCATCTGTTTTTAAGTCAGTTATAAAAGAATGCCATCCACTGCTGTCATGCAATGTAGTAGGGAAAGTTATTTTTTCCATAGTTGTTCTTCACATCATCCATTCACCCACATCACCCTTCCCTCAACTTACTCCCAAATTCAGCTACTTCCAGTTGCTGACACAATTAAACAACCATTTTTACAATACTGGTCCCATACTGGGTCATTTACAGAGGCTCCTTGTTTCTAAATAGTTTTTTGTTGTTGTTATTTTTCTTATAAATTCCTCCTGCTACCTCCTGCAGATTTTTTACATGCAGAAGGACTTAGGACCCCTGGAGAGGCATTTTCCCCAAACAAATGAGTGCTCTGTATTCACATACATCTGGGGCAGACCCAGATCACAGAACACATGCATATGTGCTCCCAAAGTGCTGACGGCGAGATTCAATCTATCAAGAAATCATCACCTAAGCATGGTTTACTCTCTTAAAGAAGATGCTTCTGAGTGAAACATAACATGGTACCCCTGCTAGATGGAAGACTGGCTTCAGCAGCAGGCCTTGCTGGAGAGATTTCCACCCTGGCTGGCCACTCTATTCACAGCCCACAGATTGCTGACCGACCCTCTCTCTTCTTTCCCCTCGACAACCGCTTGCAGGGCTGCAAACACACTGGACGGCTGAAACAATCTGCTTTAACAGTCACTCCCTTCCTATTCCCACTTGGAGGGTTAGGCCAGACCCTTTCGGCAACCCCCTTCAAAGCACAGCGCCGCAGACAGCCGCAGCGGCACAGCTTCAGAAACGGCCAACCACCAACTCTCAAGTCTTCCCTCTAAGACAGACTGACACAAGTGGGTGAGGCCTTCCCACTGGGACAACAGCGACTCTTTTCTTTCCTAAATTCATGCTCAGAAATACTTCAACTGATTTGTTGCACCTGAAATGCTTTCGAGCTCAAAATAATCGGTCCAGAGCAGACAGTCAGCAGGGAAAATTTCAGTTCCAATGGCTCATATTCGAGAAAGTTATAAACAACTGAGATAGCCCTACACAACTGAAAGCAACAGGCAACCTCAGCTCATATATTTATGAGTAATATATATATAACAAGAATATAATAATTATATGTTATGTTACATATAAATATGATATATTTGAGCATCCATTTTTTCCTTTTATGCTAATTTATATTTAATACAGTGTTAGATTTTTTACTTTTTTTGCTCCTCAAGATCACTAGAAAGTGGTTTGTGCAATTATTATAGCCACTGTTTACCTGAAAAGTATTCTCTCAAACTGGTTGATACTAGTAATAAAGGTGTATAGACTAAAGTATTAAGCATAATCCACATGATTTAAGTTCTTTCTTCATACAACTTAGTTATCTTAAGACACAAAGGCCTTATGTATCATGACAGTCCAAAAAATTCACCTAAAAAAATAAAAGATGAAAAGTTCTATTCAAGGTAAAGCCAGTTCCTCTAACTACTGAATGTCTACTTTTACAGTTGTTCAAAGAAAAGGGAAAGCAAGCATACAACTCTTCTTTCATGGTTAAACCCAAACTCAAGAGGATTATCTCCTGAAGAATTTCTCAAGATAGATTCTAAGCATAGCAGCCAGCGTTCGAAGTAGGCAGCTGAAGGATAGAGCTCCACCTCCACCTGAGAAGTTACAAAAATACCAATGTCCGTATTTCAGACAGTCAAAACCAACAGCAACTGATATAAGTCTAATCACTCAAGGTGTAAAATGAGATGGGGAGGGAAGTACTAACATTGAGGTTATTTTCCAGAAATAAAAGAATGGAAACTGAAAACCTCCACCTCTTTGTCGTCTTCAGTATTGGCTTTCTCCTCATAACATTGCCAGATTTAAGATATACATTTCAAGAAAATATGAGGAAAACTGTTATCTTTCTACTATGAATTTAAATGAGAGCGGAATCACAGTCTGAGCAGCCCATCCCCAAAGCACCTGTTGTCTGTCCAATTTTATGCAAAATAATATGCAGCGATTATTCATATTGCTACAGATTAGAAAATTGACACCCATATGCTTTTGGGCTACTTCTGTGGACAACTGCAGTTTTACAGAAGAGTCTTCCCTTCCAGGTTCAGCAGAGCACACCACAAACAAGGGGTTTATCAGACTGCATCCAAGGCACAGGTCAGCTATTCAAGATGCCTCGTGCAGAAGGCAACAGAAGAAAAAGAGGGATGCACAGCAGCAGGGCGCTTCTACTCTGAGGTGAACACAGGTACAGTGTCAATCATGCCCCAATCACCTCCAGTGTTACGTGCTACACGAACGATGTATTTCTGAACAAAGGCATTCTGCAATACTAGGGCCTCTCTCTGAGCTGATCCTCCACAGCTCCAGCAGAGTAGTGATGTTAACAGCATATGTGATTCTAAATACTATGCTCGTTCTTTCCCAAATAGTTAAAAAAAATTATCCCACTGTTAAATCTCTCTTTTAAAACCACAGATGGAACCACAACAAGTCAGCTTGTCCAAACTCATTTACACTAACTCCCACTCCAAAACGCAGTCCCACGGAGGCCCTCACTACAGAGGATATCATTACTGCTGTTTAACAGTTCTTTCCCTCCGCTCCAGAAATGTCCTGGAGGTAACTCAGACTCCTCCTGGGTTTTATGCCATAACCGAACACGACATTTACAAGTGATTTCTGATACAAGCTCTTCATGCTACCTCCTCTAAAGCACCCTATACCCAGGGGAACAACTTAATGCTGAGCCAGGACTGCTGCTCCTCCTCAGAATGAGGATCAGTTCCATGTTTTGAGGTCTACTCACACCCTGTTGTGGGAAGACATATTAACAACAGCAGGAATGCTGGGGATCTACCTGGTTCATCTGGGAAAAAAAAATAAATAAAAGAAAGGGGGGAAAAAAGATATATAAAAGTCTAATACTCTATTTCATAGAAGTCTGTATAGTGTTCATATTGCTGTACTATATAAGCCTTTGCCACTGTGTGCCAAGTGGAAGCTAATGAAGACAGGGTAAGGGTCCTTCATGTTAAAAAGAACTGGAATAAGCCCACTGAAAGAAACTAGAAGTTAAACAGTAAAACTAAACAGAAGAAGGAGAAACAGTTTTTCCAGTGTTCCAACTGCCACATTACATGCTATTGCTTCTACTCTACTAACTCCCAACCACAAATCATATTGGAAACTCAACTTTAAAATGGTTAAGAGAGTAAGTGAGGGAGGAAAAGGAAATTATTAATCTTCTTGCAGAGGATGAAAATCACTATGAATCTATTACTTGACTCTCCAAGTGAAAGCCATAGTTCATCTGAAGCATACATAGTACATTGGATTGACATGATTCCAAATCAAACTGCAAGACACCTTTCAAATTTTAACTCACTGAAATGTAAGGAAGAGCCATTACAGTGCAAACAAACAGTTGTCTTTGCAGAAAATTACCACAGAAAACACATTTTATCACACAAAAAACCAGCATCTAAAATAGACACAGATTACCTATAAAACTATTGTGCCACAGTGAAGTCTGAGCTCTCTCTGCTACAGGTCTAAAACACAAACAGATTTGTCTTGAGATTAGCTCTCAAACTCAAGAGTAAGTTTCAATTTTGTAAGAATTATGATATATTTGGACTTGTGGTTTCTTTAGTTATCTATTATTAGACGGAGTTTAGTTGTCAAGACAACAGTTTCCACTTCTACAAAATGCTTTAACTGTAAGCAAAATGTCACAGTCAATATCAAAAGTTCACCAGATTGGCCTTGGCTACAGCCATGAAATAAGAGTATCTCCTTAGGACAGGCTCCAGCTGCCACCAGAACAACAGCAATCCAACACAAGGAGACTGGATATTTCTAAAAGATTACATCCATTTGGTAAAAACGGAAGGATTCAAGATGCAGTCCATGTTACAAAAGATCTGCTGCCCTACTTGGCTTCTGTGCAACACGTTACTGCAACGGCCACTCCAAAGTGTAACATGACCAATGAATGTATACGTTTCAATAGAGAAAAATCGGGTTTTACATATCAGAGATATTTTAGGACACAGCAAAAACACCCCCAAAACATCACAGTGCAATGAATTTGTACTACCAGCGAAACAGAAGTCAAAGGAACACAGCAGATAGGTACCAAACATATCCCATGCAGCAATGTGGGGGTAAGTGAGTAAGTGAAGCTTCATACTGTGAGAGAAAGTGAATGGACATCCGATTTTTTTTTTTTAATTTTTTTTTTTTTTTTTTACACTATGTAATGTAAGCATGATACCAATAAACACAATGCAACATAAGTCACACCCAAAAATCTGTAACTCACAAGGTTCCTCTATGTCCACAAGTCACCACTGGGAAAAGCTGTCAATATGCAGTGCACTTTTCGTAAAACCAAGTACCTTAGAATTACATCTATTTTCCTCATATTCTATTTTTCTCTCAAAATACGTATTTTGTATTAAAAAAAACCCACAGTAAACCAACATAATAAAATAATATGGATATCCTCTTTCCAGTTCCAGACTCAGGCAACAATTCTAGTGCATACAGCCAAAACAACACACAGCTCCTTGGAAGGCAGCTACGTAATCTGCTCCCTCTTTTTAATCATCTTCAGGTTGACCTGAGCCATAGGTTGAAACAACTGCGTAACAGTCGACCCAAAGCATTTTTCCCACCCAACTGGCATTCAGTCAACACGGGAGAACAGAAAAGGACAGAGGAAAGGATACTCAGGGATAACTGTGCACAGAATAAAGGATTTAGAGTCAGTTATCATTAGTCACTTCATTCTGAAGATCCATGTGACTAATTTTTTTCTTTATATATAATGTACATATGCATGCATATACACCCCCACTACACAGTCATCTTCTGCCTTTTATCTCTTTGCATCTCTAAACATACGTTTACTTTAACTTAGAGAAAGCAACTGTACCCCAAACCCCAACCTCAGATGCAATCCTTCCCCTCTCATGGAATGCTTTATAAACACTTACAGTATTTAGTCAGAATACTTACTCTGTTACAAGAACAGATGGGAATAAGCCACCTGAAAGTATCAATATTAGCTCGTTAACTCAGTTTGCAGGAAACCAAAATAGCTCACTGGCAGCAAAACAAAGAAACGGAGAAGGAAAGGCAAGTAGATAAGAGAAGAACATCAATGTACAAATAACTTCAGGTGTCTGGCAAATTGGAGGCAGTCTTCTTGAGCAACAGGCATTTTGGTAAAATCTGCATTTCCAGGGATGCGAGAGTATCGTTGCCTCCTTCCCTATGTTGGAACAGCTCCTCAGCTCAGTCAAGGCAACAGGCACTCCTTCATCAGATTTAAATCTTCTGGATTAAATCTTCTGGCCTCTCCTTTTTAAGTACCATGTCTTATTTTTATCTCACAGGTTATTTTTAACATGTGGCAAAGTAACTCCTACAATGGCTAAACGAACCACTTTGTTTGCATTAAACAGTGCCACTGATAAAGGAAAAAAAAAAACATATCTGAATAGATTAAGTTTCCATATTTACTTCCAACCACAGCTTCAACCCTACACATCATGAAGGAAGGTTAGTGTTGCCTGGGTTGTTGTTTTTAATCATCATTTAATCATCACTTCAATCATCATTTTTTTTCATTAAAAGACATTGTTTCTTTCGATATCTTTGATAATACCTTGTAAGCATCACCAAAAAAAAAAAAAAAAAATCAGCATTTGACATTGCACAGTTTTTTATTCCTAACAATAAAAACAGCTCTTAGATGCTCAAAATATATTGATAATAAACAATATTGTCACATGGTGAGCTTCTGATGTTGGTTTTAGAAAAGAAGAATCTGTCTTTTTGAAAGTCTTTAAGTTAAGCATCTTTTTCTGTAGCTGGCATAAAATATAAGAAAACCACCACAGATTTGGGCACACTGCTAAAATTACACTGCTAATATTTCTCTTTCAAATAGCCACAATCAAAATATTACCTACTTGCTAGGATCCTTCTACACAGTCTACTAACCTTAAGTTAAAGCACATTACTTACTTTCTTACACACACCCCAAAACAGCAAATACCAAAATGAGCATTGTTAAAGCTTTACAGAGACCAAATCTTGTTGTGTTCAACAACTCTCCTCACATCAACAGGATGTACCTTTGCACAGACACAATATGCAATAACATAAAATGGAAAAATATTTTTCCCCTCATAGACACAAACAGAAGTTCAAATCTGAATACATTCCACATTCTCAGTTACAAACACAGACTTCAGTAGGAAAGGAGAATCTGTCTTGAGAGTAGTCAACATGTTTTCCTGGTTATAATCTCACTTCTGAACAGTACTCTTGCCAGTGAGCACAGTCAGCCATCAGCATCAGCACAGGATTCCTGCAGAGTTGGGACCAGTAAATTTGCCCTCCTGAAAATCATATATAGGAAATACTTAATTTAAGCTCAATCATCCAATAAGTTGAGCAGAACTGGGGAGGGAGGAAAATCATGAAAATTAAAATTAAAAAAAAAAAACCTAAAAAACCTAAAAAAGTACTGATCGGGGAAACACACCACTGTGCATCAGTTTATAAACGCATTTCCATCTCTTCTACTTTTCCTGTTTTCATGACAACTGTCAACTTGGATTTCGGGACAGGAAGAGGCTGTTGAGGAGTTATTTGGTTTTTTAAAACACAGAATTCAAACCACGGGACCAAACTGATCACTTGCAGTGAAATAAGCAGTATCATCCATTTACAATTAGTGCCTGTCCCCCTTTGCAGCTTTTAATGAAAGTGAGAGAGCAACATTGCTGGCAAACAGGTGGTAAAGTTTGCCACTTTTCCGCCACCTTGGCAAGGTTTCTCAGGTCAGGAGGATGACATAAGCTCTACATCCCATACAGACTCCAAAAATGACCTACTCAAGAAGGCTACTTGAATACTGACAAGGTCAAATTCAGACCCGGCACCCAGGACACTCTTACTAAACTAAGATTCCCAAAGTTTGTGGAAATGGATGGAGAAATAATCTGAATAGCAGTCAAAGGAAAATTAAATTAAAGGTGAGAAGAAGGTCTAGAAGTCACCTTCGTGGTTCTGGATGGCAGATGGTCCTCTACACCAGCCAGTTTAATTAAATAACGTATGGAGCACAAGTGTGTAAAATCAGACAGGAAATTGAGTCTTGTCACTTCCTTAAACATTGGAGATGGCACGAATCTAACAGCTGCTCATGCAAAGAGAATAACTGATTTTTTTTTTGGTAAAATTATTACAAGCCTCTGCATTAAATACTTCATGTTGGGGGCTTTTAAAGTCCTTCCTCCAGTTCATACTGGATTTCAAACGTTAATGAACTTTCAAGTTTTCTACACGTTAGCTTCATTGTAAAGGTTCTGGACCAAGAAAAACATATTTGTAAAGCTAATTAACATATTTATATGCATTATAAACATATTCGGGTTTTGCCCTATCCGTATTACTCTACCCCATTTTACCAGTAACTTTCAATTATATGGTGTATTGTATCTAAACTATTTAATTTTTACAAGTTATTTTACATTAAGAGACAAACCAATGTTTTCAGACAAGTACCATAATTAGTAATTGCTAACAATTATTCTTTTAAAAATGCAAAAAAAACCCCTTCCTGGTCATCTCTCTGCAGAACCATCTGACACTACAAAGAGAATACGGTGTTCATAGCGCAGGCACAGAAACAATGCAGAAGAGATTGCACACTGATACCGTGCCACTTGAATCAAACCCTAATTACATAGTTTCACATTCTGACATAGTTTTGGTGAAAACAGACATACCTAATTACAACAAAACTTGTTTATCTAGCAGTGTGTAAAGGTTTTGACTGTGAAAGTGACATTCACAAAACAAACACACCCTGTAGCATGTAATTTACTTTGAATAGGAAAAAACTCGAACAAAAAAAAAAAAAAAAAAAATTATGCTGTGTCAGCAATCAGACAGCTAAACGTAAATTAAAAAGGTCGCCAACGGCTTTGGCAGACCTAAAGAGCAAGTACTTTAAAACAGTGGGTTTGTATCATCTACCATTTCTAGTGGGTCAGGCTTTGATGTGACGGCTCACTACAGGTTGTTCCACTACTGAAGCCAGACACTGCATCCATCCTTAACTGTGTACTCAAGCTCTAGTCCCTGTCGGACCATGTTGAAATAAGCCCGTTGGCTCTTACAGCATTCAAGCCTACCACACATTCAAGCTCAGAGAAGAAACTTTCAAGGCAAAAGTCAAAGACACTCTTCTTTTTCATCCATATTCTAAGCCTTTTTCTTTTAACGTAAGTAGCATAAAGATTGTAACACAAAATAGTGCCAAACAGAAAACACTCAGCATCAAGCACAGGGACTTTCCAAAGTAAAATATTTCTGTATGTTTCTCTTTCTTCTTTTAATTTTATTCCGAATATCCAAATAGAAAGACAAGGACTTAAAACACAGTCTCTATCAGTGATAGAGACTCAAGTAACAGCATTCCAGAAATTACTCCAGGAAGATGTACCACCATCCTGCATTCCCTTTCTTCAGTCAGTATGTGTACAAAGCTATCTTAGTATACATAAACTAAATTGGAGAAGATAATCCCATTTTATGTCAATTACTTCAGCAGAAGGCAAGCACATCATCTTCTTTTATAACACAGACAAACCATATTCAATAGCTGAAATCAATCAGGAAGATACCCCATCCTCTGTACAGTAATATATACTCTTACATGGTAAAACAAATACGAAGAGGAATGAAGCAACAAAACAGAATGAAGCATCAGAACAACAGAGCTTTGGTAATCTCCCTAATCAAGTTCCAAAATTGCAGTGGAAAGGCAAATAAAGTAAAAGAACTTAAAAAAAAAAAAACAAAAACCAACCCCAAACCAAACAAATGTAACTAAATAATGCAAAGCAAAGGCTCCCAAACAAGAATTTTTCAGTTCTTGTCACAAATACTTCTGTGGATCTGTTTTCCATCAGAAAATCAAAGGCATCAAACCAGAAATATTTCTTGTAATGTACCCTTTTGATGACAATAACCATGAAATAAAAACTGAAACAGGCATTTTATAAGGTAGAAACTTTGCAATATTTCATAAAGTTATGACTTTTCATTCTAAAGTGTTTTTTCTTTTATTTTGCATGGTATCACACAAGACTACAGAACAAAACTTCGATTCAATACCAATCAAATTTTTGTGGAAAAAAGGCAAAAATGCTTTCTTCATTCCGCTTTAAAACAATCAAGTTTTGATACAGTGAGGTTTCCAGCAAGATGTAAAATCCCTTTCTCACCAAAAGCTTACTCAATGTTACTCTGACTCACTAGAGTTACCTCAGAGGAAACTTCTATGTTTTTATGAGAAGATGTAGAAAAGATTATTTGTGTTCTATTTAGTAGTTAGAGTTTAGTAGCTCTATGGCAAAAGGAATACAAATAAAAATACATACATTTCTATCAGTGAAGAATTGTCAGCTATTTCCCTTCTCAGAAAGTAAACTGCAAGATTCTTTATGAATTATGTAGACAATGCTTAGAAGAGAACACCTCAAGGAAATACAGCGTTGATTACCTTAAACACATGCAACAGCTCCCAGCTGCTCATGAGACGGTAACTCACTCCCACCTGCAACAAGAGTTTGTGTCAGCTTTTTTGGTACTTACTCCGAATCTTTAAAGTTGTCTTTTTTCATACTTTATTTTCTTCCACTTCACCTTTACTGCACTTATGCCCAAACACAAGGAATTCAAAACATATGAAAAAGACCAAGTTTTGAAAATTAAGATCCAAATAAAAAAATTTCTCAAGTCAAAATATTTCTTCAGAAAAACCTTAGTCATAGAATCATAGAATCATAGAATGGTTAGAGTTGGAAGGGACCTTCAAAGGTCATCTAGTCCAACCCCCCTGCTGCAGGTTAGACTAGGTGAACTCCAGAAGGTCTGAATTATTCTACGACTATCTTTGTATCATTAGAAGATAAAGCAAGAGTGAGTAGAGTTCACCCGTTCCAGGCAAAGAACAAAAATCTCTGTTTTGCCTCGGTAACTCTACACTCCATGCAACTGTCCTGACTACTTTCACCTACCTTTTCAGCCTACAGCTCCTACTATGCTCACAAAAAAAAAAAAGTTTTACACCTGTAAGAAGAGAGGCCTCTAGTGTAGAGCCAAGAAACAATTTTTTTTTCTGTGCCTTATTCAGGATCTATTTCTCAGCCTTATTCAGGACTTGCATAGACTACTAATTTTTTATCCAAGTTCTCTAAGTATTTTTATCCACGTCCACTAATTTTTAAACAATGACTGTCAGGTAAGATTTACCAAACTCAGCAGATAGCATTGTGTCAGCTCCAATCACACAAATAGCTGTATTCAGAAAAAGCTGCGATGGTCTCTCAACTCCCGCTGAAATCAATGTGATGCTGCATGTAAACTCCCTTGTAAGATACGCAGGGGGATTTACTGATCAACTCCATTGCACAGTAGCTTGTCTGAATACACATATTCATTTCTCCACATTAAATTCACCAGATCGCCTCAACACACTTTAATATAATTGCCATTAACAAAAAACCCATGCTTTTCATTTAGATTTGCATTTCTCCTGTTGTTTTGCCCCCTTCTCAACTCAACTCTGACTCACAGACAGATTAGAAATCAGATCAGCCTAGAATTTGCAACACTGACTTAGCCTCTTTGGACTAAAAATAAACAGCAGATAGAGCGGCTGGGAAAAAAAGCCTATCGATGACAGTCAGTCCCGATGTGCTCTATTTTACCACGGTAAGAACGAGCAGTATCTCAAGTCTACAGGGCTCCTCTTCCCACAGTACATTTCCAACACAACTCCTGGAGCTCTGATTTGGCAGGGCCATCTGAGGATACAAATATCTAGAATGCCGATGTTGAAGAACGCTGACCCCTTAATCTTGAATAAACATTTCTGTTAAAGCAAGCAAGAGAAACGATCACCTGGTTTATGCCATGTAGCTGTGTAAAACGTTCACTGTGACAATTCCAGCTCTGACTGCTGCAGGAGGAAATCCTCACACAGCTCTGCATGCCAAAATAATACTCTAAAGTAGTAGTGGCATGATTGGATTTCTACATGCATCTAAGGTCACCCAGGTCTTGCGTCCAGCCTGTTGATCCTCTGCCATCCAGACACCTGCACTGCATGGGCTCCCCGCACAGGAAGGCTGGAGCAATCTCTAACAATGCGCTCGCTCGGAATTTGGGAGCGCGACATCCTGAAGTAAATAAATAGATCAAACCCACCAAACCATAAACTTCCTGACACTCTCCAGAATGGGCAGGTTTTTTTTTTCTCCAGAGCATGGAGGTTTCGGTATTAATTTGAACAGGGAGGAAAGCTGGAGTCTGCTACACAGAAACATCTAGTCAAATAAATACGTCATTAAGCTAACTAGCTACAGGATTGTCTAGCAGATGGATGACATCTTGGTTGCTAGTGGAAAACTTTTCTATAGCCTTGTTTGAGGCAGACACATATGGCTCTCCCAAGCATTGATGCAAGCTCCCAGATGGACTAGATCATTGCTGACACTTTATTATAAACCCTAGAGATGAAAGAAGGGAGCACAATTTTTGAATCACAACACAGGACTCTGAAATATTCAGACTTCCTAAAAATCAAGTTCACATCAGAATATCTTAACTTCTTTCTGTCAAAAGAAACTACTTATAACCAGGGACAGAAAACAGGGGAAAGTGCTATATTGAGGATGATTAGAAGAGCCTTCAGGAAACCTAAAGACTGGAAGATCCTTAATGTAAATGTATATCATAACTACATATATGGAGTTACAACTATCACAGCTCTGAGGATGCAAAAAATTATCTGCTGTGCAGCTGTTACTGACACCAAAGAGCTTCCATCTGGAATTTCTTGATTGGGGTGGAATGGGAAAGGAAAGAGGAGGAAGCCATTTAGACATTACAACATTACAGATGCATGACGTCTCTATAATGTCTGCATCCTAAAGGACTAAAAAAAAAAAAAAAAAAAAAAAAAAAAAAAAAAAAAAAAAAAGAGAGAGAGAGGAAAAAAAAAGTCTAGCTAAAGGAGCAACAGGAAAACTGGCAGAAATATGTGGGAGATAACAGAACCAGTTGCACACAGCATTCGTTTGCTGGTAGGTGTCAGAGACACCTGAGAACATCTCAAGTGCACAAGGGGAGTATGGTGTATTTTACATGTCAAGGTCAGAAACAGGAAAAAAATATTCATTTCAAATTTTTAGATTGTGAAAAGAGACTATCCTTAGCATCCAGTAAGAATTTTACTCGTCCTTCACCCAAACGTAAGACTCAAGTTATCAGGAAGATGACTCATTATGTATTTTCTCTTTCCTCTAATATCTGCTACACCATGCAAACTTAGAGTGTTAGATCTTTGAGACAATTATAACTTTGTGACAAAGCTTGTCAATTTCAAAACCAAACCAATTCACTGACCACAGAAATGTGTTTGGAATTCTGTACATTCACAAGTCAGAAAGATCCTTAAGCTGCTAAAATCTGCCTCTACTCCACCGGCCATAAACTTAACAAGTATGCAAGTATCTTGGAAGCGTCAGCTAAATATACAACAGCTAATGTATCATAACTCACTTGTCTCTTCGTTTTCTAAAGGGACACTTGTGCTTTCAGTATCTTTAACCATAAAGTCATTTCAATGTATTGAAATCAAAGCTGCTCCCAAGTTTTCATTCATAACTTTTAGCATGGCTTTTATCTTCTCGGCCAACGGAAATTTCACAAGGTTTTTCTTATACAGACTATAACAATCTTTGAATCATCTTACAAAATAGAATGTTTATAAACAAGAGAGACAAGGGTATCCTCTTCCTCTTTAGAGAAATAATACAATCTCTATCTCCATCACATCACAGACCTCAACAGGAATGTCCAGGAAAAGTCTCAATGTTGTAAGGGTCACTCACAAAAGGGTGTAGGTAGAAGAGAAATTCCAGCTGTAAACACTGCGTCTGCAGCTACTTCAACTGGACAGTTCCTCTTCTCTGCAATGCACCTGTCCCTCTGGGAGACAACTTCAGCTGGACAAAAACAGAAAAAACACAACTATCTCCCTTCTTCCTTAGAACCCTGAAGGATATATGCCTCACCGTTCATTTTAACCTCTCAGAACGTAACAACTTGAGGATATTCTTTCCTTTAGGGAAGTCTTCCTATGCAAGGCCGAGGAAAGTGCAACTTGCAAACCTCTGTGGTCAGGGCTGACAAGACAAAAGGTAAATTAAAGCCTTCACACAACAGCGCCTTTGGTTCTCCTGAGGTATTCCTTCAGACGAACTCGAGATTGAAAAGAAAAGAGAAGAGAGATTTTTATCAGCATCCATGAAAACACAATGAAACACAGTTCAGACTAGAACTGGCCAGCTTCTGGACTGCAAGATGTTTTCCAATATTATTTCAGAACCCCAAGATCTCCTAATTTCCTATCAACTAAAGACTTCAGTTTTACACCTGTCAAATATAACACATTTCTTTTTTAGTTTTACTCTTTAGAGAACAGACAGTTGCAATACGTAGACACAGAGGGTCACTGCAGATACCCAAATGTGAAGTGAGTCCACAGGGATTTCTTCAACCCTTGACTTTCCAGCAAACTTCTCACGCATGCTCCACAGGTTCCTAGAAACACAGTGTCTCTGGTCACAAAGTAGGACCCTTGGCAGTTTAGCTCCATGCCGAGGACCCTGAAAACATCAGGCCTTTGGCCGAAACAGTTCACTGGGAATCAAAGACAGGTTGTGTCTTATTTTGATTTCAGTAAAGTCTGTCGAATCTAAAATATTTGCAATGAAACATCTTAAGTTCAATGAACTCCCATTTCCTGGCTAAATAACGTTCACTGGAAAGTTTGCAATTAGGTCCATCTAAGATGCCTCTTAATAGCAGCATAATGAAAACTGATCAATAACAAGTGACACAGAGGAAAGTTGAGATAAATCAAGCATAGTAGAAAACGCTGAAGTTAAAGCATGGTAAATATCTACGCCAAGAGGCTCTCGTCCATATACAGATGGTTTTAGATCACTAATTCAACTTATGTTCTGAACAGTGTTCTCCTTCATTACATCTCCTTCAGATGTAAAATGACCTTTGATTGATTCAAGATAAACATATAAGGCTGTTCTATACTCAACACAGCATTTGCACACAAGTTTAACATACTTGAATATAGAATCATAGAATGGTTAGAGTTGGAAGGGACCTTCAAAGGTCATCTAGTCCAACCCCCCTGCAAGAAGCAGGGACCTCCCTGACTAGATCAGGTTGCTCAGAGCCTCATCCAGCCTGGCCTTGAACGTTTCCAGGGATGGGGCATCCACCACCTCTCTGGGAAACCTGTGCCAGTGCTCTACAACTCGCATTGTGAAAAATTTTTTTTCTAATATCTAATCTAAACCTCCCTCCTTCTAATTTAAACCCATTACCCCTTGTCCTATCACAACAGGCCCTACTGAACAGCCTGTCCCCATCCTTCCTGTAGGCCC
>WHYT01017563.1:354257-366006 GCA_009806455.1 Tetrax tetrax
TGTCGCCGACAAAGATGTTGAACAGGGCCGGGCCCAACACGGACCCCTGAGGGATGCCACTGGTGACCGGTCTCCACTTGGACATTGAGCCGTTGACCACCACTCTCTGAGTGCGGCCATCCAGCCAACTCCTTATCCACCGAGTGGTCCGTCCATCAAACCCATGCCTCTCTAGTTTAGAGAGAAGGATGTCGTGCGATTCAAGCGATTTGCTTTGGTGTCTCCATGTAGATATGATTAAAAGGCTTTTATCTCCAACCTCTAACAATATGCAGGGGAAAACAGGGAATGGGAAAAGGCAGAGTTTGTTGCTGGTTGCATATTCAACTGAAGAAAGAACTCATTGTTTCAAAAGACACTTTCAGAATATCTCACACATTTAACTCCCATTTTACAACCCACTGAGGTCCTCTTTTTCCTCTCTGTATTTCTTTTAATTTCTCTTGGTTTGCTATGTTTTTAGGTAATTTCAAACAAAATTAAAAAGAAGCATGAACCAAATGCTTCTTAACTCCTTACTGTGCATTACCAGCACTAACACACATCAGCACTGTCATAGTTCTCAAAATTTATGTACTTGTCCATCCACTACCTATGAAAAAAGGAGACCGATCTACATAGATTACTGGAGCTTTCTGCTGTAAAAACTTTACATTATTCCAGTCATTTTCATCAAAAGGCTGTAAAGATCATTAGAACAGAGCAGTGATTTTCACCTACAACTGCTGAGTTAGAACCCTCATCTCTTGTACCCACTGCTGGTGATTTCCTCCTGTAACTAAAGAGATGTTTATCTCCCTAACCCTTGGTACATTACATACATACATCCCTACATTAAAAAGTGGGACCACCATTGTTATCAATCTAATAAGGCACCGTAAGAATAAAGATATTTGTAAAATGTTTTGATGAGAAAAACTTTGCCATAAGGTGCTAAGTAGAACAGGTCAGATAAAGCACACATTTGACAAACATTGGCAGTATTTCTGTTCATCAACAGATGGTAGCTTTTTAAAAATTATTTTATTTTTATAAGCTATGTGAAAGTAGGCACCAAACAGTACCTGTAGTCAACATCATGAAAGCTGCTTTGATTGGATAGATGGCTTCCCAATTAAATAAAGATAACTCATAATTTAAGATATTTTAAGTGAAAACTGAGTATTTCCAAAAAGTTGATCTCAGATGTGCTGTTTCTAAAAACCTACTAGGAAGGTTATTAAAACCCTAAGAGTAACGTGAAAGGGTCACAAACACAAAAAACATCAGTGTTAGAAATATTCATAGAACCCCTCGCTCTCCACTTCCACTACCCATACAAGTCTGGTGAGAAATTATAGTCAACACAAATCTTTTGTAAAACAAAACATCTAGACATCAACTGCACTGGCCAAGAGAGGCTATTAGCCAGCTCAAGTCTAGCTTTGATATGACCAGGCACAATCTTTCATTTAGGAGTATTGTATCTTGCCTACACACAATTTTACAAACACTCAGTTTCATTTTGCTTAACACTAGTTAAGCAAAACCTACAAAACCAGTAATCCATTAAGGTGAAATTACAAGAGAAGAACACATAGCAATTTGGTATTTCACAGAAGGTGCCAGTTCAACAGCTATGGAGATTAAGTTAGGTTCTTTACAAGCATTCCTTACATCTCTCTCACTCCTTCTGCTATGCTCTTCGACTCTGACCCATAGGGCAGAAGCCAGGCAACTCACTTTTGTCTTATGAAAATCCCAAGGAAACCATGGCAAACGCCCACTTAAGTTCTGTAAAATACAAGCCTCTACGAATCACCATCACTAGACTCAACACCTAATGGTTAAGCAAAAGTAGAAAATTAAGCAATACCTTTTACATCCTACAGTTTAAGAAACACTGCTACATTTAGGCAACTAAATGTAGTGCATCCCTACTAGATATAGGACTAACAAATTCTTACTAACTCTTGCTTCATGTGTCATTAACATCTAATGGCATGTTAAAAGGTGTTTACAAGTCCAAAGTAATAATGGATCATTCTTAATTAACACACAGTAAAAATTTCATAAAAGTGTCAGTGGAAGGAGCACGTTGCTAAAGAGATTGCTTCATATCTCAGTCACAGACTGCCCCCTCCTTTCCCTCTACGAAATGGAGAACAAGTAGGTTACAGGTGTGAGAAACCAAAACAATAGCTACACAACATAAAAAAAGGTAATTTAAAAGGAATCACACATCTTTCTTCTAATAATCTTCGAAATCAAGAAGAGTGGTTGTGTTTAAAAAAAAAAAAAAACAGAATACTGTTTGAAGATGCTTGGAAGTACTGGATGCTGAAAATTAAAGATGAAGCACAGTAGCACTGGCATATGCTAGATAATACTAGGCAGATGAGTCAACTCTTATTTTAGAATTCTGAGTAAAAATCAGGGTTTATCCAGAAGAAAACACTGTTTTCCAGTCTTCTCTCTATGTGGGAGAGATTCTAGATTTTACTTTATTAAGCATTAACATTTGCTCTAACAGAAACTCTTAACAGAATTTCGTACTGTCCTCTAAAATCACGACTTAAACACATTCAGTGGTCAAAGATTATGACAGAATCATTCGCATCTCAAGATATTTATCACATAAACATTCAAAAAAAGCACATCTCCCCTAAAAGCCAGTACACCTTTTAGAGGCAATGTCAGAATATAGGAACAAATTTAAATATTGAATACAAAAAGAATGGAAATCTCCAAACTCATCTTTTACGGGCAATAGCAAGTTCAATATTGTGACTACATTTTTCCAGAAGCAGATTTATTGTCAGCTTTCAACAAAAAGGGTACCAGGGTATTCAGCATGGAAGAAATCAAGAGCACTAGAAGATGGAAACACAATGAAATTCCTACAGACACTTCATCAACCCACTCCATTCTCACGTGCAGCATTTGAGCAGTTCATCTTTTCTAGGAGATATTGTTCTGCCTTTTAGAACTAATCCTAAACACATGCTAGTTTAAAAATGTAGGTACAATATCCACCACTCTTACCACTTGTTCTGCCTATAGACAGCTATGAGTCAGCGTCAACACAGATAAAACTTTGCAAAGATGCCCATACAACTGTCAAAATACGCTTGTCCTTTTTTTCCATGGCAACCAGCATTAAAGCCCAATGACATCAGTATTTCCTTTTATCACCTCATCTTAGTGAAACCAAACAGGAACATCTGCATGATAACTTAGTCCCACCCAAAACCTCACATCAAGTAGGTGTCACTGTTCTAGTGAGTAAAATTCCTCTTAAGAGGAACAGTTCTCCAAAACTGTAACTTATACTGAAAAGCATGCAACAAGCACAAATGTTTCTGAATTCAGCCACATGCAAAAAAAAAAAAAAAACAAACTCCTATTAGAAATATTTTGGATTAAAAAAATATTTTCAGTCATGCCTACCAACCAGACGTTTATTTATAAATTTGTCTATATAGGACTAATGCCTTTTTGGCTGGGTAGGGGAGAGACTAAAGCCTGGGAAAAATGCTGAAAATGTTCCTGCTTTAAATGTCTGAAATAACATTCGGTTCAGAATACAACTAAGTTTGCTTAATCAGTTTCAACCTTGAAGATTAAAACTTTCATTCAACACAAACCAATATACTCAGCTTCTAATAGCACTCTAATGGAAAAATGCCTCAGCTCAGCGTATGACTAAGTTTTTTAACAGTTACCTAGCCATCAGAGAATCTACTACACCTGCAATTCTACTTAACGTGCAGCAAAACCCAAGCGCAGCGGCACCAGGCTGAGGCACACCACAGGTTTACGCCGAGCGTAAGAGTTCTAGCAGCAGCAGTTTATTCATCCCTGCCATGTAACTTGAACAGCCTTTCTGTGTGGATGCTGGCAATCACTGACTTCCATTGCCTCCTAAATTGTCTAACAACATCTTCAAATGCTTTTCAGTTTTAGCAGATAATAAAACATAAAATCATTATCATTTCCCATCCTTTTGGCGCTCTCCTCAAACACTAAGCCCCCTAACCCACAAATTACTTTCAAAATAAAAGTATATTCCTGCGAGAAGACAGCTACCTCAGCTTGGAGCATCAAGACTCCCGCGCCCAACGAGTTTTCAAAATCCAGTGGTAAACATTTCCGAGCAGTTTCTCTGCAAAATGCAGACATTAAAAATAAACTATGGGTGTGGATGTGTTGCCTTCCCAGCCCTCTCCCCACCGCATGCACTTCCACCCCCAGCTCCTTCGTCGGTTTTCATGCAGATTTGTGCCAGACATTTGGCATCCTCATTAAGTGGTGTCTGGCAACCTGCCTAAGTTTTAGTAGGTTCTGGGAATGCCAATATATTAACCAGAGAACTTTTTGCATACCCTAGAGAGATTTTATTCTAGAAAAGTCAACCATTTGGCACACAGAAAACTTACTTCAAACCTAGGAAAGCTCTCCATTGGCAATAAGAAGATAAATTGCATTTAGATGCTTCCTAATTTCTGTCTCCTATCTGAAAGAAAAGTTTGATGTAGAGCAAGACCATTCAAACACAGTTTAAAAGGTCAGAGTGCTGTCTATAGTAGGATTTTAGGGAAAAGACAGACAGATATGAACAACACACACAACACAATATCAAGAAAATGACTCATTTTCACTCCCTTGTCTTTTGTGACCAAAATAATCTTAATCAGGAAGACTAAATTTACCCATTATTATGGTGAGTGATAACGAATGGTGACACAGGTACTTCCAAATTTCCGTTGCTTAACGAAACAATAAGGAAAAGCGCTTAATAAAATGCATTTATATTTAGTATATTCCAAAGATGCTAAATGAAGGCACACACTACTGAAATGCATATATTAAACAAATATAAATGATGACTAGAGAGCCATTTGGCCAGCATAAAACATGGAACACCGTAACGCTGTGATAACTCTTATCCACCTGCAAGCATTCTTTCTACTGCAGTCCCCTTACAGGTACCATTACTCAGCTGACAGTCTCAGAAGTAAGCACATAAAACTCCTCTCTAAAATAAGGAACTTAAATTTCTCTTCCAAATACAAGGTTTGGAAGAGCATAATGGAAAAAAAGGTCAACAGCTTTCCTTCACTGGAATATTCTGCCTGTGCAGCCCGTAGAAAAAGTTAAAGTACACTGAACAAACACGTATTTGTTTCGTTCTGAGACCGTTTCTGCAGACTTACATACCTAGTGAATCCCCCTCATTTCAATAAATTGTTCAAGCTTTCTGCTATCATTTAGATACCACTACCTATTATTAATAGAAATCGCTTCAAATTGACATTTACCTCAAACTCATCATCTCAGTTTGCGCAAAAAAAATTGCTGACTTCCTGACAGCAGCTCCAAAATGTCACGCTCCCTTTATAATGGCCAATTTAAACCAGAGATTTATAAGAACCAATTAAAATAAATTCACTTTAAATGTTTTAGTGTACATATTAGAAGTCTGGCAAAAAAATAAGATTATGTTTGGTGGGAAAGAAATTTTTAGCTATCCAGGCTGCCTTTGCTTAGATATCAACCTTCTAGGCAAGACGGCTATTCTTAAAAATAACTGTCAACTGAGAAAAGAGAATGTATATGTATGAATCATTTCACTACAGGGTTGGATTCCCAGCAACTGATGCACCACTGTTCTGGCATCAGTGCCTTTAACGAGCAGCTGATACTAGCTTGGTGCCATTGAAGAATTTCACGGTTACCACAGAATCAATCTGCAGAAAAATTCATCTCTAAACTCCTAGAAGTATTTGTATTCCGTAGTTGGCAATTCACTTCCAAGGAGCTGTTTTAAGCTATCAGAAACTCCAGACAGAAAAAAATCTTCTCCAAGGCCTCTCACACGTTAAACGCAACAACCATCCCTGCTGATATAAGAGTAGGTGGGCAGGCATGCACCTTCTAACATACCATTTTCTTTAGATATTATAGTGAGTTAAATTACTTTTCACATATCTTTCTATTATTTCAATAATCATTTACTTCTTTTTGGCACATAACATTCTAAAAGTATTCCAAGTTATTTTAGACAGCATTGCTTAAATGCAACCAGTTCTTGGTGGAAGGGCAGCAGCCGCTAGACAAGAGTTCTGTGAAAAAGAAAACTAAATTTTCAGCAAGAAAACCAGAGAGAAAACTTTTGTCTCCCACCCTCCCCCCAGAAAAGGAGACATGGTACTTTCACTACATGGAAAACCAACAACTCGTATTTTCAAGTCTCACCTTAAACATTCTATACAGGGAAAGCAGCATTTTACCTACTCAAAAATAACAAAGGGACAGGCTGGTTCCAAATTCTTAGGTTAAGCCACTTTTCAATAGTTTTAATCTTACCAAACTTAATACAACTGTGCCTCAATCCTGAACATCAACTTCCTTCTAATCCCACAAGCTTTCTTTTAACAAGCCTAAGATGCTGAAGAATGAACTCAAACTTCATCAGTCAAACCCTGTAATGTTTCAATTGACATAAACCAATGGTCTGAAATACACTGTCTCACATTGTTAACTCATTCTGCGTTATACATTTATCATCATTTAGGCCTGCGCAGGCATCTAGATTCACTGGAAAATACTGATATGCCTTATGTGCTACGCAGCAATGATCTTCACGTACCCAAGAGTCAGAATTAAACACGTTGCTATAAACACAGAATACATAAAAAGATGTATTTTTACTTCTATACATAATGGCATATAATTGACGCATACCAATTTAAGTTCCCCTCACACTGGTCGCTTTACGTACCACAGTAACTTAGTACCTGGTGCTGAACCATCAGTACAGATACAGCCATTCAGAGTGCCATCATTGTTTCAGCTAACGTGGACAAGGGGATGTTCATTAGACTGCTTCCCACCAGTGCACTGGTATTCCAGCAAAACCTCCCCTTTTTCTTTCAGCCATGAAGCCATAATATTTATATTCTCATTAGTGGAACCCTACACGTGTGCACAGCACACACAGTTACTCAACTCCACTCGATGGTGCATCACACGTTATTTAAACAACTCTGGACTGCTGGAAAGAGTAGATTTCTTAAAACATTACTCTAGAAATGAAATTGGAAGGAAGAATAGAAGTTTGGTCTAACCAGCAATACTCAGGTACTGAAGGATGAAAACCAAAAGACGTTTTCAAGAAAGGCACGTTACCATACTTAAGCAGCATCTATATTCTTACCTCACCTATGCCTGCCAGTAATTACCCCTCGGGGTTTCTTACTGGCAAAAAGTCTCTCCCTTTTTTTTTTTTGGCTAGCCTCAGAAGCATGATGCCACGTACACTTCAGTCTTCATATTACAGGGTGCACCTTTCCAGTCCACAAACATTTTAATGCAAGAGCTTTTTGTTTGTAAAAACACACAAACCTCTTACAAGTTTTCCTTCCTGACAAGAAGATGCCCAGGTCTTAGAACAATAAGTTTTATAGTAGCAAACACTACTTCTAGTGCCACCTAAAAGTAGTCACTAGATTTCTGTTCTCTTGCACAACCATCACTTGCTACTCAGAAAAGGTTCTGAACAATAAAGTCCCACTGGAACCTTTATCATTCTAGGTGTTCATTTAAGATCTAACAATTAAAAAAAAAAAAAAAAAAAAAAAAAAAATAGAAATCCCTATTTCTGTTTAGTGCAGATGATCAGCCTGCGCCCACGTTCCCGTCCGCGATGCCTTCTGGAGGCTCTTCCCTTCCCAGTTGTACCTGTGACCTCAACAAAATAGCAGCGAGTGATGAAGGGTAAAGCTCGCTAACCTCAAGCACGTGCACTTTCAACGCCAAGGTGCTTTTTGGGTGCAGTTCGTTTCTCTTCTTGCCTCACTGCTCCCTAGCTGCAAGCCTGCCTGAAGGAGCTGGGAGTCTGCCCAACCCAGAATCAAGAGCGTCAGGCTATGAAGTTCACGGAGGTGATGGCCTGCAGTTTGTGCCACGGGTCACCAGATATGATGGGAAAGGGGGAACCAGGGGAATAGCTCCAAAACAGAGAAACGGGCAGATGAGCAGTGAAAGATGATTTTAGCAAATATATTTTGGATTAAGCTGCAAGGAGCCAAAGGAACATACAACACTACAGGAAAGAAGAACTTCCAGTAAGCTGGATGATATATTGGGGCTATGTGTCCTGGAGGTTGTAAAAACCATCAGAAGGTCACAAGGTTAATAATCACCATAATCAACTATTTATAACCCACAAATTGGTATTTATAATTTATTTATGATCTGACAAATTGGGAGGACCTTCATTTCAAGTTTGCGCTGTAGTTAGCCGTGGAGAGCCAAGCGCTCCATTTCCACGAGCGCCCGGGTAATCTGTATACGCTTCATAACAAATGAGTTGGACATGCTCCAGCTGTGTTCCCTTCAATGACTTCTCAAGGAAAACAAGAAGTCGTTCACTTGTGTCAGAGGTGCTTGCCACATGTGGAGGAATATCCCTAACCCACAGAAAACTTTGTAAAGCCTAACAAAATCACCTATCAAGTAACAATTATTTCTATGTGGCTGGCAACAACTTGGGATATTTGGGCATGTAGGAGGACAACAAAAACCAGTGAAAATGCACAGACTCATGGATGTGCTCAGGCAGCACCATGTGTGGATCCATGCCTGGGAAGTGAAACGCAGACCACACTCAATACTGCAGGAACTCTTGTTTCTATATCCAGGATATCTTTGGGAAAGACAATCTACCACCTAATGTACTGGTTCTTGCCAGAGGACAACAGTTCCTCCGATTTTATATATATTCCTTTACCTTTTAATCACCAAAATTATCACTACAAGTTCTGTTCAGTGTGTGGATGCAGTACAGCTCCACTTAACCACGTGTGAAGAATGTCAGCATTTCTGAAGCTCAAAGAGAGGGACAGCTGAAGAGGAGTGTTAACATTTATCTCCTGATAAAGTTATAAATCACATGAGATCTTGGACCCGTGTAGTAGTTTCACTCTAAAGAGAATCCCAGAGAGAGTCTGGGTATATGAAGAAAATTATCTTATTTTTTTTTTAAAAAAAAAAAAGTCTCTTCAGTGAAAGCAATACTCACAATATCACAATACTGGGTTTTCATATCCATTAGGTTGCATAGGCATCCTGGCAGTTTGTTTCCTGGATAAGTAAGAGAAAGCTCTTATAATTATTTAAGGTGTAGGCAGAGTTAGGTGTGATTTTTGTTGTTTACCCTCCCCTCTGAACCTAGTGATGACATAGTTAATATTTGGACTGTTGGCATTGTTTGTTTGGGTTTTTTTGTTGTTTTGTTTGTTTGTTTTAAACTACTTTATCATTCATCTGATAATAAAAATGACTCCAGTGTTACTGGCAGACAGCAGGGTGCTGCCTTCCCAAGGGTGTAGCTTAACAACAGTAGTGGCCACTCACCCTTGCCGCATCCAGAATCCCAATGCAAGAACCAAGGGAAACCTGGGAGGCAGGTTCTCTGCTGACTCTGTAATGCATACTTGGTCCAATCATGCTATTAGATATGGTAGCAGATACACAACCTGGTGAAGAACTTGGTCTGAGTGTCCATATCCATCACTGGCAGGGCCCCTTCTCTGGGCTTGTTACCCATGCCGTCACTGCTGTCCCCTCGTCCTTCCCAGTCTTGCAGTCCACAAGATGTGCCACGCTGATAGCAAGGAAGCCAGTGGAGAAAACAAGTATTTGAACAGTTAGGCTGCGAGGAACAAATTTGAATCCAGGGACGTAATGGCTGTTGGTTTTAGTTACTAGTGACTCATCTTGTTTCCCATCAGGAAGCCACAGATCAGTGTATTTCAAGTATTACTGATTCCTATTATCTGTTACACTGAGAGAACAAGGAGGCAGAAATTAAAAACATTCAAACCACAGTAAGAACGTAGCCAAATAACATATGGGCACATGTAATAAGCCAGTCCTACTAAACTACACAAAAGCGTGCTACAAATAAAACAACACCTAAAACTAGTTCTAAGAGTATTTGGTAGGGTTGGTGTGTTTTTTTTTTATCCAACAGGTCATCCAGGTTCATCTCCCACTTGTCCACCACAAGCAGATAAACACTGCTCATATTCCTAATCTGCTGCTGTTTTTAAAAAAAAAAAAAAAAAAAAAAAAAATCCAGAACTCAGTACTAAAAGCTCCTAAACATTACAAGACAGAGTCTCAGAAAAATCAATGGGTTGACACACTTTGATTTACCTGAAAGGAAGAAAATTTTTCCTGCTCTTTGGACCTTATGCATACCCATGGGTTACGTTATGACCCTTCGTTGTTTGGCATTCCCTTCCCTCTCCATGGAGGCCCTGGTCTCAAAACAGTGATAGCTTCCGCAGGAACAAACAAACATAAGTTCTGAGCTGATTTTCACACAATTGCTGAAAACCTATAAGATAAAGGTGAAGAGCATCTGAACAGATTATTGAAAAGGAAGAAAAAAAAAAATCTGCAATATGAGGACACAAGATACTTCTTTCTTTCTGAATACAGAAACCTCACTTGCCTAGCTATCATCCTTTACTATGAACAAACTTTCAAAGACTGTTTCTCTCTAGTACTCATGAGTCATTTTCCAACATTGCGTCTTTGGTGGCTTGAAGCATTTTGAAAGTGGAAAGCAAACAAAATTGCTTTTAATGCACTCATAAGAGGGTACTTCAGGTTTTTTAAAAGCCATTTTTTTCTCTATCTTTTAGCTGCTAGGAGGCTTTAAATGGGACCCCTGTAGGTTTTTGTCTGTAAACCATATGAAAGCATAAAAGCTCGGAAAACTTGCAGAGATTCTGAAGCAGGTTCACACAGCTTCATTGAAACTGTGTGTGGTTTTGAAGCTCACCAGGGCTTGACTCACCAGGAACCATTTAAAATTGCCAACTTAAAAAAAAATTAGATTTAAAACTCATAAAGGATTATGATGAAAAAGTAAGACTTATTTTGTAGGCTTCTAGCTTGAAAGAAAAAAAAAAGTACTATTCTGTAAGTAGGGAGGAATGGGTTCTCAATCTCTAAAGGTTTTGGGGTAGTGTTTCTTTGAAAACACATACAGTAGCCTGAAAAAAAGGATCATAGTAACCTCTGTAAACACTGTCTGAATTAACCTGCATCAAAGTGATTTACCTGTATCAAAAGAATCTAACTGATCAAGCCATTATAGCAACAATTGCGGCTCAACTATCCTAAAAGCACTTACAGGATAGTTACAATGGAAATGTGTCAAATCTTTCCCTGTCTTTGGAGGTGACTCTTCTCAGCTCATTTCAGTATCAAGCAGAATAGCCAGCAAGAAATGAAGGCTTGGAAAACCACCACTGCTATCCATAAATACCACGAGAAATGTGAAATTACTTTCATTTATATGAAGAATCAGTCAAATAAGATTTTCTAACTAACATCATTATCTCGCTGTCACCAATTTCTCATTTTACATTGTAAAATTTACTAGCACTTGGTGCTGCGAAAGAAAACGGAAAAGTATTATTTTGAACATTAAGGCAGTGTCGTAGTTCAGCCCCGATCCGGACCAGACTACGCAGTCTCTCTCTCACTCCCCCCACCCTCCGAGAGAATAGGGAGAGATAATTCAAGAAAAGAGAGATAATTTAAGAAAAACGACTCGAGGTTCGAGATAAGGACAGGGAGAAATCCTTACCGTCACGGGCAAAAACAGACTCGACTTGGGGAAAACTATTCATTTATTACTACAACTAGCAGGATAATGAGACAGAAAAACAAGATAACCTCCTCCACC
>WHYT01017566.1:4410-16558 GCA_009806455.1 Tetrax tetrax
TTGATTTATGTTTTCAGTTTAAAAAAATGTTTTGTAGGGATGATTAATTTTTAATGCATGGTAATTAATTAGGTTGCTGTTTTGCAAAAGGAGCACTTTTATAAGTGACAGCAATGTCTCCACTCAGAATAATAGCTCGTCTCACTTTTTCTGAACAAGCACCATATTTTCGTCCTATTTCACATACAGCTTCACATTTTTATTGCCTAAAACATATTTATACACTATCCAGTGCAGCTTAAGCACTTCATTGTTGATGGACCCACTCTGTGCTCTGAAGAAAGTCTTATTTTGATTTCCTGGGAGGCTGGGTCTTGTTTGTGGCTCTGACATTTGACATGCTGTGTGTTCTCAAGTAAATCTCAGGAGATCTTTCTGCCTCAGTTTCTTTATCTGACGGGAAGACTCGGTGGCAACGAGCTGCTGTAGCCTTGCAACAAAAATTGCAGTTAGAAACTGAAACAACTAGATGAAATTTTGGGTGTGTTTTGTTTTGTTTTGTTTTTTATGAGGTCAGATTTTCAAGTTTGTAATTGGTTATTGAAATCTGTGATTGTGTGAACCTGCATTTTGTTCTAGAGTAGCCCTTAGTTTGGAACAGCAGTTTTCAGTTAAGGCTTTTTATAAAGTGCTTAAGAATGATGGTGGATATGATTCTGTCATTTTGCAGATGAGAACTTTTCAATGAGCTCCAGGTTTATTTGCCCAAGATCATTCAGCAGGGTCAATGCAAATCTATGGATATTGGTTGCAGAGTCCTGTCCAGCATGTTATCCGTGGTATTGCTTCTCCTAATTAAATGTCGTATAAGAAGGGAGGAGGGGGAAGTATTGATCTTCTAAAAACAGGCTTTCCTTTGTTTCACTTTGACTGACTGTTTGCTTATATGCTGTTCGTAGTAAAGTTTGTGAGTACATTAATCTCTTTTAAAATTATTACTATCATAAATCATGGTGGCTGTAGTCAGTTTGTCTGTTCTCCTAATGGCTGCCTGCTTACTTACCAGGTATACTGAAACTACAAACGTTTCGTTGCTGGAAGGGGTCTCTGTTGCTCAACAGTCTTAAATCATCTGTACAAATGTACATACCGTACATTCCCTGCAATTCAGTAGCTTTGGCTTATTTTAAGATTAAATGGGTACAGTTAACACTGCAGTGTTATTGTGGTTGTTGGCTGCTCTGGATGAATTAGGATGAGAACAAAGAAGCAACTGTAAAGCAGTTTTGTGTTTGTGTGGTAGAGCAGATGGGTACAGCTAATGCTTTTGTGTTTTAAAGGAAACCTGTCATTAAGGCAGTTGTTTCCGTTAATAATGTGCATAGATGAGCATTTCAGGATCTGGACCTTTTTCAGTTAACGTGCTTTACAGAAGAGAGCTGTCACCCTGCCAAGCTCTGTCCTAAACTGTTGCAGGATGCAACAAGTGACTGACCTGAACAAATGAAGCTATGAAACACGAAGCCTTTCTTGCACTATCAGCAGTAATCCAATGTCTGTCTTATCTGAACTGTCTGTGCTCTGTGGTACCTTGCCAGTGGTGAGTGTTATGGAGCAGCAGCTGCGATGGTTTTTTATTGAGGATTTCTACTGGGGAGGAAATACAAACATGGATTTTATAAACTTTAGAGTAACATCCTGTATAAACACTGCTGATAAGGAAGAGGGGATTTGGAAGGATGGATACATACTTCATGTTATACCAACTCTCATAGCTCTGATGGCTCAAATGGACTTAGGCTTATTTCCTCAATGGTGGTAGATCACACCTTTTCTTCATAGTTCCAAAAGGTGAAGTATCTCATGCAGCTGGAGTAAAACAACCCTGCTCAGTGACTTTTTTTTTGTAGATGCTGATCCCAGATGTTAGATTCAAATGAGAGTTTTGCCAGCTTTGATATTGATAGATACTAATTATCATAAACCGCAAACCTTATGCTTAGCTTGCAACCTTTCTAGCTTACCTTTTGGAAAATTTCTCTTTAATTTCAGTAAATACTGTTAAAAGGAAATAAAGTATAAAGAGCTTCAAGCTACTGATATTTCTGTGATCTAATGATAGAAGTTTTGTAAATACTTTTTTTTTTTTCCTTGATACATGGGTTATGGAAATTATCTTAACATAAGACAGAACAATTTAGAAAACAGAAGACAGAGAAGCTGTTTATGATGATAAGAGCTAAAAGAATAAAAAAGTGAATGAGGTCATTGTACCGCTGACACCTATGGTGTAAGACACTTGTCTATGGGGCTGAGGTTGTTTTATTGATTCTTTGGGAAAAACTGCTCTGAGCACAGAGCAGTAAACATTACTGTTGACATAATATTTGTGTTCTGTACTGTAAACTGTAAACAAACACCCACTTTTCATTAAACAGAACTGTCAATGTTGATGCAACAAGCGTGTGACACTGAAAGTGACACTGAACAGCTGAAGTGTTTCCCATTTCTGATCTACAGGAAGAGCTGCTGGCCAGGTCCTGAGGATGAGCTTCACTGAGTGAGGCACTGAATGCTTCACAGAGCTGTCGGTCCAAATATACAATTGGACACAGCCAAATGATGTGGCATCTGAGGGAGCACAAAATGTCCTTCTCCTTCCCCCTTATCTCACTTCTTAGCCACTTCTGATGTGTCTTCTTTCTCCTCTCTCCCCGTATTCTGGTTTGTGTAACTAAAATGTAATCTCAAGGTAAAAGTTACCTGCACATTTACACAAACAATATTGTTGATTTTTTAATATAATTTTATTTAATAGCATTTAAGAGATTGTGCTGCTATTGAGAAGGATATTTCCTCAGCTCTGATTTCCTGTAACTAAGTAACAGGAAATTTTCCCTAACGTGACTGGGTTATATACTGTAATGTGTGGATGAAACTGGACTGAAGTTGAATTGGAGGGGGTATTAAGCCATGCGTGCTTTGGTGTTTTGTTAGTATTTAGCATATCTTATTCCAGGCCCTGTAGGAGACTAGAGATCATGCTACAGGAATTTGCTGTGTTTTTCTTGTGCCTTATTCTGAAGCATCCGATACCAATTTTGCCTGAACTGCACGGGTCTGGAATCTGATCTAGTATGTCTGTTTCTCTCCTTTTTCCTTACAATCCCAAAGAATGACTTTTAGAACATAATCTTAATGTACATTACTATTTGAATGGAGTTTGTGGATTTTTTAAAAATGGGAGAAATTATTTAGCCACAATAAGGGAAAACCAAAATCAGAGATTAATTTCTCAATTCACTTTCAGGAGCTGGAGGTAGTGAATTTGTGTAAAGTTTATAAAGTCATGGTTAGTTTTTAATCTCCTCACCTACAAGAAATTACTGCTTGAAAGATAAAATATCATGCAACCCGTTAGGAGACATTATTAATAAATATATGCATTTTATTCTGCAAAGGAGAGGTCTTTTGTAGAAAGGAGAGGTGTCTGGAGCAAAGCATTCCCTTGCACTGGTGCTCTTTTTCAGTTTGAACCAGCTTGGTTTGCTTGCTTTGTAGCTCTGTGTACCTGTTCTTTGTGCAAGTTAGATCAGATGCTGTAGGATTTTCCAGGCAATTGAATGAGGAAGGAAGAAGAGGAGAGGCTTAAAAACAGACCCAGAGAGAAGGCAGAGTGGAAAATGAAGGAAGTAAGGTAAATAAGAAATCTTGACAATAAACCTACAGAATTAAAAGGTAACATCCAGTTATTTTCCATATGTATGAAGAGGTTCTAGTGTCTGTCCAGACTTGCATATTATAATTGTTTCATGTATGTGATAGCTTGGTTGATTTAGTACTGAGTTCAGAAATGCTCTTTATTAAAAACTGATGAATGACAGTATCCTCCTTAATTCTTTGTCATTGATCCTGTCTTTGTCCTCAGTAATATACTACAATTTGTAAGCTAATCATTTGTGAACTGCTGCCCCTTCAAAACTAAAATTCACAACTAAGCAAAATGGGACTGTCCTTGACATCAAATCTGCCTTGAGGATAAAAATGATTTTTTTTTTTTGCGATGTGTAATAATTGCCAAGAGGACAGAATTTTCATAACAATCATGACTCAGAAGAATACAGATTTGAGGCACGTAGCACTATGTAATTCATTTTCATTACCTGTAACTTCATTAAAAGTACAATTATTGGCATTAACTAGGAAGAATAATGTATGCCTGTGAGCTGCAGTATTTTTAAAGGTCCATGTTGTTTCTATTATCAGAATTTCTTAGTTTATTGGAATAACTTAAGGGCTGAAGAGCTTTTCTTTTATAATGGGTCGGTGCAATGTATCTTTTTCAGATAGATGGTAAATCTTTTCTCATATGCATGAATCCCACTGTTGTAATCAAATACAAGTGTGCATGGGAAGAAATACATTTGGACTTTTATAGTCCTATCAAACCTACTTTATGGAAGAAGGCCTGTGAAGTCCCACAGGAACATTTAACTATCACTATCCATCATTATTGGATTGATAATAGACTACTATTACATAAATAATACAAACATCAAGTAAATACTTCAGGGGAGCTATCGCAACATCCTACTCTGTTGCATGTGTCTTAAAATTGCCATACACAACCAAAAGGGAAGGAGAAAAATGTAAGAAATGAGCCATATTATTTCCATCATGAATAACTGAAACAATTTATGCATGCTGTGAAATACTTAAAATACATCTTAAAGCTCTACCTTTTGGGGCCAGTGTAGAGTTTAATGTTCAAGAAAAATGAACTAGAAGTGCAACAAGCAAAAAAGAAAGGGCCATATAAATAAACCAGCAATTTGGACAGTTTATGAAAGAACACTAAAAGAGCTTATTCTTTGTAGTCTGCTAGTGACAAAACAACTAAGTAATAGTCCAATTTCATCACTAATTCTGACTCTTGCAGTTTTTAAAGTAAAGAATATATATAGTGCTCTAATTTAAACACTAGAAGATTGTCCAGATGATAGAAGTGCTCAGAAATGCTATAAAGCTGTTGCTTTTTGTGTAATTTCTCTGTAGCATGTCTGTCTAAGGTTTAACCTATCTTATGTTTTTATCTTCTCTAAGTGCTTCATGGACTTGTTTGCTATCTGATTTCAGTAATTCTCTATGAACCCTTTCTTCAAAGTGCTACATGAATGCTATTTATGAAACAAAACACCTTTTACTTTTGCAATCTTTACATGGTGCCTGTCATATCTGACTGAATATTTTAAAATGCAAAGTTTGTAACTGAAATATATATCTGCTTTGGACTCCCTAGGTTTCTCCTGATCTCTCACTACCATAATATTTGCTGTATTGTGAATAGTCTGCTGTGCAATTTTAGGGTTTTCCCAAAGGTGTTCCTGGGAAAAGCAGATTCTTATTTCAAATTGTTACTCCTGTGGGGTCAAATATATTGGGTTATTATTTGTACTGTCTCAAGAATAACTGCTCAGGGTTTATACCAAATGAAAGCTAATCATGAAGATGGAGGCGGAGGGTCAAATATCCAGGGAAATGTAACACCTTAATACAATCCCAGAGGGGAACATCTGTTATTAAATTGAAGAGATGAGGAAGTGATTTAAAGAACATAGCAGTTGATAGAACTCACTAATAGCCATGTAAGGGTAATTTAAAACATGATAGGTCTTCATGCCAGCCAAATGCAAGGCATCAGCAGTCTCTGCAAGAAAGACAATGAAGAACTAGTTAGTGCACCTCTCCAGATACCTTAAGCTCACAGTTCCTTTTTCTGGAAGGCTAGCAACAAGGGTAGTAGAGGTTGTGCTCTGGCCTGTATGGCTTACTGCTTGGCTGAGTCTTAAATTCAGGCCAGTTCTTGGAGGCCCGTGAACAGAACTTCTGGCGACTTGATGCATGACCTTTTTTTGCCTCTGCTTTTTTGTCATTGTGGTGGGTTGTGTCTGGCACGGGGCAGCCTCAGCCTCTTCTCGCAGAGGCGCCTGCTGCCCTGTTGCCAGCACCTTGTCATGGGCACCCGGGGCATGCATTCCAAAAGAGAAAACTCCTCCCTGCGTACGCACTTGCCAGCTTCTCATAACAACATGTGGCTTGATTTCCACTTCCTATTAAAAACTTCAGGATATTCTGAGGATGCTTTCAGGAATGTCATGAGCTGGAGAGGTTGTTAGGATGTTAATGGCAGTAGTGGTCTTGATCCTTTGATTCAAGTGAACAATAGTTAAGGAACGTTCTTTCAGTCAGCCGATACATGTGAATTCTCCTTTTTAGAAGGGATCTGGGCCCGATTTTGGAATAAGAGACTGAGCAAGCCTCCAGCACAAAACTCTCTTTAAACTGAGTAGTATATAATGCCAACTTTCTTGGATTCAACTCTGAAGAGAAAATTGAAGTTACATCTCTAAACTTCACAGCAAAATTTCATTAAAGTTAAAATAATGAGCAAATAACATGTGTCTCAAAATAAACACACATGCCAAAGTCATGTGAAGGAAGGAGAGAGAGCAGGCACAAAATTGAAGACAAGTTAGAGTGACAGCCTCGTATGCTGCATAAGTAGAATGAGTTATTAATTGATACTCAGTTTTTCTCATAAATTCAGAAGAGAAGGTCATGCTAATAAATGGCTACATTTATGGTAAAGTTTCAGTGTTAAAGATGGTCTACTTTTTGCCATTCCTTTGTATTCTTTATGTTTGTTACGTGGACTGATCATCATGGATTATTGCTGTCCTTTCCATATCTTTAGAAGGATTGCAGAGCAGTTCTGCTGGAGCCCAACCTGAAGACCAGGTTGCAAATGATAAAGCATGTAGGAAACAGGCTTATTTGTTTTCTTAGTCATAGAGTTGTTTTTGTACACAACCTGCATGCTTGTCTCCAGGCAATTTTGTTTGATACTGGTAGTGTTTAAATGATTCCACTTCAGTGAGGTGAAAGAAGGTTTGGAGGCACAGAGTCCCTAGCTTTTATTGGCTTCTGGCTCTGTGTACGTCAGTCTCTTTGGAAAGGGATGGGAGTAGTTTGCCTTTTACAAGCACAGTGTTAATGGTTAAGAAGCGTTAAATGCATTATTCCAGAGATACATTATTGTACATTTTATGGTTTCATATGATGCGCTTTGTCTTTCATCTTGGGATTTTGAAGTACTTACATTAATTAAAAAAGTCTTACTGCACATATGTTTGGTGAGAATGATTATTATCCCCATTTTTTTAGAAGGGCGCGTGGTTTCCCCCAGGTTCTGCAATGAGTCAGTGACAGAGCTGAGAATGAAACCTAGATGTTCTGTCCACACCATAGCCCTGCTCCACTGAGTAAACTTACTGGTAAATCTGTAGATTTCTGTAAAACATATATGACACTTTTTCAAACTTCAGTCATTTTCTGATGTAGAAATTAAAACAAAACAAACAGAAAATATAGCGGTTGTATACTGCTGTATACTGCTGTTGGGGAGAGTGAAGTGATGAAACATTTTGTGAAAAAGACACAGATACTTTTATTGACTGCTTAACAGGTGCTTGTAGTTCCCTACAGGAAGGTAGTAACTATGTCTGACTCACTCTGCAAATACTCCTTTTACCTCCTTTCTGGATACAATGGAGGCAGAAGTCACGGTTTAGAGCTAGCAGGGAGTTGTTCCTGTTGCAGAAAAGTAAACTGCATTTATTACAGTTGCTGGAAGAGGTATTCATTGTTGATTCAGAGAGACTGGTGAAGCAGTCTGGCTTGTAATACATTGCTCAAAATTCTCCCTATGTATTTCTAGCAGATATTTGCCTTTTAACCAAATGTGTGGGTATTCTTATTTGTTTGTTACATAACAGGATTCAATTGCTCCCCATCCTTATTTGATAATGTACTAGATTGTAAGATCTACTTGGGATTGTGTGCAACTCAATTATCTGATCACTTGGGGTTCTGTTTGTTTTGGAGTTGACCTGGAGGTTTCTGGATTGACTTATGGTGAGCTAAATTTGTCTCTGATTGTAAATCATTGCTGATGACTTATTCTCTTAGCTTGAATAGTACAAGTGTATGCCTTTGGCCTTAAAATCTTCAAACTGTAATTTTAGGGATGTTATGACTGGGATTTGAATTATGCAGATCTGTGATGGGTGATGGATAGGAATGTTAGATCTGCTGCTGCAGCCTTAAAAATAACAAAAAATAAATCTTTCTTTGGCTGACAGGGAGTTTGCCTGGTCCTAAAAATCCTGCTGAGAATCAAAGGATTGCTGGAGATTTCTAAGGAATTATTCTACCTGTGAAAATCAGGCCAGGATTTGCCTTTTTATTTAGAATTTAGAAGAGAAAGGGTATTTAAAGACTTCCTACATGAAGGAACCTACATTCTCTTCCTACATGAACGGTGGCTAGAGTTTAGCATGCTGACTGCACTGGAAGTTTATTAATGTAATCACTCAAGCTGCAGATAGTTAAAACATTGAAGGAATCAGGCTGGCAGCGAGCCTAATCACTGTGCAAAAACAAGCAATACCACAGCGATATTAACCTTTACCGTCTGGAGCGTTCCTAGTTTCCCTCTAGTGTGCTTATCTAAGCTTGCCAGCAGAACATGCAAGGTAAAGACTTAAAGGAGATGTGGTGTGATTTTTTTTTGTTTGTTTGTTTATTTTTATTCATGTATTCCAATCTTTGCACTAATAGCTTTCATGCAGAATTTAAAATAGAATGTGCGCTGATCTGCTCTGCGGAAGTAAAGAGGTGGAAGGTCGGTGTAAAGATTGTACTCTGATTGCTCTGGTTGTATTGTTCTCTTACTCCAGGAAGGAAATGGCAGTCAAGGCTTGGCAGTAAATCACTTAGAGATAGTGTGGTGCTCCCTTTAACATACCAGAACTCTGTCCAAGCAAGGGCTTCACAACCTATTTACAGACCTCTCAGAATCTGTTACAATGGAAGTGAGACTTTCACAAGCAAACTCAACCTCCTCCTTTTCTCTCACCTATGGCTGTTTGTTTGCTGTTTACAGCATGACATGGTGTGTTTCATCGCTGTCATATGCTAAGTGCATCTTGTCAGCCTGACCTGCTTCTTAATTCCTGCATTCCTAAGTGTCTCATGAATGAGACCATGGGGCAGAGGAGGGTCCATGGGCAAAAAGGCAACTGGGAATATGCTAGCTAGGAAGGCCTTTTTCAGAGGAATTGCACAGATTGTACATTAGCCAGCAGCAGCCTTGGACTTTGGTCTCTCCTGTTACGTGCTCTGATTACCTTGCTCTTGTCAGTAACTCTTGGAAAGAAGCAGCATCTTTCTCCTTATGTACATGTGTCCAATCACAACGTGATTGTGGGTTCCATACTCTGGTAGAGAAAGGGTAATGTCCTGAACTGCTTCACTACTGACCTACCAGCTGGACTATTAACTTAATGAAGACTTCTTTTCAGTTCAGCTGTTTTAGCATGTGTGAAGACATGGTTTAAATGCTACCCCAGTACTTGTACCAGTAGTTAGAAATACATGATGCTTGTGTAAGAGAGAGAGAAAGCAAAAAACTTTTCTAGAAAAGTTTCTCTAAAATTCGATATGGAATTTAGGTTTGTGGAGCTCAGTCAGTCTAGATTGCTTTAGAGAGAAGATTTATATTAACAACTTATACTGGAAGTGATAAAAAAATAAAGTATCCAGGAGAAAGAGAATCTGGTTATGAGGAAAACTATTGTAAGCTTCGAGGAATCTTCAAAGTAACCTCATTCCTTAAATGATGGAAAGCAGAAAATAGCAATGAATCTCAATTTCATTACTGGATCAAAGAGGAACATAGATGTGACCTGCATATCATCAATTCTGTCCTTTCACTTATGCAGGATGCAGATGGAAGCTGGAGAAAGAGAAAATCCTTTAACTAATCTTCATATAACTTAATAGGAAAGTCAGAGTAAATTGGTTCTCACTTCCTGGGCTTAATTCTGAACCTGTGATAATTTAGTTATTTAACTTGCCTTTATTCAAAGAGCTCCTGTGAGAAAGCGCAAGTGTCAGCAGCTATTATAGGCACAGTTGCATGTGAAATGAAGATGTAAGCACAGATGTATATGGAGTTCAGGTGATCTGTTAAATGGCTTGTAAGAAAAGCAAGTGGGAGGTCAAGGTAAATTAGCTGTAAGTCTAGCCAGAGAAAGGACCAGTCATAGCACCATGACAAATGACTAGTGCTCAGGCAGTACTTCAGTAATAAGTTATAAAAATTAGATGGAGAAAGAAAGCTTTCTATTTTTAGCATCTTAGAGTGGAAATAAATTACATCTTAGAAAAGCCCATTTTTCCATCAACTGTAAGAGGGCCCAGACAACTCTATCAAGTGTAGATGTTTATATACCTCTAATGAGAAATAAAATAATCCCATGAATTTTTACATATTAAATTTTGTATTAAAAAATGATTAATTTTTAATATCGAACACTTGTAATCTCTATAGTTGGAATAAATTTTGAAAAATGTTTGGTTCTGATAAACGTTGATGCATGATTCATAATTTCTATGTAGATGCTCCAAAATTCTTACTATCTGAAAAAAGCAGTTGTGTTTCTTACACTAGGTGGTGGCTAGGACCTGAAGGCTTGAGTCTGATGTCAACACACCTCTCTCTACTGTTAGAGTGAAGCAGTCCCATTTTGTACTCCACAAGCTGAAAATCTCTTTTGATTAGCCCGTTAGTGCATGGCCAGAATGACAGATTATTCACCTATAGAGCTAAAGCTGTGGACTGCAGGGTTTTTGGAATGCAGGGGGAAGCCCGCAGTGCTCAGGTGGCTGTGCTGTAGGGCTAGTCTGTTTGCCAATGTTTTTGGCTGCATATGTAGGCACAACTCCAGCAAGGCTTATGTCAGAGACTTGCATTGGAGAAAAAATGCTTTTGCTCTGCAGGTTCAATTTCTGTTTTGGCAGATACATTTAAACTTGGTCATGAAATAATTTATAATTGTCAATAGGACCCTGATGCCAGGAGATGAGAGAATTAACAGTGGTACTGCTGTTTACCACATAAGTCATTGGAAGTACTAAACACAGGAGAAAAAATCGTGGCCTTTACAATACAGGTTTAAGATGCTGTTTATCTAATGATGGGAGATTGTTTTTGCCGAAATGGTACGTTTGCTATTGCCAAAATAGGGATGGCAAAACTCAGATGGTTTGGCTATTGAAAGATACCAGCTGTTATCAGATGCCTTCTGGATTTTGTTTGGGTTTCAGAATTCTTTACAGAGATGAATCTTTAGTTCTTGTCCTGTTGTTTATGTCAAAGAGAGTTAGATGTCTTCGTGACTGTCGTTTTCTCATAAAAAGCCACCTCATCCTTTTTAAAGGAATTTCATTTTATGTTGATCATACTTAGGGCTTAAAGGTCTGATTTTCCTTAGACTTCTGGTAGTATCACTCAGGGATAATGCCAATAAGAAAGATATTAATTACATGTGTGCAAATGAAAGAAAAATTGGTCTGTCTGATACATAACTCATTTAAATAAAAATCAACAGCCCCATGGAGAAGACAGTTTTGGTTTTTTGGGTTTTTGTTTGTTTGTTTTTTTTTTGCTAGTGTGTGGTTTCTGCAAAATGATACAGTGGCTTGTTCATCCACGCTGCTAAAAAATGAGATTTAAATACTTTGCTGAATGGGAATATAGCTGTGACACCTCTGATCTGTTGTTCATTTCTTGACATATGGACCATGGTATCCTTTGTACTTTTATAAAACCTGAATATGAAGCATGTATTAATAGGTGATGTTGTGAATTTTCATATTAAAACAAATATTTTAGAAGATTTAACCTTGATAGATATCCAATTTTCATAAAGACTTTTTTTTTTTTCTTCTTAGTCAGGAGATTTATACAGGTTTGAGTTAACAGCTAATGCAGATCTTCCTTATAGTCTGTGAAAAATAGTTATAGGCACATTTATCAAAAGAGTGATTTCTTATACTGATTTTTCCAGTACATAAAGGTTTTCCATGTTTGCAGCATGAATAGCATGGAGAAATTATCCAGCTTTATGCTAAATAATTTGTAAATTAGGTAAACTCTTAAGGTAAACTTTGTAAATTAGGTAAACTATTCAATCTTTCTACTTTATACTTGGTAGTATAGAAATGTCACTTGTGCCTTTATCTTAGTTTATACTTGTAATTTTTATCTCAGAGGTTTTTTTTTTTAAAAAAAAAAAAAAAAAAA
>WHYT01017566.1:16853-73127 GCA_009806455.1 Tetrax tetrax
TGACACAGTTACCAAAGTGCTTGTCCTGAGCAGCCCAAACTAGTGGATGAAGCAAGATTATTAAAGATCACAACCTTGTCGCGGCTACACCGGAAAATGAATCTGTGATCACATTTTAAGCTAGATTTTTTGCATATCACCAGAGCTAATTTTGAGAAGCAATAAGTGGGGTTTTTTTACCTGAAAGCAACAGGGTCTTCATATTGTCAACCTCTTGAGAAATTCAGGTTACCTTATTGCCACCTGTTTGTTGTTACTCTGCCATTTTGTGGCTGTTCCACACATCTTTATTGCATGGCAAGAATAAACATAAAATTCAAGAACACTACCTTGAAAATAAAAGCAAGAGCTGTAGAGTAGTTGCCAGTTTCCTGATAACCAAGAACAGTCGAGACTACAGACACCTGTCCCGTTCTTGTCTCATCCAGAAGAGGGCAGTGGCAATACACCAGTCATTTCGTGTTACTCTTACCAAAAATGCGTGAGGGTTTCCTTCAAGATGGCAGACTGTGTGGAAGACCTGACTGAAATACCGACTATGGAGATGGATTTGATAACAGAGTTAGTGTATTGATAGGAGGTGGGACAGGTGTATTGTCAGCAAAATCAGAGCCAATCAAGAGCACAGTAATTCATATCAAATATAGATCCTCCTCTATGGAACCTAACATCAAAACTTCTCTGGCACTAGCATCTGTCCAAGTAGAAAAATTGTTCACTATTGATATTGTCTCATTAAAGTTAGGTAAAATATTGCCTTTTTCCTTCAGTCTCATTATTACCCCAGTCTCACTGCAAAAAAATATTATTCACAAAAATTTAGATAATCAGTTGCTTTATTTCAGTAATATTCCAAACTCGTTTGCTTTGAATGACTAATGACATAGGTCATGTTTTATTGAAAGAAATGCTGGCATGAAAGGAAGGTTTCATACGTCTTTACATGAATATGCTTTGAATGGATGTTCCAGCTAGGAATGCTGAAATGGCAATCTTGAAATATTCTCATGCTTCAGAAATCCCAAACTGGAAACAGAAACACGGAATAGAATCATGAATGTTCAAGTAATCACGGCTTTTAAAGCTAACAAATGGTAAGTGTGGTAATGATGGGTATAGGAATATAAGGAACGTGATAGAACATAAAATTACTTTAGCACAAAGGTCCACTTAGTTCGGTATACTTTTTTCAACTGTGATCAGCAGTCTACTTGGACAAGTAAGAGCAAGGCAAATGCATAATTAATTTTTGTGTGCATATTCTTCCAATCTCTAAAAACTTGCTGCTGAAGAGACTTTCTGAACAAGAGGTGGTGTCCACAATAGCTCTTAGTAGATACTTCACATAGTACCTGCTAAGTAAGTTTGTGCAGCAATCTGTTTCTTCAGCAGTCTCTCCACAAAAAAAACCCAACCCAAAATCGTATATAAATAGATGTGAACTCATTAATTGTGCTGTTATAAATATTTACCTCAATTTTTGTCCCGGCTGACGCTCAAAATATTAGTGAAGTGCAAGATCTTAACACTTTTTGACTATTTACTCTGGATCAAGGTCTTTGCTTGTTAATGGTGCCTTGCATCTTCCTAATCATGTTCTAAAATTTAGCTTATTCTTTTTTACCACTATAACAATAAGTGACATTTGCATGTCTGAATCCTATGACACACAAACATTTCCCTTTGAAAGGGAATGCAAAATGGAATTAAAGATTTCGTACTGAATTCAGTAAGTAATATGGATCCTCATGTTACGAAGTCCTAAGACACAATCCTGTTGTCTTATAGATTGATACCCTTGTTGCTTGTAGTCTGAAATGTATTCAGAAACCTGGTCGAAATCACTGTGCAACTCCACCAGGTGTCATCAGTGGAGTATTTTGGGATGTTGGCTTGTTTAACCAATGAACATATTTTCTTATATGCTCAGAGAAAGTTATTTAAGAGAAGTTGTGATTCTTTGTTTTGAAATCCATTATATGATTTTTCAAAGACAACTTGGTTTCAAAACTTCCAATATCATGGAGCTAATTAGTTAGAGACTCTGCAGGCAGTCACCCTTTCCAAAAAGTGGTGGAATGAGCAGAACCAACAACAGACTATGTTTGGTGCTCATGAGACTATTTGTTTCTAAAGTCTAAGCTAAATACTCATAGTCTTCAGATGTTTAAGTAGTAATCCTATGAAGCTCACTCCTATTTTTTAGATAAATAGTTTATATATAATTTATCTTGTAATACATCCATTTCAAACACAGTTTATTGTCAGATAGTTCTTTAAGCGTCTCGATCTCTAAATATGATCTCACCTGTATATGCATTTGATATTCTGTTGTTTGGTTGCTGTGGTCTGCAGAGCCTCTTTTTGGAGTATTTCTCGGTCTGAGGCTTCATGAGACTGGAAGGTAATTTATTAAATGACCAAGATCAAAATATTCTTTGTTGTGTGTTTGGAGCATATTTGGACTTATGAAAAGGAGGGCAGCACAGATAAAGGATGGCAAAGTGCACCACAGGCATAGTGTGTCTTGCTGGTGTGTTGTAGGCTGATGTCCTTGATTCATATTATCTAGATTTTTGTGCAGGCAGAACTGACTGAATTCTCTGAGCTTTCTTGTTTTTCTTAAGGTGACAAATAGAATAAGTTGCTTGAAAATAATTTTCAGTAAACTGGATTTCAAACTAGAGGGACAAGCATAAATTTAGTTTAATTAAAGGGACTAAAATCAGGCAGGAAGGGAGATTATCTAGCAAGAACCCTTAATCTCCTGGGAAATAGCACTGTTGCTAGCAGCAAGCCCAGTTAATAGATGCAGCAGAGTCTGGAACATTTTTGTTTGCTCTCTCAACTTCGTCATGTATGCAGTTTTCTCCTCTCATTTTTTTTCCTTTATTTCATTAAAAATATTCACAAAAATGAAACATGGTTCCATCTACTGCTGTTTGCGCTGTCATGATTTGAAACTGTTTTCTTCCACCCATTTTCAGTGGCTACTAAGAGTCTGAATTTCTCTTCTGTTCTCTACTGTGTCTGTGTCCCCTGACAAATCCCAAAAACAACAGTTTTCAGGTCACCCTTCTTATGTATCCTAATTCAGAAATTATTGAAATGCTACATTAGTACTCTTTTCCTTCACCCAAATTTTCCTTTGGTGGAATATCTCCCATGTCATGAATATTTTCAGAGTTTCCTGTACTGTGCATGCAGAGCTGTCTCACAGCTCTCAACCTGCAATTACAGCTCTCCCTTATAAATATTTAAATGGCAGTTCAACTTTCAGAGAGAGTACACCAGTGACAAAGATCAAGCTTTCTGACCTTTTGTTAATTTGCTCAGTGAAATAAGATTCCCTTGGTCTCATTTTTTGTATTTAAGAGAAGAAGCTTGCATGCAGAGAGGATGTTGGCATTTCTCTTTTTTTTGTTGCTAATTTACTTTTGGTACACTTAGTCTAATAGATCTCAAAGGAAAAATTCACTAGAAAGTTTTATCAGTTATGCATGAGAAAATGAAAGATAGAATTTAAGTAAAATAACATTTAGGCTCTTTATCAAGAAAGGATGAGTAATTTTTGTTTTACCATGATGGAAAAAAAAAATAAATCAGCAAACAAAGCAAAAATAGAAATGTGTTTAAACCAATAGGGAAATTTGCTATTCCAAATTTATTTGGTATTTCATAGCCATTTACATAGATCTGTTTGGTGTTTCATAGCCCTTCCTGAAGATCAGTTCCTGCTTAGTACATCAGAAAACTCAAAAGTAATTTACAAGCAAAGAGTGCAGTAACAATAGCTGCTTAACTTCACAGATAGAAAAGGGCAAATTGCATCCTTGGGATGGCAAGGATTTTGCCCTAGTCAAGAATAGTCTGATGAGAGCTGAGAGCCTGACAACAAGTTTTGGTAATCACAGAGATTTGGAGGGACATGGGGCATGTTAAAAAAATGACCCATGTGTTATGTAAAGTAGAAAGAAATGGCAGAAATAGCTCCCAAGTTGTAGGATTTAATATGGAGAATGATATGGTGGTGCTATCTGCAACATTGCAATAGAGAAGGAACATAAATTATCTTTTAGCTCTCTTCTTTCTGAGAGAGAGAAAAAAAAAATGCTTGTGTAGAGCTAGTTAAAGATAACAGAAGGATAGAGGCTGTTCCTCGTCATTCTGATCTTGTCTTTCACTGAAGACCAGCACCTTTCCCTTACGCGCAGTTAAAAAGTGTCAAATACTTAAGAGTTCATCTTAGAAACTTCTTAGGAGACAGAGCCTCTCATGTCTCTGATCAAATGCCCACCAAGTAAGATTTTGCAGGTTAATGAAGAATACTTTATTTTTTTTCTTGAAATAGTACCTTTGTTGCAAATGAATTATTAGTCTTTTCTATTAAAACACCAAACAGTAAAAAATTATATTCTGTGATTGTTAATTATGGTATTAGCTGTTGATATTGAGCAATTCTGTATTGACACACTTCTCTTAAGATCCAATTAGTATTTCTCACCATGAGAATGCTGTGTGTTACTCATGTCTGGAATGAACATTTAGCTAGCAACTCCACTGATACTCATTCAGAGATAATGCTTTTTCTTGAAAATAAGGCTGATATTTGCTGCTGATGTGCCTTCAAGGGAAGTGAGTTTGCAAGTATTAGGACAGAGTTGTGTTTAAAAAAAAATGTGTCTGATTTGAGAAGTATGAGCAACGGCTGTGAATAAGAATACTGTCCTTTTTATCTGAAATAGTAATTTCTTAAAAAAAAATACACCTCCTTGTGTAGATGTTGTAGAGATATGAGGGTCTGCAAAAAAAAATTAGCTTAAATTTGGGCTTTCCTTGTCAAAGGACTGAAGTTGAGATTTATATACAGCAGCAGGATTTTCAGAGTGCATCTGTAATAGGTTTGAAATGCCAAAAACATTAGGAATGGCAAATATTCTTTAAGGCAATGTGGTTTGAAAACTTTGTCTTCACACCTGATGCAGACAAAGATATAGACAATGCCAAACCAGCCTGAACTTCAAGGAATGTCCAGAATCCTATTGAAAATAAATTCCTGTGAGATATATGTTGGGATATTTTCAACCTGATGGGATCAGTCAGTGGCTCAAACATTAACTTCTTCTAAAAAATGGGATTGCATTTTCCTGCAAACTATGTAAAGGGAAAGTACATCTTTCCATTCATTAATGAAAAGCACTGATGTACATATATATAAATATTTATACACACACACACATACTTCAGTGATTTAGTAATACAAACAGAAAAAAATTGCCAGTGCAACTATGTACATATATCTGTATAGAATATGTTAATTAGTAGGGTGAACAAATCTAAATGACTTGTACATCTTCCTAGTACAGAATGGTTTAAAAGGGCAGCTTTCAAAGAAAGCAGCATATTAATTTAATGGCTAACATGCCCTAAATTGCAGAGCACTTTGCTCTGGAAAGGACCACAAACTATTTATTGTCATAGTAAAGCGTGAAGTTAGAAAATATCAATTACTGCTTTGGAAATGAAATTATCTTTTCTGAAAAATACAGCACCTGCATACCCAGAAAAGTTAATGTTTTCATTATAAAATAGGAAATTTATGCAGAAATACAGGATGGACTTTCTGCACCCATTGAAACAAATCGGTGAAAATCTGTACAGGTATTTGTGCATATAGATACAGCTCTTTCAGTGAGAAACAGGGAGGCTTATCTAAATCTCTTTCATATTTGCACAAAGGGAAACTTAATATATTAAGGATTGTTTACAACTGTTTTCTTTGCCAAACAGCCCCTACTGATTGTTTCAGATTCAGGTGTAGTAGATTTGTATGAGTGAATTTGAACTGGGAGATATCCTGAAAATAGTTTTGCCAGCCTAGCTGTACCTCGCTGATCAGTTTACCTTAAACAGCTATGCTTCCTGTAATCCGTTATCTATTCTGCCATTTACACTCCTTGTCTCAATAATGCTTTGTGTTTTCCGTGTCAGGACAGCATGTCTAAGTGTATGATAAAAGCGTGATGTAAAAATTCCAGAGTATCCTCACAGTGTAAAAGACCTGCCGTCTAAATTTAGCTTTCGGAATAACTGGAAAACTGTGGCCAAAGTACAGATTCTTAAAATAGAAAGAAAACTAGACAGTAAAGTATATAAATATAATCCCTAATCCATTGCGTTTTCAGGAACTGCAAAATCAGAAAGTTATCAGTCATGGTTTTGTAAAACTTAGCTAAAGTTTTTGTTTTATTCGCATTCGTTAGGAGTTCATTATGGATATTTATAAGGAATGTATGCTGCCATTCTTGGAGCAGAGGTTAAGGCCACCCAAATACCGTGAAAGCTCTTGTGCTGGCTTTACAGTTTTGCAAGTTGCTCTTTGTTTCTTACTTTATATGCATTCATTTATATGAATGGACATAGCTATAAAGTTGATTAAAGAAAGAACTTAATTAAGGGTTATAATTAAACTAGTGGAGGAAATTGCAATGGAATTGTGTGATGTAAAGGCTAATGGTGTTAAGGCAATAATCTCTATGAAATAATTGGTTCTGTAGCCATTAGTCTTTTCTAACGAGATTAAGGACGAGGTGGCATGATCTTGCTAATTAATTTGTTTTGTGACTTTGAAATATGAAGTAATAGTACAAAACTGGGAATTGTTTAATAGACCAGAAAGCTCTCAGATCGTAGGACAAATGTCATCAAAGTATTTCCATATTCTCAGTTCACCGTCCTGGAAGCTGCAGGCAGTTGTGCTGAGAAAAAAAGACAGCATTTTATGTTTCCTTGGGGTTTGATTTTTTGGATCAGTTTTTTTCTTTACAGATCTAGGAGGAACTGGGGGGGCGGGGTGCATCTGGAAGTAGTAATGATGCTGTCTTTCAGGTAAGGTGCAGTACCTCATAAATGTTTTTATGGTCATAAAGATCACCTTAGTTTTTGCACATAATGTAGAGCTATTTCAATGTCACAAAGGTTTCCGTTTTTCTTGTTGGTGAAAATATGCAGGCCTTTTACGCAGATGTAAAATTTAATAATTTTTCATTTTTTTTTATAAAAGATGCCGTATGTGAACTACTATGGACAAGCAGAGATTGCTAGTTTTTTGGGACATGCAATATTTTTCTGTGCTGTGTGTAGTACAGTGTGCCATGTCCCTTGGCTGATACTCTGCAATATTGTATTGCTTTACTACAATACAGATAATGAATTTGTTCTCTGTGGTATTTTTAATTCAAAAAATTAAGAGACATTTCCACAGTGCTGCTAGTCCAGGGTTTCCCTTATTTGTTACCTACTGAGACTTAATAGGACAGTAATAAATTCTAGTAAATCAATTATAGACAGTAAATAAAATACATTGTCTTGCTTATTGTGTGTATTAAATATATCTTTGTCTGCACACATGCACGCACCCACACAGGGTGTAGAGCTGCATAATTATTATACTTTGTAATACTACTGATTATTTCACTAATACTGAATATTTCTCTGATAGAGGCAGAAGAAAAAGGGCATACATTAAAAGCGGAGGTCAGGATAATCCTTTCAGTTTAAGATGAAAGATTGAAATGTATTTTGTGAAGGATTTATGGAAGTGCTTTACATTACAAACACAACATATAAGAACTGCTTCAGCAGACTGATAACTTTATAATTGTTGACATTTTACCTTTCATGCTGAATGTTGTTGTCTTTTATGTAACTTGGTTACTAATTCTTCAGTCACAATGCATTTGTCATTTGCAATATGAGATCAAAGTCAGTTGCTGAGTTATTTTTAATGTATAGTTAGAGACTGTAATATATGTGACATGATGACAGCATCTTTCAATTTAATTTCCAAACACTACTTCACAACTCTATCAAGTAAGGAATATTAATGTAATTTGGTTTTGTAGCTATATTGTTTTATCTTCAAAGTTGGTAAACTATTTATTCCTCACCAATCAGAAAGTTTAGCTATAGTAAAATGCATTTGGTATTGTAATCTGCATGAATTACTGTTTTAGACTCCAGTGTGACTCAGATTTAAGGAAACTTTGAAGGTGTAACTTTATAGATGTTCCTTAGAATGTCAGTACTCAGATTTAGACCTCTACCTTGTGCCGACGTTTGCATTTTGCTGATTTCAGCTTGGATGGAAATATGTAAACTGATAAAGACTTAGATCTCCAATGGACCATGATAAAATGTCTCACTATGTTGCACCTGTATGTATCAATACTTTGTATCACTGTATTATGAAACAGCATAATAACTAAGTAATGTTCAAGTTTAAGATATCCCAGTGCAGTTTTTGAGACTTGCACGTTGCTTTTGCCTCTTACTGCTTTCTGGAGGTCAATCACCCTAAAATTCAGAACTATTGCTTATGTTAATGTCTGCTTTCAGTTTATAGCCAATAACAAATCATACGTACTTCATCCCTTTTAGGTTATTTCAAGAATAAGTATAAGCAAATGGTTTTGCATAGGGATGGGGTGAGGAAGAAGATTAAATTAGTTAAGATCACTGGAACACATGCAGAAAGATCAGCTATTGAAGCAACGCTAAGGAAGATTTTTCGATGAATGTAATAAAAGATAGGAAATGTTAGAAGGCAAAATCCTTAAGGAAATGTTTGTCAGGAAAGTGTCCATGGCCAGTCAGCTGAATACAAGGAGAGAGTCTGTTTAGATTTATTTAAGTAGAGTAAATGTGTTTGCATCTCCTCACTGATCTTTCACAACCATTTGTTTTCATGTTGTGTGTTCCAATGGTCTTCAGAAGTTCCCTGTTCATTTAGTGGGAATCTCCTGGTGCTGTAGCTGTAATGCAATGTGCAAGACCATGCCTAGAACACTTTTCCTGGGAACTGAAGTGATGCCTATCATGAAAAATTGATACCTTCCATGAGCCTAGAGGGAAACTAGAATCATTATTTGTGAAATAATTCCTGTGTCAAACTGCCGTCAAGTGCAAACAGGACAGTAAATTAGCATGTTATAAAGCGCCGGGCTTCAAGCCAGTGGGGCAGAGAAAGAGCTGAAGTACCTTTTCTACTCCTTTCTATGACAGAGATAAGTCTTGGTTTTAAACTAGAATGAATACACGAAAAATATCAAAGCCCCAAATCAGGGGATGAAACTTAAAAGCAGCCATTCTTCAGGGTTCAAAAAACCCTAAGGGAATGCACACACCTCAACTCAATACATATTTTTTTTTGTGAAAATTACTGTAAAAACAGACTTATTTGCTGTTATGAGCATAAGTCCTCTGTATTCTGTTTCCTTTTGTAAACCATTACTGTGCTTTTTTGGCTTCAAAGAAAGCTGTTAAGCAGTAGCGAGCAGTAACTTTAGTTTATCAGTTGACCTCCTCTGCTCTGCCTCCTAGGCAGATTTCCTAGAACGATGCTTTAATTTCCTGTGCTGGCTTTCCTATCATGTGCATGCTATAGCAGTGATTCTGGAAAAGATGTGTTTGTAAAGGGTGAACTATTCTTGCTGTTTCTGTTACCTGAAACTTTTGTGAGTGAAAACTCTGTAATGAGTATTATCATAAGCATATGGCTCCAAGAGGTCATTTCTTACCTGTGTTCATAGAAATACTGTAGATACTAGAGCTGTAGTCTTGTGAAATTCCAGTTGACTCCTTATTGTTTATACTCATCTAGCCCTTTGGAAAGACTGGAATTTCAGAGGAATGGTAACAGCTCTGTTTAGAAAGCTGATTGCAAATGTTAATATTGAATACCAAGCCTTGAGCACTTTAGAAACTATCCTGTTCCAGTGTTCCTGCAGCTGTGAGCTGGTGCCCATAAAACATCCCAATGCCCATAGACACAAACCTTGCAGCAGAATGTTGCTGTTACAGGTGTGAGTGTGCTTCACCTCATTTGTTTATGTTTTTAAGAAATAATGCTATCTGTCAAAAACGAACTCTTAGAAATTCATACTTCATAAAGTAACCTCAAAACATGTCTTCCCATAACAATAGGCTTTGTTATTAGGAAACTGAGTTCTTTAGCAGTCAGCTTGCACCTTAATGAGTCATTCGGATAAACAGGTTCCAGTGAAGATTGAATTACGATCCTATTCAGCTGACACAAAGCAACCACTAGTTCTTCTCAGGAAACTCATGAATAAATAAAAGATCCTCTACTTCCAGGCCCGATCCCAACAGACATTGTAAGGATGCATGCTTTTCAGTGTGATTTTCCATGTCCTACAAGTACAGCCATAATGTTGCCATCAGAATTAGATTGGTGCTGATGAAGACATCAAACATTATGTAAGTAAAGATATTTAAAAATAGATGGAAATGTGGGGGTATGAGTGGAGGTCTCTATCATTAACTCTGAACAAGCTGTTAGACAATAACCTCTGATATTTAGCTGGTGCATATAGAATGCCATTCATATGCCTTGCCATTTTGTGTGTGAAGGGGCAATATCCAAAGTTATTTTTAGAATTCAATGTTAGTGAAAAATAGGAGTTTTAAAGTCTTACTCATGCTTATCATCTACCGAGGCCAATAAATATGTCAGCTCTTCTCTGTTGCTACATGAATAGTTTTTTAGCACAAATTCAGACTCCAGAGTGTTGTGCTCCTTAAGTGTAACAGCAAAGAGTGATATCTCTGAGAAGTTCATAGTTTAGTAGGTAGTACAAGATTAAGCAGACAGAAAAAGGCAGTGGGAGGAGGTCATGGAACAATGCTGGTGGGGATGAGAGTAACTTTGGTGTATCACCTGGCTGAGTATTACTTATTTTTCATAGTTACCGAAGCAAATAAGAATTTTAAGGAGGACAGTTGAATACCTTTGACAAAGGCTCATAGGGAAGCTTTTCTTGGGCATAAAGAAGAAGCACAGAGATTCTTATGTGAACATGAGGCTATTGAGGGATGGAAGAGAGGGCTGAACAGAGGTGGGAACTGATAACTTGATAGTTTTTAACAGGATTTAGAGAGGACAAGATCTAAATGCTATTTACTGGGTGGAAGCAAGCTATTGTCATGTTTCCCCCGCTGACTGCACAGTGGAGTGTGTGGGTACACTGTACTCTGTGGGCTGCATTTGAGTGTTTCTGAAATCCTTTCCTATCCTCTTGCAGTGCAGCTGAAATGAAGCCATCTCTGCAAAGATGGGGGGGGAGGGGGGTCATCTGAATTTAATTTGCTGAGCTTAATTAGCAAATCTTTCTACTCAAATTTTTATTTTCTAGTTATTTAAATGAAACTCAAATCAACTATTATGGAAAGGTGCCTTACTGCTTCACAGCTGCAGTTGCAGCATCATTTATTTCTAAAACTGTTCTTTCAAGAGCTCTAACATCTTTGCACAGTTATTTTGATTTGAATATTGCAAAAAGAGGGATGTGAATACAAAGCATGTGGGTTCAGAGTTGTGAAGACTGTGTGCAAAAGTGAGGACAGAGAAAATTCTTACAGAAATTAACTGGTTTTTTGCAGTAGTATGTCAGATACTGGTTTTAGCTTATGGAGTCTTCCAACTAGAAAGGTACTAGAGGAAGATTGAGTTACTTCCTATCAGATATGTCATGGTAAAATTTATTAAAAAGATAGTTATGGAAAGATCAACAACGGTGCTAAAGACCTCAGACTGGTAAATCTTTTCATTTGTAGGAAGAAAAAAAAATCTAATAGATTACAGAAATTGATCTCCATGAAGCATATGATTTAAATATGTCTCTTTCAGAGAAAGTTAGAAATTTTTCTGTGGAGAGTAATGTTTATATGAGGAAATGAATAATCACAAATAGAATACTCTGTATTATGAAATACTTATGAGTGTGCTGTGGCTATAAAATTTATGTATTTCAGTTTTTTGTACTGTAGTCCTACCTAGAAATCTCATTCAATAATCAGGTACTCATTGAACAATTTAGAGTCCTGGCTTAGTGACAAGATTCAATGCAAAAGCATAGATGAGCAAATGAGCACCTCAGTATACTTCAACTTTTGTATTTAGCCTAAAAAGTGAGAAACTCTGAAAAAAATTATCTTTACAGTTGTGTTTCTTCTGTTCTTTTAATAAATGCATCTAATATTGTGGAATACTCAGCCTTTCCAATGTATATATGTGGCAAGTAATGCGCTGTACGTGTTTTTATTCAAGGGGTGGCTTGTGAGTATGCATATAAATCAAGTGTCCCCATGCACTGCTCAAATGCTTGCGTCACTTGGAAGTTTTGAATTGGAGTTAGAGGGAATTTAACCATGCCAGTAGAAGTTTCTTGCACGTATTTGCATGCTGCTGTTCCAGGCAATTCATTCTATGACTTGAATTATAGCTTGTAAATTAAATCTTAAAAAGCATATTTTTTTTGACAGACGTACATCTGATCCTTATGTAGTGAAAACACCCACCTATTCATTGCTGTCCATGAAGTGGATAGTCACATAGGTATTTTTATATGTAATCATCTTAATGATTTCCTGGAACTTCGTTGCTAATTTGAAGAGAGATTCTGACAAACTTGAAGACTCTAATGATAAATATTAGTCAGAATTCTTCTGCTTAGTTCTGTATCCCTACATTTTATAAAGAAGCCATTGAAACTGAAGTTTTTCATTTGTCCTCTGAAACCAGTTTCCTACAAGGGACCAATGACCACAGTATTTAAGTCTTACTATGGAGATCTATGTTGAACTTCAGCCTTGTTGCCTGCTCTAATAAAATGTTTATTCAGCAAGGCTCAATTTATTAGTTTGGATTGGCTTCTATTGTATGCAATGAATATTTAACCAGCACTTTGAAGCAGCTTTTGGGGACACATGCCATGAAAAACATGTTAATAAACATGCTGTGTTGTAGGAAGAGCAAGTGCTAGTCAGCTAGTACAAATGCAGTTTTAACAAACTGGTCACTTGACTTGTTTTGTTTTATTCTACACAGTTTGGAAATGATCCATCATGCCTGCAGCCTGCAACATCACAGAAAATATTTGATCAGACACAGTTTTTAGAAGAGACCCAGATTTCGAAGTCTCATGTCACCACCTTAAATAAAGAGCATCATCACTGGCAGTTTTTAGTAAGTCCTATCTTTGTTTTTACTATGTTACAACAACTGATGAATTTAAAGACAAGTCTAATTTTCCAATCTGTGCTGCTTCTTTTGGTTTGTTGTTTTTTGTTTGTGGTTTTTGTGTGTGTGTGTGTGTGTGTGTGTGTGTGTGTGTGTGCACTAACATTGGGGAGTTGAAGTTTTCTGAGGGGACGTGTTCAGGAGAAGGAGGGTTTAGCTCCACGATCCTTAGAGCAATAGATTTTGTATTGATTTCTTAGAATCTTGCAGAATGGTAGTAATACTTAAATAATATACCTATGTACTTGGGACATAATTTAAGCATGAAATGAGAGTTTAATAAACAAAAATGTGATATAAATAGTAATTCCAATGCTTTGTTCTGGATGCACGATAGAAAAAAAGATAGAAAAGCGCATGATCAGCACATTCCAATCTGTTTTGGTGTATACCTCCTGCCACTTGATTCTGAATGTCAGCAGATTTTTTCCAGTTGGATTTCTATGTGTTTGCACACGTTCTGTTTTTGAGGCACCTTTTGTATTCAGAGAAGAACCTTTTAGAAGGGTTCTCTGAATGTAAAAGCTATAAAATAATGTTAGCGTACCTGAAGACAGCTTCCAGAGGAATACGTTTTTCCAGTGAGGTGCCTTTAATTCTTCCTTTTAGATAAAATACTTTCATTTAAGAGCAAAGACATTTGAATACATAAATTTCTGTTTTTAAAATCAGAATTGCAGATGGAACACTGCATTTTGTTTCCTATAATTAATAGCTGTTTTGTCTGCTTTTGCTTTCATTGCACCAAGGAATTTGCTTATTTTTGGATTGTGAAATTATAATGGATGTGATTGATTTATTTATTTGTTTTTAAACTTGGTAATGAAAACAGAAATATTGTGAAGAAGGAAGACAAGCTTTTGGAAGTTTTTTGAGAAACTAGATTGAACCAGTTGTCTTGTGTTGAATTTTGGAGTAAATTTCAGCAGTAAATGCAGTTTGGTGAGCAGAGGAGATCTACTGTGTACAGGGTTATCCTCTAAAAACTTGCCAATTGCTTGAGACAGCTAAGCCATAATTTCACGATTGTCCTTTTCACAGAAGTGCCTGCTTAATCAAGCTACTTCTTGCCCTGCCCACCCCAGCATTATTTTTAGCACAGATCAGTTCCTCGTGCAGTTCCTTCTACAGCTGCAGAAGCCGTTATAATGGCACATTTAGAAAGCGTAGCATGCCTGTGGAAAGTGAGCAATGGGCGGGTGACTGGTACTTGTGCTGCTGTCAGCAGAAACAAATCCTGGCACTTAATAGTGCACAATAATACTGGGGCATGAGAATCCTTGTATGAACTTCTAGAATTGCAGAAGCTGTCTGTAGCTATCATTTCAGAAACACTGAAAAAACACAACTGAGTGACTTGATTCAATAGTGATAGTGAAGCCAATAATAGTCATAAGCTTAGAACTCTACATTGCCTTTATTTGTTGTTTATTATCTAGTCCTAGTAGAAGAAGAACGGTGTAAAGAAATGTCTAAATGTAAAGAAATGTCAAAACTTTGTGACTTGGCAAGGAAACATCTGTCTATTATCTGTTAGCAGTTGGGGTTTTTTTTGCTAATAGCTGAACACATTGTGTTTAAAAACTTGTTCTTTCTGTATTAAGAATAAAGCATCCAAAATTGTGTTTAGACATAGTAGTTCAAAATGAAGTAGCTTAAGCCATTTTTGTTTGAATTCAGAATTACCTGAAACAAACTACAAGTTCTAGAGCTTCCATTTAGATATAAACTTCAGGGCATTGTTTCTCAACCTAATGCTATTTTACAGAGAAATATTTTTTTCAGATGGGATAGAATAACATTACTCTCCAGTGCTAAAACAATTATACTTCAGTATATAATTCAGTATACAAAGCAAAACCCCAAAGTTGCAATGTGCTCCTTCGATCTCTTTATGTCCAAACATTGGCAGTCATTGCTCTGAATTCTCCTTGCCAAGATACAGATGATTTTATTAGTCCCGAGTTACTCTTTATTTTAGAAAATATGTTTACTGTGGTGCTACTTCTTTGAGTGATGTGTAAGTAATGATTGGCTTGGACGTGTTCTGCACAAAAACAAGGGGCCACATGTTCAGGGATGATACAATGAGTTTATTACTCTTCAGAAAACATGTTTCCTAACGGGTGACTATAGAGAAGATGGAGCCAAATTCTTTATGGAGATGCACAGAGAAAGCACAAGAGATAATAGACAAACTTTAGCAATGGGAATTCTTACTAGATCTGAGGAAAAAATAATCATTTAGATTAGAGCAGTCAAATACCATGACATTTTGCAAAGAGGTTGTGGATTCTCTTTCCTTGGAGAGATGAAAACCTCAGCTGAACTGAAAGTAAAGGCTTAAAGCTTTGCTTTAAGAGCCTGTTACTTGAAGTTGGAGGTTCTAAATTTGGTGCTGGATTTATCCATTTGAAGGATGAGAGTTTGATTGCATCAGAAGTAATTCTATTTAATATGACAAGACAAAAGTGCATAAATGTGATATTTTGAATGGCTGTTAATGCCTTCTTTGCATCTCTGGCTCTGAAAAGAATAATTACATAGCTGTGATGTGAACTGAATGTTAAGGTCTGGTGAAAGACATTTCTGGTAAAAAGTGAAGTCAATATTCTAACGCTGTGTGTAGAAGTTCCCTTCACGGAAGGCATTTGAGAAGATAGGTAGTTGTTTGTAGGCCCAGAGCCGGTACACTTGCAAAAGAGGAACTTGAGGCAAAAATGAGATACCATTGAAATTAATGAGAATTTTGCTGTTAATTTCATTCATACAAATAATTCATGCTTTCAAGAAGCATAAAGCTGTGTTGTAAAACAAAAAGCAGTGGTTTGGACTAGGGTCTTGAGAGCAGAATAGAGAAATGGTTATTTGCAGCAACTCATTTCAGTCCAGTGTAGGCTGTATCCTTGAGTCCATTCAGTGTATTCTCACTGCTTGGTTGGTCATTATTTAAGGGCAACACAAGAAGCATAAATGGTTACTGGGCAGTGGTAGCCTTCTGGATCAAGGGTAAACTTTGGACACCCAAACCATCCTCTATTTAAAACACTGTTGTTTACATATTATTGTATATGGATAGCGAGAGAGCTAGATACTCTGATGCCAGGATTAAAATTTCCTAACAAAATAGTAAATAATGTTTCTTTCATACTGTAGTTACAGTACTTTGAAGCTAAATTGTAACTTACTATTCACTTGTATTTAATTTTTAATTAATTGCTGCAGCTATATCAATAACAATAACTTTTAATCATTTACCCTGAAGATAAGAAGTAAGTACAATTTTTCATTCTGGTACTGTGTGTTTCAGCAGTGGTTTCACTGTAAGAGGAAAATACTGTATTTTAGTAAACAGAGACCATATTTTTTATCTACAGACAAATGTTCTCTTGGTCTTCTATCATTAGCTTTCTGTGTACATAAATATAACAGACTTGCAGCAGTTACCTGTTAGTTACCAGGCAACAGCAGCATTTGACACTGCCTGCAGGTGCAGTGAATGACGTGCAGTTCCCTGATTGTAAATTAAAGTGCTCTGAATTTTGAACTGAGGTTGATAAAAAGGACATTAGTGCGAGTATAACGCCACTTACACCACAGTAGCAACATGTCAGCAGAGTTTCTATAACAACAGCATTTTGCTGAGATATAGCCCTCTATCACATGCTCATGATAAAAAAATGTAATTGCTGTAGTCTTTTGCAGTGCATAGTTTTCTCTAAAATACACACTGTCCTCCATTTAAGCCTTTTTGTGTAAAGCAGGAATCTGTCATGCTGAATCTAAAGAAAGTCAAAGATAGATTGAAGAACTGAATGCAGTTGCTGTCATTCCCAGGTACTGCTTGCAGGGCATGGTTTTTCTTTTTTCATTTTGTACTTGGTCATTTGAATGCATCCAACCAACAAACAGCCAGTGACATAAACCTTCAATGGTTCCACCTCCTCTAAAACAATTATTTTTTCAATCTGAGATATGAGTTGGGTTTCTGCGTAAGACACAGTCTATGTATTTAAAAAAAAAATCCTGATTTTGTGTTTATAGATGTAGTCTATCTTTTCATAAATCTCACTATCTGGTGTTCCATTCATTGCTCTCTGAAAGGACACCATCTGCATAAGCCTAGCTGTATATATTATCTTTTTTCTAAATGTACTCTTCGTTGCCACAGTCCTAGTTTCATTCTAAATTGCCTCAACAAATGTAATACTTGTATCAGACAATGAAGCTAAAGAATCTCAATGCATTATCAGTTACAGCAAAACAAAAGGCTTATGGAACAAGGTGATATATTACTTAATTTTTCTGAAACACGTTATAAGATGAATATTTTTGCTTATACTTTTCCCTATCCTAATTACATTTGCCTCTTGTTTAATCATCTTTAAGACAAAATAGTATGTCTGAGGAGAGAACATGATTTAATTAACTTTTGTCTTAATGAATCAGACTGCAGAATTTTGTAGTAGCTTCATTTGTAAGGCTTCTTGTCTAGTAAATTCTTTGGAGGCAAAGTATTGAGGTAATATTAAAAAATATAAGCCTTTAACTTAAATCCCGTTCTAAAATCTTCAGGCTCAGTGGCGTTACTATTGAATTCAGAGGTGAATTAGATGAGGACTCTCTGATTTTGGCTTTAATTTACAGATTTAATTTACAAATAATTTAGATGATTGATTCTTTTTATAGGATGCATGAGAATTTATATTTTACCTTCAAATAGTTCTTATATCGAACCCGGATGATGAACATGATAGTGCATATCAAAGCTTTCTCCAGTAGGAACAGCAGTAACACCTGTGTTGTTGGTTGCTTCATATTCAGGTCTAGAGCTATCTCAGATTCTCTGCTGAGGCTTCCAAAAAATGAACCATTTAATATTGATTTTGCTGCTGGGTTTTATGTTATGAAACAGCTAGTTCTTCTACTTGTAGTTGTCTTCTAGTTCTTGAACTGATCTAGACTGAGTCCTTAATGCATTTCTAAGTGACTGTTTAGCAGCGTTCATATGGCCAGAGATTGCAGTTGCTACTCAAATGAGTGAGTGGGCAGCAAAAGAATCTCTGTTCTAAAGCCAGAGTGTCTGTATTCCATTTCTAAGTATCTGCAAGTATTCTTGCTAGTGTTTGTGTTAATTTTTTTCCACATGATATAGACCAGATTCTGATTACCAGTAGTACCACTGAAGTCAGCAAGGCTAGTAATATAAGTAGTGCAAGCAAGATACAGCCTTATCTGTATGAATAATCAGTGTTCTCTAACAGCATATACATGTACACTAGATCATTATTTGAACAAACTTTTCACTCTGTTTCCTGGAGAAGTACTAGTGATCAGATCTGCAGCAAGAAGGCTGCTCAAAGCTACCAGACTTGCTTTTTACTGGCTAAAAATTACCATAAGTGCTGGATCAAAAATCCGGTTTATATAAATTCTGTACAAAGCGTACAGCACTTTGTAAAGGCAGCATAGCTGGGAGAAAGATATTTTAAGTGAAATCCTTTTCTTGAAGGTGGATATTAGAGCCTATGATGAGCCCATGTCTTGGTGGTGTACGTCAGAGATAAAAAGACATATTGGGGAAAAGCGTATCAGATGTCAGAAAGATATATAAAAGATATATTCTGAGCTGTCCTCTTTCATCAAACAGAACCAGAAAAAATGAGATGTGTGAACAGGAGCATATAAGTGTGTGTTGGAGTTTACAAATTCCTGTCTTAACCTATGCTTAGCACTCATGCATATTTTATATGCACATATGCTCTATTTGCATCTATTTGGGGATCTTAGTATAGATTTCAAATGCAAAAGGCATTTTACTGACAAATGTTGGGTTAAAGAAAAAAAATTATCCTTCTATGAAGAGTTTAAAACTGACAAGGTAAGTCATGCAGAATTTTTGTGTTTTGATCAAAAGTAATTATACAACTCCAAACTACAGTCCCAGAACCTTTAATTCTTAAGGTAAATTAACTTGAAGTTAAAATTGAACTTTCTGTAGTCACCAGCATTGTCCTTCAGCAAACATTCCTGCAACCTGGAATATTGACTTTATATTGGGAAGTAGTGCAAGTTACTTTCTCAGTGTGAAGTACTGTGATGAGAATAGAATGAATTTGGGAGTTGGACAAGATCAGTTGACTAAAGAAAATTCTGCTCGTTTGTTTAAATGGTTTTGAGACTGCAACTCTCATTTGAAGCAGCAGTTGTGATTCTGCCCCTTGAAGAAGCATTCCAGTTCTTTTTCGTATTAAGATTGGATGTATAAAGCTCCAAATGTCCACTTGAAAACATTCCGTGCGCATTGGCAGCATGCGAGATTGCAGTTAAACAGTCAGGTGTGTGAAGGTATGTGCAGAACTTCAGTTACTTACAGCTGTAAATAATTGACACAAGCGATTCCACTGATGTTGCAGGCAGCTCACAATGTACTTCGATAAGCATAAGATTTTGCAGAACAGGGCTCTCAAATAGTGTGTATAGCTGTAGCTAACCTGTGTAAATGCAGTTAATACAGTAAATTCTAACAGTAAAAAAAAAATTCTGTGTAAAGACATGCTAATGAACGTGGAAGGGTGCCCATCAGCCTGGCCATTTTCTGTCGTGTCAGGAGAGAGGCAACCACCAGCTCTACGCTAGACAGCAGGCTCAGTGACTTTTGGCAGCATGCTCTGTGTAAATGGCCACTTTTTCTCTCCTTAGGGAACATGTACCAGTATTTGGGGCCTTGGTATGCCTTATTTTATTTAGTAGGAGGCCCAGAAGTTAACTACACTGGTAATAATAAACCATTCTGAATCAATGATCACTTGGCATGTTCTCTCTTGCTCTTTCCTTATGCACACAGCTGTCTATATGCAATGCCTGCATTGCTGTTGAAGAAACCTTGATAGGTGATTTTCTGTATTTGAGGGAATGTTGCAATGTAAGTGTTCTGCTTCTCAAATCTAATGACAGTGAGATCTCATGTTTGATTTTCACTGAATGTTCCTCTGAAGCAGCTGCACTGGTTAATTTTTTTCCTTCTTAGAAAATAGCTTCAGATACATTCAAACCATTAGTTCATCGTTACCTGAGAGGGAGTGGGTGGACAAGGGAAATGAGTTGTGCTCAGCATAGCAAGGAGATGATGAGCTACATAAATAATTAGAAACACACTTTAAAAATATGCTTATATAGAATCAAAAGTATCTTGGCTTGAGTGCATGGACGTAGAGGCGTAATTGAGACTATTCATTTCATTTAACTCTTTCTCTGTGTGGGCATTTTAGAATTCATAAAATGTGAAATGTAGTCATAAAGGAACAGAATATGATTCAAAGCAAAGCACGCCACATTAAGACCACTTGTGAACGTATGTCAAAACTTCCTGGTTCCTTATTTAGCAGTAGACGGTATGTTTTGTGTAGTTGCCCTGAAGAGTTGCAAATCATTTCTAACAGTTGAAATTAGAAAAAAAAAAATGGCATGGGCATCTTCACTGGGAATAAAAATGAATGCAAACATTTGAAATGTACTCTAACAGCTGTATCATTTAAGTTAACAGAAGAGAAAATGCAGTTCTAGACACAGCCAGTGCTTCCCAAAAAGACTAGAAGATCAATTTCAATGAGATTTGATATTTTACAAAAATCCAACTCTAACTTTATAACTGGGTATCTAATTAAGAAAGGGATGACCCATTGTTTCTTTACTAACAGTTCCCTGTGGGCAGGCAAGATTTTACTTGCAAATGGCAGGAGTTTGTCTGAGGAAGCTGCTGGGCTCACAGCTCTCATCATGCAATGAAATGCTTCTGTTTCTGGCCACATCACTCTGTTGTGTTCATGTCACCTATGACTAAGCCACGTAGCTCTGTTTTAAGTATTCTGGCTAAGCTACATGAGGTATTTTAAAATCCTATGTTTTTATTTGTTTGTTTATTTCTGTGCTAGCATATTCTTCCCTAATTGCTGACATATTTGTGTATCATTTAAAAAGGATCTTTGTTCTTGAAATTTCTAGTTCAGTTTTATAGACTAGGATTTATTAGTTAGGTATAGGTGGTTTGGACAAGTGTCTAGGCCTTGTCTTTTGGATGCGACACCTGCTACTATACACTGTATGGTAGGTAAGGAGAATCCAAAATAATATTTTCCAATATTTTGACCACATTGCTAATAAAATATATATTAATTTTCATAAATAATAGTGAAAAAACTGAGAGTTACACACATCTATCTCTGGTATCATAGCAACCTGCTGAAGAAAATGCGTCACTCCTGAACGGACACCCGCTAGATGAGAACCACTTGCTTTTAGAAAAGGAGTGCTGAAGCCAAGTAAGACTTGGTAACTTTACCTCAGTGCTTTATTAGATAAAATTAATGTACTCTTTTAACTACACATTGAAGATGCATCTGCTGGCTTAAGAGTGATGTGTGCTGCTGGATTTAAATGTGTGCTGCAAAGCAGCTCATGGGCAGCAGTCCAATCCCAGAAATGCATTGCTTCCTTTGATTACTTTCTCTGCTAGTAAAAATAAGAAGCAAGGCCAAGGATACGAGCAGGCAGAGTCAGACTATCACTGTGATGTATATGTTGTGGTTTTTTTTCTTTTTCTTTTACGGATATAAATGGAGACATACTGGAGGGAAGCTGGCCGAGCTGCTGCCCTGACAGTGCCTTGTTTTCTTTATGGATTAACAGGGAACTCCAGCCTGCAAGGCTGTCAATCTGGCCCCTTTCATCAGCACTGAATCACTTTAAAAAGAAAAACAGTGCTTGTGATTATCAAAAACATTTCCATTTATAACACACTGGCAATTCAGCTCAGATTGCAGAAAATAAGAACATTAGATATTAAAAGGATGTTGAATGGTGGAAAGTTATGAAATATATAAATGTGGCAATAAAATATACATATGGCTGTCACTTTATGGAGCTTTATGGAGTCCTATTGACACTTTTAATAATGATATCCCCTTAACATAGCCTGTGATATGTAGACATGAGCAAAGACATTGGAGACTGAAGTCCAAAGAAACAATGATTAGCATATTTTAAAGTTTCCTGTGCTGACTGCTTAAATACATTTGCATTAATAGAAGGATGAGACTCTTTATGATGATCTCTGCGTGACAAAGGCTAAAATAGTTTTATTAGAACTTAGAAAGGAAAACACTTCTGAAAGGTTATAATTAATGAGTTACGTGGTGGTGGTATTTTTTAAAGCATATCAAAATAATATGAAGAAATTAGGACAAGTATGCTATTTTGTGCCTTTGGCATTTTGATGGTTTGCAGCCTGGCTTCCCACTTGAGATGGGGGCGGGCTTTGCTGTCGCCTGCTCTTAGCAGCTAGCCCTCTGCAGCTGCTTAGAAAAGAATTCAGGGTGTAAATTTGAAGGTGATTGCACAGAAAGAAAATTCTGTTCTGAATTGACAAAGCAAAACATTATACCTACCACTCTCTTATGTTGAAAGGAAATCCAGCATGATGTAACTTTTTTTGAGGGAATGTAAATTGCATTTAAATAGTTGATAGTTTAAAAATTTCAGTCAAGGTCTGTAAAAATTTAAGGTTTGAAAAGATCCAGTTTCCTGTTCTCATGGGATCAAAAAAAAAAAAAAAAAAATTATCACCAGTGGCAATACAGCATGCATGTAATGCTAGGCATGCTATTGTGGAGAGAAGAGGAAAAAAACAGGCAGCATGTGTGTAAGTAAAGAATCCAGGGCTAGATCAGGCACTGAAGCTGTTGCGTGGAGTGAATTTTTAGGCCTGTTCATTCCATTAAGTGTTGTCTGTGATGAGAAAGTGGAGTTTAGATGGTAGGAGCTGCTGTTTTCAATTTACTGCTGTAATCATAAATGGTATCGTAATGGGCAGGGAAATGATTATTAGAATTGTAACAACTGGAACCCACTAGTATTGTCATTGCCATCACTGCTGCTTGCTGTAAGATCTGCACGTGGGCTCTGGTAATTTACACTTTCTGGATGAACATAACCATCCTAGCACATACAATGTGTTGACAGAGAAAAGATACAATGCTGTAAAAGAGATTTTTTGCGTATTTTTAATGAATTATCATCCTGCTTTTCTGGTGAAGTATACACTTATTTGTTAAGATGCTGAAGAGTTCAACAACTATTTTCTCAGCTGTCTTTGAAGGCAGGCCAGGCTCGTGGTTACAGTTCAGAGAATAAATGCTCTAATATTTCATAACATATCCTTGAATATATGACCTATAGAATTTAAAACAGAACGTGCAGGAACCCTTTAGAACTAGAGTAAAAAAAGTGGCGTTTTCTTGCTTCTGAAGAAGTTTTCATGGTATGAGAAACATTTCATTGCAGATAACTAAGCAAAGCATTGTTGTAGAATGTATGGGAACAATGTATTTGTTAAAAAATTGATGTATCAGAAGTCCAGTGCTCTATACAGATATTAAGGAAATGATTAGTATCTGTTAACTCAGTTGAGTGGATGCAAGGCTAGAGAATCAAAGCTCAGTCTTAAAAATAAAACCTAATTAGCTTTTTTAATTAAGGTACAGTCACAGTAACTTTTTTGTAACTTTGCTTTTAGAATGGATGTAGTCAAATGCTTAATGAGACATTTCTGGATGTCTGACTCCATGTTGCAGTATGCTTAACAGGCTCACTGAAGTACTTAGTCAATTTGTATGTTTTATATAAACTCAGCTGAGAAATACTGACTACAGGAGGGACTTATTAGAAATGACAAGCTATTTTTTAAGACTTTTACTTTGCTTTCTTTATGGAGATGCACTCTTCATGTCTTCAGCTTACCTCCTGTATTTAAACAATTACATTATACAAGTGATCACTACTCACATTGCGTTTAACATGTAGGTGGTCATGTCTGTGCATTGGGGGGTTGGTTTGGTGTTTCAGAATTCTGCTTGTTTTACCTTTGGTGCGTACTTGAGTTCTGACAATAGCATATTCATTAGCCTACATACTACTACAGGAGTTTGCTAATAGCTAAGGTTTTTCTCGATAAAAGTGATTCAATGAACTTAAGCTTGATATTTCTTAGACTTGTACTAGATCTTCACTTAGACACAAGTTTCATTATTTTTAACCCATGAGTTTCATTTAACCCTAAATAGGGAGCGTACTCTTCCACGACATGTGCACGTTAGCTCTTGGTGAAGGCGTAGGACTGCCTAATGGTCCCGTCTGTACAGTTCTGAAGGTATTAATGTTCATTTTCATGCTTAGGAGTTAAGAAGCAAAACTTCTGCATCCATGTTTCTTAAAGTCAGTATATAAAGTATCATTGTGAGGTAGTGCTTCTTTAGAGGTATTGTGTATTACTCTGTTTTGAGAATAAATGAAGGGGGAAAGCTTTGATGTTATTTTAAAAAAAAAGACAAAAATGGGGGGAAAAGGGAAAAAAATGAGGAAAAAAAGGAGAAAAAGAAAATTAAAAGAAAATAGTCCTCATGCTGCAAAAAGAAGCATTTGGATGTACTAGTAGTATTGTGCCTGATGTGGTGTAAATATGGATGGGTGACAGAATGGGAGACATGAGGATGATTCATAATCTTAGCAAGGAAAAAGAGGTAAAATAGGTAAGCTGCTGTGATGGTATGATGTTCAAAGCACTTCTAGGCGTTTCCCCCAGGACATTTTGACAACCGATGATAATTTGCAGAGAGTTTGGTATATTTCAGCCCAGCTAAACACCCCATGTGAGAAGCTTATTCATATTTTTTGAAAGGTTGGAGCATCTGAGATCATTAAAATCTGGCCTTGAAAGCTCAGCTTGAAATAGTTTTTATCCCCCTTTTTCTGGCATAACATTTTCTATTTCACCACTTAGACTTTTATTATTCTGTCAGTTGGCTTCTAGCAGAAAATGTGGATTCATTTTATTTTTAAAGATAAAAAAGATCTTTAAAATTTCTAAATTTTCACAAACAAAAGGCGCTCAGTTCATAGCTAATTTTATCTCAGCTGTGATTTTCTAAGTCCTAATCTCTATCTTCAGCTGCACTCCCATAGAAAGAACTCTGTAATCATACTGCCCACTGTAGGGAGACTTCTGAATAGAGCTAAAAGAAGCGTTTGTGTGTTAAAACCTCATGTCTTTTTTTTTTATTAACAGTTTTCTATATTTGTATTATGATTTGAAAAGATGAGAGAGAATGTGTTAGTCACACACTGGCATATATTTACATGCTAATCTTGGTATTCATGCAAGTACAGTTACTTTGGGAGTTTTAGCTGGAAGAGGAGGAAAGAGTAAAATGTGTGCACTGGACTTTAAATCCATGAGGTATAACTTTGTAATGTAAGTAGTAAGCTTGCTAGAGGCAGTTTCTGATTATATGAGAGAGATCTTGGATTTGCTGGATGATGATTACGTTATGGATCTCTGAAACTTGTCTTTAGATGCAGCAGGCTCTGGGGCAATATTAGGCTCCAGAGCTCCTTACCAGTTTCATAGAAAACTTGATTAAGCCATTAAATTGCAGATCATTGCTGACAGTAAATTAATTCTTAATCCGAGTCCTATTCTGCACGATATTGGGAGACTTTTGCCAGGAGGCCAGTGACTTGAAAATGCGTAATTAAATTCTACATTTTTATCTACCCTTCTGCTTGCAGGAGCTGGCAAACAAGCGAGAGCCATTAATTAATACCTGTAATTTGATTTAGTGGAATAAGCCCTGCTCCTGTCAGATTCTGAAATGTAAACCAAGGCTATGCAGTGGGGAGTAAGTAAAAAACAAAGAAAGCTGACAAGAGAATATGTTCTTATTTCTTTCTGCAAAAAGCGTTGGCTAGTTTGGAAAGTTGACAATACTTTGGTCTGAAGTCAATGTAGAGAAGAGAAGTTAAAAAAAAAACCCTAAATATAGGAAAAGTAACAATAGTGGCAAGATGTATTCTGGGCATTTCACAATTATGTAATTAATCCCTTATGACCCAACTTCACAACTTCAGGAGATAATTTTAGTAAGTTGATCATCTCCATAGCAAATAGAGTTGTGCATTGGTTGTCACACAGGATTTTTTTGTTGTTGTTTGGATTTGAACCAAGAAGCATTGCTTGCAGGTCTTATTCAGAAGTATCAGAAGGAAACTAGAACTTTGTTTTCTAGCCCTGAATTAACACTATTCTCTTTCCATTCTTCTGAAACAAACTCATTTTTCCTACTTTTCCTGTGGAGTTTTTACTTTTCCTTAAAGTCCTGAAAGTTGAACAATTGTGAGACTCAATTCTTTGTTAAGGAAAGATGCCTCCTAATTCTCATTAAAGAGAGAAGCAAGCCTATCCACATTATTTGCCTATGATAAATAGTTTCTTATATCTTAAGAGTTATGGGGTACATCCCACTCTCCAAAACAGTTTAAGTCTTTCATAGGGAGTCTAACTTTCATTTACATACTACTAAGATTCCTGTCAGGATTGAAGCTCATCCAGGGCTCAAATGAAAAGAGAAATAGCAAGAGGAAGGTCAAAATTGTGATTCTTTGGAAAGGATGGAGTGAGTGACCAGCGGGAAGAGATACCTAGAGAAAGGATTGAGCATGAGCAGTTTGTAATTGTGTGAATAATCTTCTAGGGGGAAAAAAAGGAACAAGAAGCCTGTGGGGATGTTTTATCAGCATTATTGGCTGGCTGTCTTTAGCTATGAGTCAATCTGAATTATAGTCAAGGTGTTTCTTGGCATTTCTTGGTGTTTCTTGTTCTAATGACATTAGCCTTAGCAGTGTTGTGGCTCATTTACTCTTTGGTGGTTAAAATCACAGACAGATCTAAGTTTTTGCAAACAGATGTTTGGAAACTTCTGAAAGTGAAAGGTTTAATTGGCAGCAAACATGTCTATAAACTTTATCTGAAATGAATGAGTCAAATAAAATGGAAGATATCTGATAGTGACTCTACCAGAAAAATTCCATTTTTCTGGTAAAAATAATAAGAGAAAGAATCATAGTTCAATAAAAAATGGCGTTGCTGTACTTAACCTACCTCTGCTTTCTAAGGTAATAAACTCAGAACAAGGGTAGAATTAATTTGAAAATCTAGCATATAAAATTGGGTAGGTTGTTAAAGGACTCAAAGACTCTACTGGTAAGGGCACTATTTTGAAAAAAAAAGAGTTAATATAAAGGAAAAAATTATTTCTTTTGGAATTATTTCAGGCCTCAGAACCAATCAATATTTACTCTATTGAAACCTCATCTTCTTCATTTAGTAGGATAATTTAAATTTTGCAATGCAGCTAAGCATTATCTTGAAAGAGAAAAATATTCTCTTAGATTTTCACTTACCGAAGGCAAATGACTCTGAAATTAGTTCAGAAACCTGCCTGGATTTCTTCATGTCCTTGCAATGTGTGCACGCCATGTAAATTCTGTCTGCTTTTATATCTGCTGTGAAACCGTTACCAGCCTCAGAGCTAGAGGCTTGTCCATCATGATTTAAAGAACAGAAAAATTTGGTCAATCAAATACTTGGCTTTGCTACTTATTTTCTGTGAACTGCGTTTTTCTTCTGAAGTGTGTTTCTCCTTGGCAGATAACTGAGGGAAAGCATGACTTTTGCAAAACATTGCCAATACAGAAGTAAACTGTGAGTTTTTCCCACCCCGCTCCCCTTTGCTGCTGTATCAGTGAGGGTTTTTTTGTTTGTTTTGTGCGCTTTTTCAACTTCAATTTTGGAATTTTATTTCAGCTCTATTTCTTGGATTCTAGTCTTGTGAGTGCAGCTTCTTGTCACATGAACCAAATTAGATTGACAGATGAGCTGGGACATACCCTTTAGAAGATCTCAGCTATTCAGATTCTGGAAATAATTTTCTCAAAATAGGACTGCATCCTTAGCTATACGATGAGTAAGACTGCAGTCCTCCCATGTAACAGCATTTTTAGCACATTACTGTATAATTAAGTTTAAAACCAAGGCTACCCCTCCAGTGTGATTGGGAAATCTCTACCTCTGGGAAAAAGTAGCTCCATATTTAATAAGCTAAAAAGAAGAGTTGAGAAGTCACTGTAAAAAAATTGTTAAACCAGGTTTAAGTAGGTGAACACCATGGGATGTTAGCTAGGTGTAGTGTTTATATGATATTACAGGGACTGAAGCCCTTTTTCTTCAGGGCCAATATTAACCATTTGAAACCACTGAGGATTTTAATTTTGCTATCTTGCGTGGTGCATAGGAAAGTCATCTATGCTTTAATGCACTGGATGTTTTTAGACTGCAGCTCCTCTTACGGAAAGCATAGATTTGGTAATGTCAGAATTTTCTGTGAATTCTTGTCAGAGGAGAGTTTGATAGAGCTAACAATCAAAAAAAAAAAAATTCAAAAAAAGTGTTTAGGCATTTCAAGTTGACAGTGTCTATTGACATTTGATGATGCCAAACTTCACTTGCAGATTCTGATTTATACACTTCTGATTTATTTAAAGTAATAGATATACAATGGTCAATACCGAAGGAAAGTATGATGATGACTTGGAAGAAAAGCAGGAGTTTTTTTCAAATTTTCATTTTTGCAAATTTAAAATAGCTGTTTCAACTTGAGTAATAATTAAAAAATATTCTGAGGTATCTGGAAATGTATTTAAAGGGCTTAATTTTGCTTGTATACTGCAAATAGTACATGTGATGTGCGAACTGTATTAATGGATACTTGGTACAAAAATTAAATTTAAAAAAAAAAAAGCTTCACTGTTCTAAAATACTGATGAAATAAGCCCTGTACAGAAGCCCTGCAGAAGCCCTGTAATAATGTATTTATTGTAATTTTCCAAGGCCAAGTTGCCAACTGTGATCTGTGAATCATTAGGAGTCCTCTGGGCATGTTGCTGATTTCTCCATCTGGTTTCTATCAGTCATGTCCTCCTCCAAACTTCATAGTTCTAAGAGCGTCTGTCAATGAAGGAGAGGGGAGCTTGTGTCCCAGTCAGCAGTTGCAGAGATCTGATCCAACTACGAATCGGATGATCATGAGGAAGCTGGGGGGTGAGGTGTTCCACACAACAGCAAATGAATGAGTAGGTTTCTGCAAGAGAATGGTCGTTCAAGGTATGGGAAAGTGTTGCTTGCCTGCAGTCTCAGCCCATTAATGGAAGGAAAGATACAGATGTTTGATAGGAATGACTACTGTGTGTAACTAGATTGCACTTTAAGTGGTGCCTTAGAAGAAATGGAGAGTGTTCTTTTTTTTTTTTTCAGTTGCAAACATCAAGTTAGTGAATAAAAGTGAGGTGAGGTGGTTATTTCTGACAGTGGAAAAACAGCTTTAATATTTTTATTTCCCATTTTATTCCCCCATGATTCCTGTTTTGAATCTTTTGTTTAGAATATGGTAATAAAAGCCATCAAGCAGATTTGATCCAAGTGATATTTATGTCTCCCACCCTGCAAATGCCTCTTCTGGTTCCTAAGCAAGCTGAAAAATCAGAGCCTGGGTTGAGCTGTTAGAAAACATGCAGAGATCTGTGAAGAAAAATTAACCTTCCTCACAGACTGCAAGAATAGCGAAAAGAAGAATAATGATGAAAGCTATTGCTGAGCAAAACAAATTATTTTTAGAAGCCCTGTTCTCTTAGCTCACCCAGTTGAAAAGAGAAACCATTATGTGCCTATGTATCTGCCTGTCACTGTGTAGCATAGAAACACCAAGTATATGTAATAAAGCCTTTTTGGAAGAATAGGAAAATCCCTCTATTACTCTTACACTGTCTGCTCTTTTGAAGAGTCACTAGTTGAAAAGCACTGAATTTTAAGTCACAGTAAACTACCCTTCTTCACAGGTTTAGAAGTGGTAACTTCTGTTACAGCAGTGTAACTGTACTTTGTTTCTTTTTTCACATTTCTGAAAATACAAGAAATTTTGTACATTGTACCAAATCAGGCTAAGAATCTATCTCAATGCCAAATTCAGTCTGTAGGAGGAACCTGGTTTGAACTGGACAGAGGTTGTCTCAGGGATGATTAAGGTGCATTTGGTTCACTGTATGATAGCAATGACCTCTGGTTAGCTGCCCCTTCTATCAGGAATTACTAAATCTGGAAATGCTTTTGTTACCTTAATCCTTTGTGTGTTGCCTCTCAAACACTTTCTATGGAGTAAGAGCTTTCTGATTCTGCTGCTTTTGTGATTATTTATCCTGAGTGAAGCGAAATTTATTACTTTTATTATTTTTCCCCTTCTCTGTGAATTTCAGTCTGATAAGATTAGAGCCATCCCATAAAACTGAGGAAGAAAAGAAGAAGTTATTGCATTCATCTGGTAGGAAGTTTTAGGCACATACTAGTGACCCAGTTTAACTTTTCAGGATTTATTTTTTGTAGCAGACGGGGGTTAATGAAGATGAATGACACTTCAGTGGCCCTTAGATCAATCCTAATATAAAAAAAAATTTAATATAGTTAAAATGAACTCAGGAGCTCAAAACAAAAACAAACAAAAAACCCCAGAAGTCCAGCAGATCCTAAACTAAAATTGTCTAATACAGTTCTACTGTATTTATCACAGAATTTTCATATCTAAAAATAACCCTTTATATGTCCCAGCCCTGAACAGGAATTTGACAGGGTAACAGCTTTGCATAACTATTGTTGTTATGATGATACAACATGGTTATGCGGCCTTGGCTTATTTGTACATACTGATCCTCTATTCTACAGTCAGATAAGAATATTAGTAAATTTTGAGAACAGTGAGGAATAAAGCAAAGAGATTACTAAGTTACATAGATATTATCTATTTTTTTAAACTAAGAAAAGGAGAAAGATTAAGAGGAAGAGAGTTAAGGGTCTGTGTCAAGTTAGTGTCCTGAAGTTTGCAGTTTACTGAATAATTTCCTCTTTCTTTTCTCAACCAAAATGTACGAAGAATGTGGATAGTTTGGCAAATGAGATGGAATCAACTGCATGTTTCTTTTGGGGCTGCTAGTGAGGACAGATATAGTCAACACAAGGGTTAAGTGAAGGTGCAATCATATCTGCTTTTGTTGAACATATTTTCTTGTATTTATTTGTGACATCTGTTGAACTCCCTAACACACAGTTCCTGTGTATAGTTGGTTTTGTTTCAATTTGTTCTATGGATCGTTTTGGTAATATTCATATTTACATTGGCCATGAAATGAAATGGATACAATTCCAAATGGAGAAAAAAAAGAGTAGAATTCTACAAAAGCTTAATATTTTTTGTTTGTGGTTTTTCATAGTTCTGTAGTAATATTATTTAAATGAATGCAGTTTCATGATAAACAGGAAAGGTCCATTTAAGGTGCACCAAGACTGAATTATGCTGAAAATGGTAAAGAAAAATCCTGATTTGGATTCTCTGAATCAGGCACAAAAACTGAATACAAAACATGCTGGCAGTGAGTTTCATTTCTTCTGGGTAAATAAAGCATCATCTGAGCATTTGAGGGCTGCAGTAGTTTACATTTGGTCAAACTCCTAATCAAGTGACAATTTCCATTTTGACTGGAACAGAATCATAAGTTTGAAGAAATGGAGTTAACAAGCTTCCTTCAGCTGCCACCTTTTCAGCAGAAAATAAAAGGGGAAAGGTAACGTGGATTCTCTAGCTAGTTACAGTGTCAATAAAAGATGTAGCTCAAAATTTCTCACTTGTAGTTCAATTTCACTCCACTGGTTTTGTTTGGTTTTGTTTTGTTTTTTTTTAAACCACCCTAAGTCTGTATATTTTTTTTTCTCCTGAGTCATTTTCTGCTTTTTGAAGAGTTTCACAGGTCTGTTAAGCAGATTTTTTGCATGGCTGCATAGAATCTGAAATGCCTGCGTGAAAGAAATGGTTTAAGCAGATAATTTCCTATCATACTTGAAACAATTTGAAGCATAGGGGTTTAAAAAGCAATAATTTTATTTGGAGACATTTTAAAAAAGAAGGAAAGTTATATTAATGACATGCTGCCAATAAATAATAGTTTTATTTTCTTAAAAGAATTTCAGAGCGCTTTAAAACAGTAAGGGAGTGTCTTTATGTCTACCCAGGCTTGGCCATGGGTAGAGTGAATGTTCATAATCAGAATAATTTATTCTACATCTAATTCAAATTAATGATGCTGATTTATTTTTAGTTCTTCTATCTGTTCTCCACTGCTTGCTAGTATTTGTGAAAGAAGGAAATATGTGAGGACTTCGTGCCTTCTGCCACATGCTGACTGTAGAGCTGTAAAGGGGAAGTAGAAGGGAAAAGAAATTGTCTTTTGTGTAAATATCACTTTTGTCCTTCACAACTTGTTCTAGATAAAATATTTTCTTTGAGAATTAGCCAAAGATAGGCAGGAAGAATAATCCTCTGAACTACGGTAAGTATAATAATCAGAAATCAATTAAAATTATTAAAAATAATTTCCACCATTAAATTTAGTATAAATGGAAGGAGAAGAAAATTTGGTTAAATCAGGCATGGGAGTGAAAGCCTGCAAGATCTTTTTCTGAATTCAATTTAGTGTTAATTTGCTGGAAGCTTACAAAATAGAACACCATTAAAACATTAACGGAGGGAAAGGATAGCTAATGAGGAGATGTGCAAATTTAGGAGAGAGTCAAAACCCCATATTGCTGCTGAGATAAAGGATAAATTAAATGCTAGGTCCTGTTTTCACATCCTGCACTCTAGAAGGTTTCATGGAGTCTTTCATGGAGAGAGAGAGAGAGAAGAGAGAAGAAGCATACGTGCTTCATCTTGCAGGTAGAGACAGGTGTTTGAATTTTTCCTATGACGTGTTTTACAACATAATTGCTGTTAGTTTTTCACAAAATTGCTTTAATTGCAAATTCCATTATTTACTTTAAGCTGGTAGGTACATGGCAGTTTTTTCCTTTGTTTACCACTTACTGTTTCCCTAGCTCTACCATGAAGAGTTCCTCTTTCCAGTGTCACTTTGCCACTGGGTATGTCATGCCCTTTAAAGAACCACAGCTTTATATTGCTGAGGTTCACCTGATTTTAAATACATGATTGTGACTGTCCTGTGACTATCTATGCAAAGGCAGATCTTCAAATCAATATAAAGCTCATTTTGGTATTATCTTGAGAGACCTGCCATCTCTGATGATGTTTTTGTCATCTTCCTTATTTTTTTAAGGAAACTCAGGAGAACGTATGCAAAAAAAAGGGCAATTCATCTGTTTTTAGCTTCTGCAAATAAATTGTATGACTGACTCCTAAAATGCTTACACAAGATTTTTACACTCATCTAAATGGTGCTAGTCTTTGCAAGTAGGAAAATGGTAATTTATTATGAAAATTGAGTTTGCATTCCTAAAAGCAGATTTTAGCCCTGATTTCTATGAGATAGGATTCACACCAAACTGGCAACAGAGGATGGAAAGAATGGGCAGGAGTATTCCGAGTTATCCTTTAATGAGGTGAAAGGTAGGCTGACTGTCTGAGTAACAGAGACTTGTAAAGAAACAGCAAAATTGTGGTGTTCTTTGGATAGGAAGAATAAGCGATTTCAGAGCTGATCAGCTGTCTGGGCTGTGTTTTGGCAGTTAAAGATTACACACATAACAATTCTTTTTGATTGATCCAGCAGTGATCTTTAAGTCTAATAAAACCTCTGTAATCAGCGTGTTTTTTCACTTTCATTGTACTTGAGTCTTGTTTTTCTGAGTGAAGCGCATGTGTATGGAAGTAGCTTGGCAGGCGTATGCAAACGTACGCATTGTCCTCCCCATAACTCACTTTTCTGGAGGAAGGGACTGGTAGTCAGGGCATTAAAAAGTGATCTGTTCAGATTGTAAATGGTACTTTCTGTTACCACACTATGAACTGTGCTGTAGTGGGACAAACTGTGCCCTAGATTACAGTATGAAAGAACCTGAAATAAGTGAAGATTATACAGAATAGTAAAACACCGCAGACTTTGGTTTTGTATGTTGAAATTTCCTTCTGGCATGGGTTCTTTCTTTTGTGTATAGATTAAAAAATCACACCGACATTGTGGAAGAACTTTTCTTATTAGCAACTAAAAATGCTAATAAGTTTTCTTACATGCATGTAAGCTGAACAAATGAAACTCTGTGTTCCTGTTTGTGTTAATGGTAGTGTAGGCTCTTAAATTCTTAAGGCACATGCACGCAGGGAGATAAATAATGTATTCGTGAGAGCCTCTGTTCAAGAGAGTGGAGCTGAAATCAGTAGTTTACCTATGAAAGGTTGGAGTATTAAATCAAAACCGAATATATATGATGAAATGTAAAACATTTAATCATAAGCAGCATGCTTAGCCACTGCTTTTCCTTCACTAGATCATGAGAGTATGCCCAAGATTTTCCACAGTTGCAATTCCTCCATTTTAAAATGTACGTAATGCTGAAATGATAGTCCGCCGAAAGGCAGCCTGCTCGCAAGCACAGGTATCGTTTGCAATGGGGCGCTCAGAAACGGTTCTCATCGGTGTACAGTCTTGTCAAAATGTTTTTGTGAAAATAGAAGTTAGTTTAGTGCTACCGGTAATGGAAATACTTTAACTAGCAGTTCTGGAGCTATATATTCTGCATTGGGAAATTTAGGAGAAATATTCATCTTTTATGTGCTATTATGCCTATAAGAATGACACACTTTGATTGTCACTGGAGCAGGGGGATCTGTCAAGACATCTGATCTCTGGTACCCCAACGATCTCTGGTAATCACTTGTTTTCAGGTGTCATTCTTCACAAGACAGTTGGGAAAAAAGAATCAGTTTTATGAAATTTGTGTTTTAGAAAACTTCATAAATGTGCAGCCATCTGAGGCTATCTTTAATTTTCTGTTTCATCCTTCACTTTGCTGGTAGCTGTATCAGAAAGAATTCAGTGATGCTCAACTTGATTTAAAGTTGGTGTCAGTATCATGAGATTTCATCTAGATCTCAAGAAGAGAAAGAGCCTGGCATCATTTGTGTTTCATTTCCCTACACTACAACATCTAAAATGCGTGCATAACTTTTTATCACAATCTATTTTAAAAATGCAGAGGGTAGTTAGCTGCCTCTACTTCTGTGGTAAAGTGACAGATGAAAAACTGTGCAGTGTGCCTTGGAAGCACAGGGGCAGAATTGATCTTTGCCTAATAATATTGATACTTTTGAATTACTATGTTCAGAAATGCAGCTAAGCTATGTTCTTTTGAATAGTCCGTGCTATCTTATGGTGTACTTTTATTTTTCCTGGGGTTTCCTGATAGCCATCATATGAACACATACTTTCTCACCATCTTTTTCAGTTCTCGTGCTTAGAAATGCTGCCTGATTTAAAAATCTTTATTCATAATGGGAGATAAATTGAACCTCCTCTTTGATTAGCCTTTTGTTTTGAAATTCAGCTCACTGCAATTGAGAAGCATCACTTAAATTTTTTATCTGTTAATATTTAACCAAAACTAATTTATTTTTTATTTATTAGAGCTAATTAGTTTGCTTGAGGGCTGAAGATCTCTCAGCTTTCCTTGTTACAAATAAATACATCAGGAAAAAAAAAATGATTACTTCAATATTAATTAAAAATACATGTTAATTAAATTCATAATAGACAGCTAGAAATACAGTTGACGGTATCTGGTCTCAAGTGTCTAAAGTGCTGGAAATTTTAGTGTCATTTTTAATGTTCTCCAAGCATTAGTTTTGCATAGAGAAATATAATTACCTTGCTAGAGATCCACTTCTTACTTCATGATTTTCAGCTGTAGGTTCATTTTTTTTATTCAAGAGTTGGGAGAGTTCAGAAATTATGCTGATATTGTCTGTTTAGGGCTTAGGAGGCTGCTATACAAAGATGAAACATGAAGCTTATTTTAATAAAATATAATCTCTTATCTTTTTTTCAGTTGACGATTCATAAGAAAACAATTTTGATAGTTTCAAGAAACATACAGCAAACAAATTTTATCTTTAATAAATAAATTATTTCTGTTAATTGTTTTCCTCAGTTGCACTGCACCTGATAATGCACAGAATGTGAGGATCAGAAACTGTGTAGTGAAGTAAGTTTGGGTGAAATGAAACTGGAACTAACCTACATCTTCCTGGAATTGAAATTGAATTCATTCTCTTTCAGATTTTGGGATGGTGTATATTACTGTAGGTGTTTTTAAAAATGAGCTTGTCCCTTTTGTATGTCTGTGAATGGAAAAAGAAGAAAATGGGTGAAGTAGACAGTACATGAGTTCTTCTTACTATTTCTGGTACTGACTTCAATCCTAACACATTAAGTTTTATACTAAATCATGCCCTTTATTAAACAGAGTAATGATTTCATTAATCTGTTTCTCAAACTGGTCTTGTACTTGCATAAAAATTTTGGTCCAGGCTGTACAGTCTTTGAATTATTTTAAAAGCTTTTCAGTGGCTCAAACGAGATCAGAGATACATCCTGAATTAGTTATTTACAATTTTGAAGTACTTTTTTTTTTTTAAATTATGATCGATAAACTTTAATTGGTTGGTAAATGTTGATAATGTCCTGAAAGAACTTTGTCATTTTGAGGTTTCTAGACCAAAGCTGAATAATAGCTGAATGAAGGTATTGTTCAGATGAAGAGCCATTCATATGCAGGTATGGAGAATGTTACCATTAAAAGCATCCTAATTTCTGTCACAAAAGGAAGCCTAGAGGCTAGTACTTGAACTGTATTTGTTAGTATATACTAGGTTGCAGTATCTTTCAGTTAGGTTACTGGAAGATTAAAGTCATAATTCATTTAGAAGTAAGTTTTTAATTGCATGAGTATAGGATCAAAATTTTTACATTGTTTTGGTGAGTAGCAAATTGACATGGACAAAATAAGACATTCTTCATGACTAGTGTTTTTCAGTATTTCTTTTTTTTTTTCTTTCTACCCCCAAAGCCTTTTCTGGGAACTTTCACAAAGCTTTAAAATTGTAGCTGCTGCAACAATTGATTTTTCTGAACTGAAAAAAACCAAATATGACAAGCCCTAAAGTTAAATATTATTAGCATTGGAATTATTTTCTTTTTGATCTTTAATTCAGCATGAAAAGTTTTCAGGATTTAATTTTGTAAAGTGGAATACTATATTCCAGGAGTAGTACTAGTAGTAGTAATCCTTCACGTTGTCCCACCATTTTCAGAGGTTTCCATTGTCCAGAGTTTAATATTTTTGTATTTCCATTTGAGTCAAGATTTATTTTCAGTCAGTTCACAAATCAGAAATATTTTGCATCTTTCTCTCTTTTTTTCTCTCATTTTCTCTCTTTCCATTTCTCTCCTTAAGTAAGATTATCTGGTAATCAACTGGTGTTTTAGACAGAAGATTAATTCTGTCCACTGATTAGGCTCTTCATGGTTTGTTGTGCTAATGATCTTCAGACTCATGAGCTGTTTTCAGGTTATTCATATTTTAAACACAAAACTTTGAATATCAGCAAATGGAAAAATCACAACAACAAATATTGTATATGTTTTTAAAGAGGGCATAAAATAATGTGAATTTTATATGAAGTAAGAGCTAGAAAGATATTTTAAAAGCTACATTGGAGATATGAGTAATGCATGCTTGTATTGAAAAGGTTTTATGGGCAAAGAGAAATTAAATTTCCCAGTGCTCAGATTGTTGAGTGGCAGAAGGTAAAGTCCTTTGCAGTCTCTAACTATTTTGCACATCTTATTTGATAAATAAGCAGGTAGCAAAAACATAAACTCTGTTTCCCTAACGTGTCAAGGTTTTATCTTGGAAACAACTATGAATAAACCTCAGTTATTTAAATGAATACATATGCTTTCAGTCCAGAATGTCCTGGTCTGCTTCAGGGATATAGTTGTAGCAAGCTGGATACGGAGACAGGGAAAGCTTACAGCATCGTTCTGTTCAGCCTCAAGCAGTGAATTATCCCCTGATAAGGAATAAACCAAAATGTGTATGTTCACTGCTGTTACAGATACCAAAAAGCTTCCCTGCCTCAGGTACTGCAGGAAGCAAGAAGCTGAGCATGGCTTGCCAGCCTTCCTCATATAAATAATATTAATCATACCTTACCAAATTACCTGTTTTCATGTGCTTTTGCCTCCTCTCATCTGGTGGCTGAGAGGTGTGAGGCGCAAGAAGGCCCTCCCCTTGCACAGCCCCCAGGGGAGTGATGTTCTCTTTCCAGGCAGTGGCTAAAAGGTCAGCCCCAGCTAGGAGGGGAGATTAATTTTAATTTACAATATGATGCACTACAGCTTGAATGAGCAGAAAGAAACTCGGACTCTTTCCCTTTGCTTGTGTCATTAAGGAGGGAAGATGGATGCAATGGCATATATACAGGACTGCTTTCTGAGTAAGTGGGGATGCAACACATTTCATTGCTGCTACATGTAACTCTAAGTAATGAAATAATTAATGGTTTCAGATTGAGGGTAATATACACCTAATTAGTCATGTTGAAGCAAATTTAAGATTAATTGGCAATGCCAAATAATATGCTTGCTAAGAATTGGAAATAGCAAATAAATGTGATTACAACTTCAATGCAGATTTCTAGCTGATTCTACCCAGTTGAAAGAGTCAGAACTCTGAATTCATGTCAGAGTTTAATGATGAGAAAGGTACTAGGGGGTTCGGGTAAGTTGCTTCAATATTCCACTGCTCTGAAGCAGTTCATTCCTTGCCTGCATTGAGGCCTTGATGATCTAGTTTTCTTTTGATTTTATACTAATCAGAGTAGATAAATATCTTCCTGGTGGCATTGATTAGATTTAGGAAAGAGAAGATAAGGAAAAGTAGCATGAGAAATATATTGTTTCGATTTTGTGTTGTTTTTTATGATATGTTAACACAAACTATTTTGTCTATGTTCTGTTGTCCTCAAAAATGCCTGGAAAATTGTCCTTATAGGCTACAGAGATGTAGAGCAGATTTATAACAGCAAAATAAGACGTTGTAGTTCTTAAAGGCTTAGACTCGTGTGTTTGTGTAGAGTGTGATACACAGGAGGATTTTTGTGTTGGTATCTGTCTCTGATTCTGCTTTTGTATTGCTGTTTAGTGCCAGTTAAATCATCTCAGACCACGTTTCCAAAGTGTTTGTTTCTGGTGACAGCCTCAGTTTTTCAGGCATGACTACAACCAGTAATCTAAAATCAACGAACACTTTTTGGTTTTAATTACTCAGTTTCCTTTTGTGAAAAGAAGGTATTGTATATTTCTCCCAGGAGTCCTGTACAAACTGTTGACATCCTCAGCATGTACGTATATCGGTATATAAGTATTATTCTCATGGAGGTACTGCTCTCATCCTTTTCATTGGTACTCTGTCAAATAACCTTTCCTGGTATCATTTTTGTAAATCCAACCTGCAAAGTGTCTTGAAGAAGCCACTGTTTAAAAACTGTAAAGCTTTTTTTCCTTTTTCCACATTCAGAGGATTTGTTGCCTCCAAATATATTAATTAGACTTGATTCTAGCCCCTATTTAGTCTTATCCTTTGAAAAAAAAAAACATAATACATTTAGGCAGAGACTTTCTTGTAATTGGGCAGTGCCTAATACGAAGTTTGGTATACTGCTGACATTCAAGGTTGAACTAAAGTTCAAGTAATAAAATAATGACATATTTTTGGAAAAAAAAATCTTTTTTTTTGGTGAATTTTAGTATTTAATAGCTATTGTATTTCTCCTGGATGTCCTTGCAACGGGACTTTAGATGATATTGACTAGAAGGATAAGAAACAGTGTTGCTTTAGTTAGGTGATAGAGCCATCTTCTCTTTTTTGGCATTTAGGAAGGATGAATGCACAGTTCACTCATTGCTTGTCCAAGGAATGTGAGTAATGAATAAATTTCAAATTCTGACTGGCAGACTGTTTAACTCATTGTTTTGTGATGTATTTGTCCTGATTGTATTTAGAAAAATAGTATGTGTAAGTTTTGGCACCTGTAAATACACACATAATGAAGCTATTGAGCTTTATTAAAGTCATTACAATTTGCTAAATGGATGGAGAAAATTCTATCTGTATTGTTTAGAACAAACTATATAACTTTCTCAGATTTAATGTTGTGTTATGTAAGAAATAACCTAAAGACCTAAAGTTCCATTTTTTCCTAGTTTTCGAAGTGTGTTGAAAATGGTTTGAAAAGAGCTTTGATTAATGAATATGATGCATGGTGATTTCTTGTTGTTTGGCAGCCCTGCAGATGAAAAGGCGGCTTTGTGACTTACTTGCCTGTTTGTTCTCCCTAAGGAAGGAATGCAAAGAGTTGTTCAGATCTCTGTAAATGGGAATTAAGTGTTTTGAGGTGGGCACTTGTAGAGAATTTTAGTTAAGGAAGATTTGATTGGTCCATAGAAGGATCAATGTACAGTTTTGTACAGCTTTTCTTAAAAAATAATATGGGAAAGCAGTGGCAGATAATACTCTGTTCTGGTTAACTCATAAATTTGTTCAGTGTTTAAATACACCGTCATAGCTCAACAGAAGATGAAAAATTGACTGTGCAGTCTTACTTGAAGGCTGTAATATTATCTGTTCTGAAAACAGAACTTCAGGAGCATGAAGAGTTGTTTTTGAATGATGCTTCTGGCACCTAACCCTTAAAATTATTCAGTATATTTTTCTGGTGTCTTTCTTGAAAAATTATCTTCTGTTTTTCAAGTCACTTAAAATTTTTAAAAATCATGCTAAATTTTGCATAGGTATTTCCAAAATTATGCAACATATCAATATAGATTTCTGCCTAATAAAATTACTCTGGGGCAATTAAATAATTACTAATGTCACTAGGGTTTACATGTTTTTAAAATTGCCTCTCTAAATGTGTTGCTTAAAAATGTACCAATGTATGAAAAAAATATTTAGCTTGTTGAGTTTTAGTTGATGTTACGCTCAGGTTCAGTACATTTCATCCTTTTCTGCTGCCACAGGACTGAGTTTTTCACCTGCTGGGGCATGACGTTACCATGACAACAGTTGATCCTGTTTGCTCTTCTCTCCTCTTTGTGCATGACAAAAAGGAAAGCTTTTCAAGAAATATTTGTGAAAGCTGATCTAACTAATTGCATTTTAATTATCAGTGAAACAGAACAAGAAATGGCATGCTCTATTTCAGTAAGAATAAGAAATTTCTATTATAAGAAATAGCACAATGAACTTGACAATTTAATCAAACTTGACAAGATCTCTCCATGACCTGTTCCTGTACAAAAGCATCTGCAACTGGTGTGTTAGCAGAATACTAACGTACATGGTCTTTAGAAGATCCTGTAAGGTATTCTGCTGAGAGATCTCCAAGTTCGCCTTGCCATTTACCAGTCTTCTGTATATGTTCTGTTCATCAGCAAATGGAAACCTTAGTGCCATAGTGGATAACAGATGCTTTCTGTTACATCCATATCCCTAATGAGCTCCAGTGGTAATCAGAATAATTTTTTTCATGTTTTTAGCCGATGTGTTTTGGGTTTTTTTCTGCCACTAGTGAAATTGAAGTAAGTGGAAAATGTGGTTAGCAAGTTCCGTAGGAATTATCACAAAGTGTGAGTGAAAATTCACGTGTGTGCAGAAACCACTAAAAGCACACTATGCATTTTAATTATTTTTAAATATTGGGTGGCATTTGGCTTGACATACTAAAATAAGTTAGCTCTTTGGCACATACACTGGACTCAGTGCAAAAGAACAAGTTACTACCAATTGGACATGTGAAACAAAAGATATGCAGTGTGATAGTAAAATAAAAAGAAAATATTTGATAAGGGGGCGGTAGGGAGTGTCCCCTTCAGACAGCACCAGCTTGATAGCAGTATTTAAATGGGGTTAATATTTAAGCCACACTGTGTTTCCTCTGTGCCTTTATGCAAGACCAGGGACCTTGTTCACTCCTTTCTCCCCTAGCAGGAGATAATTTAATATTATACTTTTTTTTCCCTTGGGTATAAATTTTCCCTGAAGGAACCAGAACTGTGCCATGGTAAATGAGAATTAGACTCTCTGTCTCTCAGATACACAGATTAATTTATTGTGTTGAGAAGTAGGTGTAAAAATAATTGAAAGAAAAACCCCAGAATAAATATTGATTTTGCTTCAGCCTACATACCAAATTGATTAACTTTCTAATACTCTCTGAGGGAAAACACTGCTGTACCATTAAGATTAATTCACTACTAAAGGGCACGGAAATAGTTTTTTACTGTATCTTTGGCTGTGTTTATGTTCCCAGCAGCTGGATGTTATTTGAAAGGTGGACCACAAATATGGTTGTTTTCTAACGGAAATACTAAGTAGTAGTTTGGCTAACTTGAGGTGAGGGGGTATCTTCAAGAGGGCAGAATAGAATTGAAGAGGTAAGACTATTTCAGTTGGAAGAGACCTGCAATGATCACCTGCTCCAACTGCCTGAGCAATTCAGGGCTGACCAAGTTAAAGTGTGTTGTTAAGGGCATGGTCCAAATGCCTCTTAAACACCGAAGGCTTGGGGCAGCAGCCTGAACAAAAGCTAATGCATGTTGTGTAGGTGCTCCGGGTGGCTAAATTAGGACAACTGTGGTGTTGGTGGTCAAATTACTTTGGTACGGAACTTGTATTAAAACTTATGCCTATCAAAATAATTTTTATATGGTTGCTGATGAAAGCATTATCACTATTGCATATTTTTAGTTAATGGAACAGCCTTCGACTGAAAATATTACAGTGTTAAGATATATAAATAACTCATTAGTGATGAGAATTGACATCTCCCTTACCTCTTATTTTTATTTGAAGTTGGTAAGCCTAAAATTACCTTCTTCAATTTTCAGCTATACACTTGTGTACTACTTTTCCAGGACAAGATTATGTATGATTTCACCATTAAGGAGTTAAGTAGATATCCAATAATAACATTTCATTGCAGATGCTGAGAAGGTTTTGAAAGATGATGCAAAAACATAAGTTATACAATTACTGTCTTTTCCTGTTTCAGTAGTGGTGTTGGATACTTTCTGCAAAAGTTAACAAGAAAAACAGTAAAGCTGCCTACTGCCAGTTAGAGACTTCATTGTGTCTGCCTTGTGAACTGGAAGTGTGCCAAGGCATTTGGTCTTCTCCTTTGAGTATGGAGTCTAGCTGATGCATTTCACATAACTCATGGAGGAAGCAAGGCATCATAAAATACAAACATGATAGCAAATACTAAATAATGCTATCATGATTGCTTCGTTCAGCCACGGTAGGTATAAAGTCCAAAAGTAACATCTTGAAGAGAACTTGCATATTTTATAATTTAAACAGCTGCAACTAGAATGTCTGCTCTATTATTTATTCACAAATATGGATGTTATAGTAAAACTATTGCACTTAGAAATATCAAAAGTTATCACTTTACCCATTTTCATAATTAAAAGAGATGAGAGGGCCTTGTCAAGTTCGGGTGAATCTGTTTATCTGTCCTTTTCCACTCTGATCCTGCAAAACACAGCAGTGAGTACTTTACCATGTAAATCAGTGTTTTTACAGACAGATTTGGGGTGGTAGAAAAGATTGTGTGGACAAGTTACGAGAAACAGTGATGTGAAAAGCTAATACTCCAAAGGACAAGACAGAAAGAATGTGAATGAAATGAGTTGGTAGCACAAAGCTTGTTATCTTAAGAGTCTTATTGAAGTAAAAAATAATACCATGCATTAATTGTTGATGCTTCCTCCAGAACATCTGGTCGTGGTCACTGCAGTGCCAAGACACTGGTGATTTCCAAGTGCAATAAACTGCTACAGTTCCTGCATTCCTTATTTAGCCCTGCCTTTTAAGAAGTGCTATTTTTATATAGTGTTTCTTATGCTAAATTCAGTCTACTGATTAGAGGGGTAAAGCTGCATTTGTTTTCCTCTATTAGAGCAAAGTATAATTTGCATGGAAAAGATCCTATTTTTAAAATGCAGAAGATAGAATTGTGAAGTAATTTTACTTAAAATGCAAGCATTTCTGAGTAGATCTTCCTTTGTCTTAGGAGTGGTAGCAGAAAAAACTTATGTATACTTGTTAATATTCTCTGTAGAGATTCCTTAGTTTTTAAATGTTAATATCATAAAATGTCAGGCTACTTTCCTCTGCTGCTTGCTAACATGTATTTCATCATGACAATTGAGAGAGAGAATCCAACGGAAATAGGAAATAGGTTTGTTTGTTTGGGTTTTTTTCATTGCTTTTAGTAGTTTTCTACTAACTTATATTATGTTGTTTATTAAAAAGTGCAACTTTATAACTATCAAGGTTGATAACTGTGGAAGCCAGTACTGGATAGAACTGTACCCTTCATGGCACAGGGAGAGGACGTTCAGCATCTTTCAGTGCTCTCTTTGATCCCACTTTTACTGGGATGCATCCAGAGCTGTCAGACATAATGGAAATGGTGTCAGAACATTAACTGACAATAACAGAACAGCAGCATCTCTTGTGAATGCCATTTTTCTCTGCTTGCTTCTAGTTCCACTCTGCTTGATGCTGTACTATATAGTGGTTAGAATTATGCAGGACAGCTTGTCTTTTTCTCGCATCAGCCACATGCTAATTACAAAGAGAAAATCAGAAAGGTTTTAATAGCAGTTTGTTGTACAGGCTGTGCCTCTCAGCCTAGCTCCGTTAGTTTTTCCATGTTGAGGTTCTTAAATAGTTCTACTGTGTACTATTTAGGATGAGTCACTTTGCCTTTAAAATCTAGCTCTTAGGAGAATAAAAAACTGGATTGGTGGTGGCGAACCTGACCTTAGAAGTGAGTCATTTACAGGGCAAAAATACATGAGAAAAGATTAGAAATTTCTTTATTTTTTTTTCTTTTAAGTACCTCTAGACTAGAGGTTGCCCTTTTCTCTTGGATTAATTCTATTCATGTATCATCAAAACAGAGAACTATCACAGGGGATTATAATCAGAGTGTTGTAATATAGTCATTCCAGGTTACTGGCAAAAACAAGTCTCAAATAAAAAGAGCTACAAATAAATGAGTAGTGTGTAACATTTTTTTTTTTTTTTTGAACAAAAATAATTGATGGATGAGCAAACTAGCACACAGGGCAACAGATGCCTTTCTCCAGGCAATGTAGAACCTTGTTACCCAGACAGTTGTGTCAGATTGTATTAAATCTACAGAAGTCATCCTCCTACCGTGATTTTTTTATAGTCAGTCCTCATATCCATAGGAGAATTTCTACTTTTGCTCTGTTATGAACACGCATTTTTGCCTTCATTTCTGCACTTTAAAAGATGCAACTTATATATAAGGTAACACAATTTAATGTCTTTTATTTTTTTATTTTTCATGGATGTTTCTTTAAGTGTCTCATGTTTTGTGAAGTATGTACTGGTGTGTAAGCCTTTAAATCCATGTAGTGCTCTGGGCAGTCCTTAAAAAATGGTACACTGCAGGACTGCTTGTGTTTATATACATTTGGGAGAGCTGTCAATTTTCTGATTCAGTTTACTTCACAGATTCTGAAAAGATCATCCTTAGTGTTGTTTTCTTAAATCAAAATGCCTGTCTGAGCTGAGAATGCCTGAAGCATTCCTTGCATCCAACAGGAAAGATCCTTGCTGTTTGGAATTTTGTCTGACATGCTAAAGACATTTTGGATTCTTTTTTCAAATTACGCTTCTTGTGGTCCTAGCATGAATACAGCTTGATAGACATACCATTACATATGGAATAGGCATAAGTATGGTTTCTGCTTCTTGTATTTAACTTGGTAAGAAAGCTTAAGCAGGAGCAATCTAAGTCTGTGCAACTTCTGCCTGCATACATTAGGAAAAGTTTGGGGTTTGTTTATTCTATAGCTAGTTGATGCTCGTCTGTGACAATCCTTTCAGTTTTTTTCTCCGGGGGAAGGTGAAATAGTTCTACAGACAGCTTCTATTGTTTCTTTCCTTATCATTAATTTTCCACATTCATTTCTCTGTAAAATTTTCAGATGCATAATTAAATTACTTCAAGCCTTTGATTTTTTGAAATGAGTGTTGTGTAGCAGCATCATTAGAAGGGGGCTGACAGACTGTTCGACTAATAATTGAAACCTGATGTCAGGACTCTGGAGACTGGTGGAAAGCTCTTCGGAAGTATGAAGTAGTGCTTCCTTTTCACTTGCACTTTTCTGCTAATATTTAGCCAGTATTTGCCGTTATACGATGTCTTGGACTAACAGGCTTGATGAGTTCTTAATCTTTCCTCTACTTGTCTTTATTAACAGCTGCAGTGGATTGATTTGCATAGGTTAAATGGTAGACTTCATTTGAGTCTAGTAAAATATTGCTTCTTAAGGCACAATTAAATTGTTAGAATTATTACATACACTGCATAAATGAAGAATAGGGGAGAGGGCAGCAGGGGGGAAGAAGGACAATACTAATTAAATTTGTAAAAAGAAGTCAAAAGCTATTTGTATAAAAAATAGAAAGGATGAGGGAAGAGCGCATGGTAATGCTTTTCATTGATTTGTTTTTTGGACTGGTACTAGTTTATTGTCAAGAAGTTTAAAAATCTGAATCACGTCAAGCTTTGAAATAAATTGCAAAATCCCACAAAATCTCCTCTTGGGTCCAAGCAATAACAGAGTGATACCTCTTTGCATGTTCCCTTTAGAATTTGGTAGAGTTATTAAATGAGAGATGGGAAGGCTGCAGCAGAGAACGCCTAGCGTTCACAGGCAAGAAGCACATATCCAGCCTGCTGCCAGTAAGTCTGTCATTTGTGATGGCTGCCCTATGTATTTGCTGACCTCTTCTTTCTGTTGACTTGGAGATTCTGTTTGGAATTGGCAGTTGTAAGAGCTGAAGTGAGAAGTGTTGCCCTGTTGTTAATGCGTTCAGTGATAGCTGCCAAGTCAAGGGGAGAGAATGGAAAAATACTCCATTTCAGCACAGCATCTTAAGGAAGCACAGCCTTCCGGTGTGAGAAGAAACATAACTGGGGTTTTCAAAAGTCATCTGTCTCCCTTAATATATGTTTGAAATTTCAAAGCTCTTTCGGGGTCCAACCATGAAATCCTTGTGAAGACAGATCACAACATAGTAAAATTATAATCAAATGAGTTGGATTCCTCCCCAAAAGAAAAACATCCTTTTGCATGCCACACTGGTCCCAGCCAAATGGCCATATACACAGTGGTGGTATGACAGCACTTTTGAGAAGAGCAACTATGAACTGGCAACTTTCAGAGACTGTGGGCCAATAAGAATTTATACCAGAAATTAGAATTTTCTGGTTTGTACATGGAAGAAAATAGTAGAAATATCCTTTTCCTCTACATGGTTTCAATCCTCTTTTTAAATATATGCATTGCCTGTTGGGTGGAGCTTAGTTCTGAGGTAGCTGGGATTAACTTCGGTCTCTTTTGTTGAAGGTTTGTATTTAAGTAATCTAGAATATATTGAGGCAGATACTGTTAAGGGACCAAATCACAAGTTAATGGATTAGACAGAAAATCACAAACTGCAATGATGCAGAACTATCATTTGCAAAAATCCAGGTGGTATTTTACTGCCACAAAAGCAGAGGAGATGGTGAGAAGAGGAGATGCATGTGTGTTTCTCCAGGTAACAGTGAGCATCTGGAAACATTTAACAGTGGAGTCATGAGGAATTTTCAGAGAGAACGTAACTGTTTGTTGAAGTACTAGTCATGTATCCTACACAGAAACTAGCCTGTGTTCCCTTTGGGCAGTAGTATGTGCTGCTTCAGTTAACCACATCATGAGGTACTTTCAGGGACGTGGCTGATACTACTATGCAGTAGCTAAATTATTGCAGCGGAATCTACCAGAATTTTTCAGTCAGAGCCCTTGTTGTAAGGGTTCACTGTTGTTGAGAGATGACTCAAGTCAACAAATGATTGAAACTAATAGTGTGGGAATTCCTGAGTTGACAGTAATTATGACTTGGATCATTTCCAGAAGACATAGCCCAATAAAGGAACTTGGCTAAAATTCACAAGACTTCGGTTCAGTTTCTGGCTTTTACCACTTGTTATTGCTCTGAGAGTTTTAATGAGTCATTTATTCGTTGTTCCTTAATGCTTTTTCTGGAAGCAAGCAATCTGAATATTACAAGTGTACATGTATTTATGTAACTTCCAAACACACTGATAATACATACAAATATATTCTATCCTTACTGCAAATAATGCAAGTGGAAATTTTGCACCTCAGTTTTAGTTGCTTGGTCTCTATCTGTGTATTTTTTTGGTTAGAAGTGTGCCAGTAATTCCTGCTACTGTTTCAGGTGATTATTGATCTTTACAGATTTAGTTGGGATGGGGAACATAGGTGGGCTTTATTCTGGCAAATGTGAAAGAATATTGAAAGAAATTGCCACTATGATCAACAGAGATATAAGTGAAAGGAAATAGGCTTATAACTAAGGACAAATTAAACTGGGATAGTTACTGTCCTACTTCTAGTCATCCTGGCAAATAACATAAAATGTATTTTCTTCAGGTGCGACTAGCAGCCAGCACAGTTGTTGTGCCATCTTTTGTAAACTGTTTTCCATTCTGCAGAATTTAAGTAGGGTGTGAAAAATGCTGGCCTAGATTGCCATCAATTGCTCCTCCTCTCCTTTCTCCTCTCCTCCCCAGTTTCTGCTTGAATTCCTTTTAATAACATTATTAAAACCTGGTAACTCATTGTCACTTGTTCCCCATTAAAATCAGCTGAGCAGTATTGATTTGTAACAAATGCAAAACTGTCAGTGTCAAATCTGGCTTGACAAAAGCTTGCAGTTCTAAGGGTTTCAGAGCAGGTAGTGTAGCTTATTTTCACCTTGTAAAGTGCAGAATAGACACACGATGCTTTACAAGTAAATTTCAGCAATTAATAGGATGCAATAGTTTATTTGCATATCCCAGGAACTGTTCTGTGCAGTTTGTTGATATTATGAAAATATTTACTAATTTAATTCACACCTTTGAAAATGCACTGTGAGCTAAGAAATTCTTCTCATTTTGGCCCTCAGAACTGTCTAGCATCTCACAGAGCCTGACTGCCACTTTTAATTGCACCCTGAAGAACAGATTTAACAGACTTGAGAAATTATAATTGCTGAGCTCCTTATGTGCGAGATGATAGGTGTATCCGCAGCCAGGAGACGGTGAATAGTCTGCAGTTTGTCGTCTTAGTTTAGTTTGGTGCAGTAGTACTTAACACTTCGTCAGGAGAACAGGTTCCCACAGATGATGAGATGTTCTGATATTGTGCGATGATGGTGCTGGAATGTGTAGTTACTTAAGCTGAATTAATTTTCACTATCCTTTTTTATGTTCAAGTTTAACTATTGGATTGGCATTCCAGGTGTGGACAGAAGTGCAGAATCTTCTGCAGAATTGATATGTTAAAATCACTGTTACTCAGAATGGCCTTTTCTATGTGAAACATTTTAGAAAACTGACATTTTAATCTCTTTTTCTACATAAAAAAAATAAATATTCACGTAATCATGCTGTCTGTTTAACTGACCCTATCCATTTTGAACCCAGTGGTTCATTTCAATCAGATTTGGATGTCAGACCTTCTTAGGTACCAGTCAAGTAGCCAAGGCAGAAATCTGAATGGTTCATTAGTTCTGATGAGGTAATAGAGCTTAGGAAACAATTTAGATAAACAGTATAGCAACTTTTGTTCATTGAAAATGCTAGTTTTCTATTCAAAACATGGATCTTGGGTCCAGAGAGATTTGAAATTGATTTAAGAAAGATATGCTTAAAATAGCAATTTTTTTTTGTTCAAGTTTAATGAAAAACTTTAAAATAACAGTCTTTAAATTACTTTTTAAGGGCTTACATTGATAAATAAAAAAAATAGCATTTTATTTTTTTTCATATTGAGAATTTTAAAGAGAAATTGTGATAAGGCATTGCTTCAACAGTTTTTCTTAAGACCTCAGTAGAATTAGTAGAGAAATCTACTGTGTGTATGGATTTTAATGGTGCAAAATCATAAATTATTTCAAATCACTCAAAAGTGAGCCCAGTTTTGCCCACCTTAGTATAGTTTTTGGCAAATACATCCAATGTTTTCAGAAGATAATGTGTACTGCACGCTGTAGGATGGAAAGGTTACAGATGCCGCAGCACGACTGATTGCAACTTTCATAAGGAATTGAATTTAAGCTTTAATCTCAGATGCCTACCTTTGTGAACTTGTGGAAAAAAGAAATTGTCATAAATACCAAAGTATGCTGCTGGTTTTTCCTGACCTGTGTGTATTTCGATTTGTGTGACCTGAGAAAGCATTTCCACCCCTCTAGTTTGACCTTTGACTGTGTATGTGAGTTTTGTTTACTCTTCTTTTTTTCTTTCTTGTAGTGCTGTCTAAATAAATAAAAATACATTCCTGAAGCTGTAGTTAATACCTTGCTCTTTAAGCATAGGTTATTTACCTTTTACTTCCATCAATTTTTCTGATTTGCCTGCCACCGTAGTACATGGGTGCTCTACCCAGATTCTCAAAATGTTTGCATTAGAATGTGTGTATATATATGCACACATATATTATAAATAGATATATATTATAAGTAAAGTCAAATATGTGAATATAAAATTGTGTGCATGAGTTATACATTCTAGTTGTTGGCTTTTACTCTCAAAATGCTTCTGAAGACCGAAGTTTGATAGCGCTGCTTTTTTCCTGGGAGTCAAGTCTTTCTCTTCCCAGCTTTAAGTGAGGCAGCCAGGTTTGAACTCTTTGTTACATCCACAGGGAGATGTTTTTATTACTATTTTTATAGGCACCAGGCCCTTGAAGTCAGGTCATCTCTTTTTGCCTGCACATCTTTAATCAGATCATCTGCTGAAAACATGTGGGTTTACGATAGAGCCAACTGTAACTGCAAGCTAATCTGCTGCTTCTGCACCTTCAGTGCCTTTGGCTTTGTGCCTGGTATTACTCTTAATAATTTGTTAATACCAAATAATGTAAAAACATTGCTTCCTTAAGCACTTAATGGGATGTACTGTAATGGAGATAAATGGTCCATATAACAGTCTTTGCTTGTGTTTCAGGAAAATGAACTGAAGGATGCTGTGCAAGAAAAGAATCGCCTGAGCCTTCAGTATGCAAGTGTGTCCCACAAAGCACGGCGATATGACCAGGTAACATCACAAACACAGAACTCATACGTTCGTTTGTTACAGAAATCAGGCTGCAGAGTGGATAAAAGTGGATTGTACAGATTTTTTTCTGTTTTGTTTGCTTCTACTTGAGAACATAAAATACTTTAATTAAAAATAAATGACAAAAATTTATTTTATGAATAAATGTTATTTTCAAGTGAAAAATTAAGACACTAGAGAGACTTTAAAGAGGTACATCATTCCTCAGATGAATATTTTCTTAGTATTGTAAACTGATACTAGGCTTTTTCGGTGATTCTGATTGAAAGATTCTTTTCTTTTTCTGAAAAATATTGATTGAAATAAATGCTATCTAGTAGGGTTTTTTTTTCCTGCACGTCTGCATTTTTTCTTTGCAGTTTTAAATTTCTTGGTAAAACACTGAAAAGCTGTTGTCCAGCAGCAAATGTCCAAAACTCTGTTTAGCAGTTGTTGTTTCCCCTGCAGCATAGCACAAGGCATAGTCTCAGCTATTCCAGGTCCTGATATAAAAACTGCTTTAATAGTAAGCATTTTTCTTCAGTTCTTCTTTGTGTCTGTTATGGGGCAAATAATATCTTTCTGACTACGGTGTGATTATATCTATGGCAAATACTACATGACGTTGACTAGCATGGGAGGAGGCTGCTGTGCCTTACCCCACCACATATACATTCAGTGAAAGAAACATCACAAACCAGACACTTTACAGGGCCACATTTAGCTAAAAATAAAACTCCAATCTGGGATTTCTACAGGGCTTAAGTCAGTTGCTCGGCAACCTCATTCATATCAGAAGAGCTGTAACTCACATAGGCTCTGATGAAAGCCCATCCTCAAAGCTTGTGAAACAGTGGGAGCTGCATGCTTTCATATCTCTGACGTGCACGTGTCAGAGTAGCCCACTGCTGAATTTCTGATTACATCCTTGAGACAATGCAAATTACTAAAATCCAGAGATGGCTATGCATGTACTCTACATTTGTGTGGCACCTCATGTTGAAGCAGACCTGAAATTTTCTGTTGCTGGGGAATTTAATTTTTTTTTTATATAAGAAGGCAGTGTAATCATACTTTATGATAGGAGGAAGCCATGCGTATCATAGCATCACTTAATTTTATTCATCCATCTGTCTAGAATTTCTCCCTTTCCTAACGTTTTTATCTTCTCTTTATTGTTGTTTACACATTGCCTTTACTCTTTACTTCACAAGGCACAGAAAGTCTTACTTAGGTTTATATTCCAGCCGACACAAGAATGGCATGCAGCATTAATGCAGTGAAGGCTCAGTACATCGGTGACACTAAAAATGTTCACCCTCTTACTCTCAGAAAGTGAAGAACTACGTGGTTAATAATGCTTTATTATAGGTAATGTTTGTCTCTTACTATAGTGAAAAGCTTGACGTACATTGAAAAACCTACTAAAAGCAATTTAAAATATAAAGGTAAAATGTCAACCTTTGACACATTAGCCACTAAGTTAGTAATAAAATTACCTTTTACTGTTGTAGTGTCAGACTTTGTTACACTATGGATGTTTGTTTCTTCAAATATATTAAATACTGTGAAAGGCAGAACGCAACAATTCTGGATGCCTGTGCTACTGATTTAATATCACAGCCTCAGCAGGATCAAAGACTTGCTTTGAGCGTACCCTCTCACTTTTAGCAGTTTTAACCATGTACAATCTTTGCAGTACTCCTGAATGTAAACAAACATTGTTTTCCTTCTTGCATAACAGGTTTTCTGAGGGAATTACTTGGGGTTTTCTGTTTGTTTGAGGGGTGGGGTTTTTTGTTTGTTTGGGTTTTTTGTTTTTGTTTTTGTTTTTTTACCATACACAAGGAGATTAAGGATAGATGATGCAGTTTAGATTATATTTGACTATTTAGAAAGTGTGAAACTATACAACTTTGTATGTGGAGGTTTGAGTGGAATTCTAACAGAGTTAGGGCTCAGCCCTGAAGGGGAAAACCTGCCTAAAATAATTTATTCTTTTTCACTCTTGAGAGCTGACCTGAAAAACAGGCCACTTTATCCAAGCAAATGGAGCTGGAGAAGTGTTCGTGCATTCTGTTATGTAGCATGGATAAAATTACTCATTTTTGCAGAATGTAGTTGCTGAAATTTGACCTTATAAAGAAGCAGGTACAAGGCTGGCTACCTTTAAATCCACAAAATAAAGCTAAAAGTGTATATAATGTACCTGATTAGTTTTGGTACTCTGCGTAAGAGAAAGGAAGTTGTATTCCTGGAGTGGAGTAGTTGTGAAAAGATTCTGTGTTTTGTGTCCTTAGGAGTGCTGTGGCACGGGGCACTGACTTGTTTTCCTGCTCATCTGAATATATATGGGGTAGTGCTTTTCTGTAAAAATGGAAGAGGCATTATGCACTCAGAATTTATTTCCACAGAATGTGAAATCATACCATTTTTACGGTAGTTTCTGATTAATGTTTTCTGAACAATGTCAGTTGTTTGAGAAATTGACAGGTCACTGAAGTCTAGCATTAAGGCAAATGGTGGATTATCAGCCTAATGGGGCATTTACCAATGAAATAAACTGCTGGTTCATGTTGGTGTGCTGGTTTTCATTAAATAGTTCCTGTTAAAGTGTCCAGGAAGTGGCAGACACATCAGCAGTATTCTGGCCTCCATAACTGACTCAAGTAAGGGTGCATTTAGTAAGTGTGAAGATATGGGATGAAAAATAAATTGGTTGATACATTGAACAGAGAAACATCACAGATCAAAATGTTCCATGTTTCTGTCATGAAATTAGAACTGTTTATGATGGCACTCTATTTAGGTCAACTGTTCTTGCCACTGGGAACATTGATGTTTTGATGTGCTCTGTGTGTAGTTCAAGTTCACATATACCCCATATGTTCTTAAACAGCCTGCTTGGAGAGAGCATTAAATTCACATTTAAGAACAAACGTTGTCTAAATAAACAAACAAACAAAAAAAGCAAATTATAGACTCATCAAGTTTTATGCTGCCTGATGGATTATATAAATGTGTATATCACAGCATTCTATGTCATACACGATCTTCAAAGGAGAAAGACCTGGCAAGAATGCCCTGTAGAAATATTAGAAGTTATCAGTGTTGCTGATAACAACACTACATAACAAGAGAAATTATCGGAATGTGGTTGGTAGATTTGGTTGTGTTCTTTCCAGCCTGCAAAGTGACAATATACACAGAACTTTGTTCAAAAGCTGATCTGCTAAAAGAGAAAGTAGAACAATTATCAGAACTGCTTGTGTATTCCTAAACTTTAATTGAGGTATGCATATTGAGATCCTACATGACAGATCCTGAGAGGTATAAAATATCTACAGTTCTACCTCTCTAACTCATCTTTTTCCAAAATTACATTAGCAGCCTGACACTACCATATTTTTTTTTTTCTAATAGCCCCTTCACTGCCAGCAAGGGAAAAATACAAAAAATATTCAGACCATGATGAGTAGTAAGTTTTAGAAATTTTTTTTATGAGGGTAGTCGGTTGGTATCAATTGTTTTAGAGACAGGAAAACTTAAAGCCTGAGGAAAATAACCTTTTCTTGGAACTTGTTCAAAATATTGTACTTCATTCATCCTCAGTAAATTAACTGGGAACCACAGACAATAACAAAATTGTATCATTGATAGCTATAGCTCATTGCTTCCTTTTTCCACTCCATTATTCTTCAACAATATACACTGACTGATCTGGGCAATGAAATACAATGCAAAGGATGCAGGAAGTTAATAGATTCTGAAAATCCATTGTTTAATAGTTTCCTTAGTTATAAAGAAATGAGGGAAGAGCAAAAGAAAAATCTGTGCACAGAAAAAAAAAATCCTGAGGTTGACAATAATTGCATCAGTTCTAGTGGAAAACATGATTTGTTCCATTTTCCTCTCTCTTTTTTTCTAGTCCATTGCACTCTAAAGAGCCCTCTTGCAAAGATGAATACAAGGGCTGGCTGCAACCATTTAGATTGTTTGGTCCATGGCAAAATTTGCAAGTTAACAAACTGGAGCCAGAAGGCAAACAGGCTGAATCAGTTTCAAAAACATCACTTTAGAAAATGTCCAGAAGACATCCATGTCAGAGATTGCTTAATGCCATTTGTTCTTTAAAAAACTCAAGAAATTACAGTAATTAAACTGAAAAAAAAAACCAAAAAAAAACAGAAACAAAAAACTTATCACTTCCTTAACTGAAGTTAGAAGGAAACACGAGCTGCACCAAGATGAAAGCCTGTGCCTTGTCCCAGTACTGTGTGCTGCTCTGCCTGTCCTCAGCCAGGAATCCTGCCAGCATTGTGTATGCCTCTGTGCTGTGTTCCAGTTACCAAAGGAAAACAGATGCTTCTTGCAACACTGTTCACTAAAAATATTATGGCTCTTTCTTTTGCTTTCTTAACTTCTATCAACATCGCAGGCAAGTGGAAATAGTATGTGAACATTACGTATTTTTTTTATTTAGGTGTTTATTTCTGATGGGTTTTCATTCTTAAAAATTGCAGTTTCTGATATGATACATCTTATAACAATCCTCTTGTTATTCATCAATATAGCATGTAAAGTCATAAAATGATCATGGGTAAGAAATCAAATTTTCAGCTGATCTGAATTAAGAATGAACTTTTCCATGGCAGGATAAGATCCAGAGAAATTAGGAATTTTCTGATTGTCATTTATTTTGTGCGTTATATAGTGTATATACAAACAAATAAATTAATAAATAAAAATTTGTGTAACTTATGCATAGCTTCAGTTGGTTGCCAGATTGTAGTCCTTGTTGAAGAAAATGTGTTTCATGCATACATGTATGAGACACACATAATTTCCTCAATGAACATTCCCTTCAATTTTTTATGCTTCTTTCCTGTTTTCTTTGAACTTTTTTTTCCTTTTTCCTTTTTAACATGCAGAAATATTTGTGTCAGATACAGTTTTTTTTCCTTCATTAATTAACTGTTTGGGCAATAATAACATTTTTTTTTCTCCTAGGTAAAATCAGACTATGACCATCTTAGAGAAACCCTTCTCAGAGTGACCAAAGAACGAGATTTGGCTGTAAAGGGAAAACACCAGCTCCAAGCCAAGCTGGAGAACTTAGAGCAGGTCCTA
>WHYT01017566.1:73147-131411 GCA_009806455.1 Tetrax tetrax
CTGTCCTCAGCCAGGAATCCTGCCAGCATTGTGTATGCCTCTGTGCTGTGTTCCAGTTACCAAAGGAAAACAGATGCTTCTTGCAACACTGTTCACTAAAAATATTATGGCTCTTTCTTTTGCTTTTGTAACTTCTATCAACATCGCAGGCAAGTGGAAATAGTATGTGAACATTATGTATTTTTTTTATTTAGGTGTTTATTTCTGATGGGTTTTCATTCTTAAAAATTGCAGTTTCTGATATGATACATCTTATAACAATCCTCTTGTTATTCATCAATATAGCATGTAAAGTCATAAAATGATCAGGGGTAAGAAATCAAATTTTCAGCTGATCTGAATTAAGAATGAACTTTTCCATGGCAGGATAAAGTAGTTTAATATTATATTTTCTTATTGTCTGTATGTGTTTATGAAGTAGTCGCTATCACTTATGATGCACAAAATACTATATAAAAAGACTTAGTAATACTGAAATGGTTAAGCTAGCATCAAGTAAATTAAATTGGAAAACAAGTCCTACTTGATGAGTACCTGATTCTTTAAAAACCTCTGTATGCAAATATTTTAAGGAGAGCAAGGAGTTTTATTGCAGAAGAATACCTGGCTTTGAATTGTAGGGACGTTGATTTCAAATGTTAACATGGCTGATCATGTATATTTGAGTTTATTCTGAAGTCCATTTACACTAAAGAATAGCCCAGAAAAATGTAGCTGAGTTATATTTCTATATATATGTTAGATCTCTGTCTCTATATAGCATGCCCATCTCTGATGTCTCTAAGATCCAGAGAAATTAGGAATTTTCTGATTGTCATTTATTTTGTGCGTTATATAGTGTATATACAAACAAATAAATTAATAAATAAAAATTTGTGTAACTTATGCATAGCTTCAGTTGGTTGCCAGATTGTAGTCCTTGTTGAAGAAAATGTGTTTCATGCATACATGTATGAGACACACATAATTTCCTCAATGAACATTCCCTTCAATTTTTTATGCTTCTTTCCTGTTTTCTTTGAACTTTTTTTTCCTTTTTCCTTTTTAACATGCAGAAATATTTGTGTCAGATACAGTTTTTTCCTTCATTAATTAACTGCTTGGGCAATAATAACATTTTTTTTTCCTAGGTAAAATCAGACTATGACCATCTTAGAGAAACCCTTCTCAGAGTGACCAAAGAACGAGATTTGGCTGTAAAGGGAAAACACCAGCTCCAAGCCAAGCTGGAGAACTTAGAGCAGGTCCTAAAGGTAGGTATAATACCGTGAAGTTTAACAGTCCAGTACTCCTATTGCTTGTTTAATATTCCTGGTGTTCATTCAGTGAGTCACAGAAGCGTGAGTGCATTGCAAACTAGGGGACTGAATGCCCCTATTAGTTATGATAAGAAAGTGACTATGTTGATGAAAGAAATATGAACAACTACCAAGATACTTTGCTTTAGAGAGGGCTATGTCTGCCGGTCTAACTTGATGCAAAATGTTTTTGTAGCCTAGTGAAACAAGCTGCTGGTACAAGCTCCTATTGCCTCTGCAGAGTGCATTCTGTTGTCAGGTCAGGGTTGCAAAACCCGATGTTGTTTTATTAGAGAGCTCTTTTTTAGAAAGAAATAATGCCTGGTACATAACCACCTTTATTTTTCTATGCTTCTAGAGAAGCTTAGTACATTGATGTCTATCCATGCTTATTTTATAGATACACAGTTGTTTTTATGTCATCAGTTTGCTGCTTCCATTTCAACTTAGAAAAATTCAATAATGCATTTTGAATCGTAAGTGCATTCTTCAGTAGAGGTCTCACTGTGTAGTTGAAAATAATGTCCTGCTTCTGTTTTCCTGGTTATTGTGCATAATGCCATGGGACAAACTGATTCTTTTAAATAGTGGAATTCATCTCGTGAATCCAGCAGAGACAAGATCTAGCTGAGATGATGGGATAGAGTAAGAGTAAAATTCAGTTGGAAAATGGAACCAATGAAGAGATGATTACTTACCAGCTCATTCGAGGGGGCAATAATTTGTATATGTTGAAACAAAGTACAAAAGAAGTTCTGGTAGTGGGAAGGAAACAGCACTTTGCTGGAAACAGCCAAATTCCCTAAGTGTCATTGATTATTTAAGATGGATGTCAGTAACTTGATAAGCCAAACCTGACAGGTGGATCAGGAGTTAATGGAGAAGGGTCTGAAAGGTCCCTTACAGACAAGGGCTGTCCAGTGTGATAGGGTAGAGGGAGCCAGTGGAAGGAAACATACGATGTGGTGGAACCACAAAGTGGTTTGAATGGTTCCTAGGTTTTCTTAGTTGTAGAAAATATGGAAATCGTGATGTGGAAAACTGGAACCAAAACATGCCTTGAAGAGGGTTAAGCCACTAAGATTATTAAAAAAAAAAAGTCATACAATTACAGCTGTTTGAATCAGTGGAGGAACTGCACAGGTGAGGACTGCAGTGAGAGACAAAACACTTGTAAACACTTGTCTGTAATTCAGATGATTCAGAAAAATGAAGAATGTGTTTGGTTAGAATGGAGTATTGATGCAGTGCTGAAACTTTTTTGACAGCCTGCCAAAGAGCTGCTTATTTTTCATCTTCTCAATCCGTTTTCTTTTGTTAAACCACTGAAGCGGCTGGTAAAGGAGGGATGGATGCCCTGAGAGTAGGAGGAGATGGAAATGAAAAAAAAGTAGTTTGAGATCTTAAATTTTGAGCAAGACTTTTCTTTGCAGAATGTTTTAATAATGCTAAGTGGCTTCAGCCAATGCTTGTCCTAAGTAAAATCACTTATTTAAAATTAGATTTAATGATTTTGACTCACTGTAAAAAGGGGAAAATAGTTTTGCTGTTGGCTGCATCAGAATAAATCTGAGCTTTTGGAAATGTTTGTAGTGATGAAAATGGCTGCCTGTCTGTCTGAATTTAGAGAAGGAAAGATTTAATTTTTGACTCGTTGCACTGGTAAATACGTTGTTGAAACCCTCTCTCAAGATTTATTTGATATTGCTCAAGAGGTAAGGAGAAAGTTTTACAGCTACAGGTGGAAATAAAAGGTGGTTATAAATTACATCCCTCTTGCTGACCCTCCAAAAGGCTGTGGAGTTATCAACAGTAAGCTCAGTGCTCCATAAAGCTGGTGTATTCCAGCACCTTCTGGAAACACGAGCTGTTGAAATCGCATACTGGGCAATGCCGAGGGGAGTTAACTGTTGTGCAGTAAATTATCAATGCCCTATTTACCAGTCAATAGGTAGCACTGATGGAATAAATCCAGAATTATGTGCAAATAAGAAATACATCTACTTGAAAAGGAAAATTAAACTGCTTCATTAAATAGAAGAGTGATACACTGTTATCTGTTTTTAGACTAATACAACTTTCCTCGGGAACAAGTAGGAAGTTTTTCTCTACCAAAGGAAGATATTTAATTTTTCTGTTATTTCCTTCTCTCTCTTCTGGGGAATACAAAACTGACTGTTCCACAGACCTTTATCACTAATTTGCTATTTTAGTGTGAACTGTGTGCTAGTACCTATAGAAAGGAGGATCAAGCTATTTCAACAGGCACAGCTGCCTGTGCCCTCTATATGATGACTGTGGGATTCCGGTTTGATAGCTGCAGAAAGTCACTTCTTCAAGGAGCCCATAGTAGAAAGATAAGTGTAAAGAAGCCTAGAAGAGAAATTAACTGTGAATTCATGGTTCATAAAAGAGCTGAGGATTAGGCTGTAAGTAAATTGACATTAGTTCTCATTTCATCAAATCAAAATACAAATTATTATTGTCTGGCTTCCTATGCTGCTAACACACCCCATACCCCACACCTCACCCCCCTCTTTCATGAACAGTAAACTCATTTCTTGTACCCTGTTCAGATACTGATTTTGCTAGGCTTGTATGTTTTTGAACACTTGAGACTCCTCTAATGATGGACTGTGTTTTATTTTCTTAAAACAAATTAAAGAACGTATGTTCTTCTTTGATCATACCAAACAATGTTAATTTCTCCACTCTTTAATTAGGTTATCTACTGGCATCTGACTTAATGACTCCTCCAAATTTCTTCTGTAGAAGAGCTGAATATGGTTATTTGATTGATTTTTCTTAACTTCTACTCCAATATTTCTGATGGATATGGGAGAAACATTCTGTAAATCTCACTGTTCTGCATAAGAATGCCTGAAAAAGTTTTCTTTCACTGAAAAAAAAAATTGTCTGGTGGATGTAGATATCCTGGCTTTCTATGTTCAGTAGTGCGTTCCCTTGACCAGAACCCTTCTGAGCTGGCAGAGTACCTTGAGCAGATTTGAAACCCTAAATCTCCTTTTTAGCACTAAACCACGCCCAAGCAGATGCAGTTAATTGTGTATTTCATGTGTGTCCTCATATACTCATGAAATTAATAGCTCAAAAAAATTGTTTGCAGCTTTCCGACCATTGGAAAGTTTTGACAAATATTTAGCCTAGTTTCCCTGTCAAAAGAGAAATTCCGTTTATCTTTTGAGAAATTCAGGATGTATCAACAAGACAGAAAAGGGAAGATGAAGAACTGCTGAATTAGCTAACTTATGAGAATCTTCACACTGCCTCTCACAGAGAACAGTTCTGATTTTTGGATGTGTTCAGCCAAATTTTCCCATTCATTCCACTGTGATGGTGCCCACCCATCTGCAAGCACAGATGACAAGTCTTTTGATAAGAGTACTTGGGTGAGAATTAAATTTGCTCCCCATTCAGCATCATGTACGAGATCCGTCTCATAAACAAGACTTTAGTACTTGAAAGCCATTTGAGTTTGTTCTAGCATTAAACAGTTGCACATTTTAGAAGAGCTATAGGAAAGTCACAGCTATAGGAAAGAATGGGTTTGTTTTGTTTGCAGCTGTAGGTAATACAGTGCAGCCACTGAAACGGTTGGAGCTAGGATGGGCTATTCATTGTCAAGTGAGGAAGAACTATTTGAGCAGAACCCTTCAGTGCTATTCCAGAAACAGTTTATACTATACAGCTGTTTAGCTCTATAGTTTGAAAGAAAACTGAGATATGCACAATGTCCCCGGTTCATTCTTGACTCTGTAGCAGGATTCTTACCTTTGATCTGAAAGATACACTGAAGAGGTTCCTTCTTCATGCTTTCTTTGAAGGATAGAGCATTATTTGCCAATTGTTTGCCATACGAAGTCCTTACTGGATTTTTTTCTGTGCTCTTTTAGATGTGGATATGCTTTCTGATGTTAGAGTAACATTATTGAGACCTCTAGAAACAGTGCAAAAAGGGAAATGCAAATTTACATTTTTAGAAAGTTCTAACCTGCCTCACATTAAGGACAAAGATAGCATGGACAAATGGATTGCCACCACCTACACAAACCGAAGCAATGTGATCATTGTGGAAGTCAGTCGTTAAGGAAGATGCATAAATAGTTCCACAGCTCAGTGCTTTCTTTCTGCCGTTCTTCTAGTGATCTAGAAGTCCCCCTCCACTGCCGTAACCTGTTCCCCTCAGGCTTGGAAGAAGAAATGACAGCAGCTGATGTGCAGATAGGAAGCGTAAAACATTTGCAGACAGAACCGATTTGCAAACAGAGTGGGAGGGGAGGAATTTCTTCTCATTTGGGGGAGATTTAATTGCTGTGCCAGGGGAGGGACAGATGCTGGGGTGAAGAGATCGCTGCTGCTTTAAATACTAAGTAGATCATGACAATACTAAAATGACTGAGAGATACTTTTAGGTTAACATAGATGACCAAATGGTCTTTTCTGACCTTAAAATCTGTGAACTGTAGATTATTAAATACGTATTTTAGGAAACAGAGAAATTAAAAGCTGGGGAAAATCACAGATCATGTCTCACAATCTGTTTCTTCATTACATTTTATAGATGCACTCTATGGTCACGCTATTAATTATTTATTGATCTCTATGAAGAACTAGAAATGTTCTGTAGTAACTTCTGTAAAAGTAGTAAGAACTTAAAGTTATCAAAATATGCTGTACCAAATCTGGTACTAAATCTTGAGAGAGTGAAGCAAGACCTTTTTTTCTTTTTTTTTTTTCTTTTTTTTTTTTTCCCCCTTTTCTGATAATTAAAGATTTTAATTAAAGATGTGAGAATGTCTTGATTGCCTCACCGTTTGCTGAACATAAGAAATGTGTTGATGCTCTGTCGGTGTTGAGTTTTACATAATACCTGATGGAAGCTGCTGATCTCAGTAAATGATCTCATGCTAATTTAAATAATGTATAATACTAGTTAGTGAAATAAGTTGTGTTCATTCAGAAATGAGATTCATTCATGAGATGAGAATTGGAACAATTATTTTTGGTTATTATTAAATACTGAGAATAGATATTACCCATGAACAGATCCATTCAACTTTAATATAATACGCACAGTTCAGAAATTTCTACAGTCAAAATACCAAATCCTAACAAAGCTCCTAGAAAACGAGCCATAGTTGAGAGTCAAATTGGAAAAAGCTTTGATTTTTTTTTTTTTTTTTATTTTAAATCAACACATCAAATTAAAATAAATAAATCCCAAGCAGAGGCCAAATGGAGTATTTGAGACATTTCTACTTCTTTTGCAAACATACCCAGATTGAGAGAAGTCAGTCTCACTGTGCTGTCCCCCATGTAGCAGAGAATAACAGCTCATTAAAGGTTAGCAATATGCTTGATAACATTTTCTCTTGTACAGAATAAGAGACATTTTGGGCTGTTCTTGTCAATTTTAGCCACATATTTGTGTTTCTAAGTGGTGATTCCTAATAGGTTTGTATATAATAACTTGTGCTGCAGATAAGATGTTCTGCCTCTGCTCGGGGAGTATTATGAGAATAATACGTAATTTGGAAAATAAAAATCTTTAATACCAACTTCAACAGAGAAGAGATTAGAATCTATAAAGAGATCTTTCTTAACTTCATTTATTAACAGGGTATTTGAAAGTTATAATGATATTGGGAGAATAATGTTAAGCTGTAATGAAAACTATTTCTATCTGCAAAGGTTATCTTGACATTGTTCAGCTTGTGCTCTTCCCAAAAACCTTTCTGATATTGCTTGGAGTCATTAGTAGCAATGGTACTTTAAAAATTGGTCTTGAGTGCTGTATAGTAACTTTTGTCCAAATCCACCTATTCAGTTTTGCTCTGTCTGATTTGCTATAAATAATAGGCAGAGATTACCAAAGGTAAGCTATTTCTTTTGGGTCATCATTTTGCAAAACAAATCACAAAACCGTATCCTACTTTAAAAGGAACTTAGGGGATTGCTAAGATAATTTTTTTCCAAGCTTTAATTTTTCAGCACAGTGCCACATATAAATGTGTGCCTGATGAATAAAATGGGTACCATTCATTTGTGGGTCACAGAGGCTGCATTGCTGACAATGACAGTGTCATACCCCTTGAAAAGAAGAGGGGTAATGGTTTTAGAATAGAAGGAGGTAGATTGAGATTAGACATCAGGAAAAATTTTTTACAATGAGGATGGTAGAACAGTGGCACAGGTTGCCCAGAGAGGTGGTGGACACCCCATCCCTGGAAACATTCCAGGCCAGGTTGGACGGGGCTCTGAGCAACCTGATCCAGTTGAAGATGTCCCTGCTTCTTGCAGGGGGGTTGGACTGGATGGCCTTTGAAGGTCCCTTTGAACCCAAACCATTCTATAATTCTATATAACCTAAAAGAGATTGCTGTCAAAATGCCTGAGGTTAGCATTAGCAATATACCTTGAAGTACTGACCAAATTAAAATCCAATCCAGTTTCCCTCTTGCCTATGAGCAATAGCAGAAAACTTTTACGTTGAGTTGAACGTCTGCATGCCTGGGAATGGCAGCCTGTTTGACTGCACGTAGAATACATTGAAGTCTCCTGATAGTCCTTCTGCTTCCTTTGAAACAGCATATGCGAGAGGCTGCTGAACGGCGGCAACAGCTGGAGTTGGAGCATGAGCAAGCCTTGGCTGTTCTCAACGCCAAACAGCAGGAAATTGAACTCCTGCAGAAGGTAAGTGGAGAAAGGGAAAGTCAGGTGAAATAGCAAATTGCAGTGACAGAGCACAGGTCATGAAACAGATCTCCTGGTTTAAAGGAAAACCTCAATTACCAAACTGGTTCCTGGTCTGAATTGTTCTGCGTGATGCAGTTGTAACAAGTGCGTATTTATTGTTGGATTTACATGACTGTACTAATTGATTTATAAATGTTTATGCCAGTGAAGGTTAACCTGACCAGTATACGTAAGTCCTCATATTTCCTAATAGGGAGAAAATTGATACAAATACATGAATTTCCTTTGTATTTCCATTGCTTCCCGCTATATTGGGCTCAGGAATATTTATGCATTCCTTGAATGTCAAGAAATAATCCAGTCTCAATTTCATGATAATCAAGATATTGGGGAACCCACCATTTCCTTGTCAGTTTACTGGAACAGTTAATCATTCTTGCTGACATACAAATGTTTCGTTAGCATTTTTTTGGCTTCCTTTTTCAGACACTGGCAATGACTATCTTTCTCTGCTAAATTAGATTAGAGTAAGTCCTTGTTAAGGTGCTTACACATCACAGTTGATCTTCTTTTTCATAAACTAAACAGTTGTTTAAGTACCTCATTTCCAAGCTCACTCTCTAATTCACAAATCACTTTAAGACTCTTTTTTTCCCACACTGCAACTTCTCAGTATTCATTGTAATATTAAAAACATAATATTGGGTTTCAGTCTTGCCAAAGTCACTTAAAGCTGTGAGTGCCTCAATACTAGTGTTGATTTTTCCAATTGCTTGACTAGATCAAATCACAGAAATAATAATGCTAATGATAATTAGGTAGAGAATTGGCATGGAGGAACAGTCTCAGCAGAATAGCAAGTTGTATCTATTATAGTTTGCTTGAAATAGAAAGCTTCACTTGACCAAATGAAATCTTCCAGTTCATTTTCTTTTTGCCTTTTGCAATTAATGTATTTTGGCATACTTTAAAATATCCTTTCTAGTTATATTCAGCTGTTACTATTTGAACTTCCGAATAAACTTTGGACTTAAATTTCTTGGCAAAGTAAAGAAATCAAAGAAATGTACATCTTTTCTTCTTGTTAATTTTTGTTACTACTTCTAATAAATTCACATTACAGGGGTCTTTTTGTTACAGAATGGCAACAGGAGACAAATCTTTGTAATACTGTTTCTCCAGTTGTTTTTGCTAAGCTGTAGCATGATAGACTGCAAGCACAAATGAGGTTGTATTGCACTGGGTATTTTATTAAATGTGAGTAGCTCAGCAGCTGTAGCCACTGATTAAATTCTTGTTCAGTGGACTTGAAGTAGCATGGAATACAAGATCATTTATGTTAAAAATTATTATCTAATAATCATTTACTACTAAATTCCACTAGAACTTTAGCTTAGAATTCCTGTACTAAAATCCATCATAACAATTAATTGATGTATTACTTAACAGCATTTAAGAAATAATTCATCCTTCTTACTGTTTCCATTTATTAGCCTGAAATATCCGTCCTAGGATTTTGCAGACGTTCATTTTCACGGTGAAACATCTAATTCTTTATGTGATTAAGTTGCTTATTGTGTCCAGCACACCTCCTTTTCAATATTATAATGCAGTGTATGTTGTCAGAAAAATAATTTAAATAAATCTGTTACCTAAGTAACTGTAATACTTTGCTTCCATCATTAAATAGGAATTGCTGGCTCACATTTCATCCAGAGCTGACCTCCCAATGTACTCACTACATGTGTGTTAAATTCTTTCTTCCTTTTTTTTTTTTATTAGAGTAATCTAATTACTTGAAAAAGTACCGTGAAATGAATGTAGTAACTCCAGGCAGTAGTAGGGTGACAATTCACAACATATCTTGTTAGTGTCGTAAAGTTTCTGATGAGGTGCAGAAACATGCACTTCAGAACAAAGCAAGTTACTGGCACAGTCTGACGCATTTGCTGTCGCATTTTGATATTATAAATAAAAATTCATTGTGTTTTTAATATAGGTACAGACTGATCAGATTTCCAGCCTGAAAGGAAGAATATAATATTATTCATCAAGATTTTGTGTTGACAGGGAATCAGATAGTCTTTTTCTCCAAGAAAGCCTTAGTACAGGACGGTTCGATGTAAAAGAGAGATAGCTATTGATGCAGGTTTTCTAATCGTTTATCAAGAACTCATATTCTGGGTAGATTTTATTAAACTTGTAATAATGGATAACACAAGGCTTTCTATTACCTGTCACTGTATGTTTGTTAATGCTCGTGGAGCCAATATTTTATCAGGTGCTAGCAATAAGACTTATTGCTGTAGTGCAGGAAGATACATGACTCTGCTTGCAGGACAAAGGAGGCTTTATTACCGTGCACCACAGTGAAGTATAGACTGGGTATATGGATATGGTGGTGACTTTATGGCCTGACCCAGCTTTCTTTGAAACTAATAACGGAGCAGGGTAGTCCTCTTAGATGAGGAAGTTAACATGGCTGTATTGGTGTCCATCATGGGAGTATCTGGCCCATTAAACTGGAATGTCTGTGGGGTGTTGCTAAGCTGGAGGGTTTTAAGACTTTTCTCTGATGAGGACCGTGCAGAATGTGGTCTTTGGGTTACAGTAATAAGTAGCAAATGGGAAAAGTTGGTGCATCACACTCCTATCGGCCTGATACAACGGTTAATAAAAAGTTTGGCTTATCTTGGGCAAGCTTCAATAAAGAAGATAGTGAAAACTTAAATGGAAATAAAGTGAAGGTAACACAAAGTTTGTGGGGTTTTTTTTTTGTTTGTTTGTTTAAGGTTTAGACAAAATTTGACCAAACTTTGATAACTGAATCTCTGAGCTACATAAAATACATTTTTCTGCTCTTATTGATTCCCTTGTTTCTTCTTTGATTCTGTTGACTGCACCCTAAATGTTGCACTCCTGTTTACAGACAACTTTTCTTGGGTTGCCTTGAAGTGTTTTGTGTGCTGTTTACGTAGATGATTAATACTGTTGCTGCATCTAAAGAATGAGCTTAATTTTTGTTGCTTTCTCCTAGCTGGTATGGTAGGTTTCTATATGATGAACCTTCTGCAATGTAGAATAACAGGCTCATTTTTCAGTTTTAATTTAGAGGGTTTCAGAGATCCTTCTAATGTGTTCTTGCAGTGTGTTGAGCATGCTTCTCTTGGTCTAGCAAAATACCAATGCTATTAAGCTTCACTGAGATTCAGTCTCCTAAAAATAAGCAGTTATTTCAGTGGCTTGGAACCAAAGCACTGTAGTAATATTGGCAGGGCCATCCCTTCAAGACTGTAATTGGCTTTGGATTTGAGTGTACAGTATACTACTTTATGTGGTTACAGCTTACAATATGTGGCATGACTAATTGATTTCTCTTTTCTCTCTTTTTTTCCTCTTTTTTTTTTTTTTTTTTTGCCCCCCCCCTTTTTTTTTTTATTTGCTTTTTCATCTTTTTCTCTTTTTTTCCCCTCTCTTTTTCTTTTTCATGATACAAACAAGGCTCAGGTTGAAGCTAAGAAGGAACATGAGGGAGCAGTTCAATTGCTAGAGGTAAGAAGATATCCTTTGTGTTACCTTTGCTTGTGGGGGTTCCATTCTGAATATGGTAACTTTACAGTGTCATCTCTTCTAAAAGTTTCAAGAAATATGTGGGCAAATAGTTTTTGTTTTTTTTTCTCTTCTAATATAATTGCATTCTTTAAAGATTATATTTCAGTTAGGAATGCATTAAGCTCACCTGTTCGAAGTGATGTGTGTACCTCAGTTTCTCTTTGCATAGAATGGAAATTTTGGTACCGTTTTTTGTAAAATACTATCCGATATATAAAGAGGAGGTGATTACTTGTGAGAATTATTAACTTTTAGGCTGGAAATACCAATCAATTCCCTGTGCTGTCTGCTGTTTAGAAATGCAGGTTGACCTACAGTGTTGTGCAAGATAGGACAAACGACAACAACATGTAGCAGAAACTAGAACTCCTATAAGAAGGTTTCTAAAGCAAACAATTCCTCCCCAGTTTTTCAAAGCTAGTCTCAACAGATTCTTTAAGTTCCAAACATATAGTCTGATGTCCTTGGATAAGGTAAAGGGTCAGGAAATATAGATGCACAAGTAAATAGCACACTAATTGCATCCGGATTTCCTTTTACTTTTTTTGTTCTTCATTTTTTCATGCAAAATAGGTTTTCACTGATAACTACCGAACTAGTTTTTCTGCCTGACAAAAAGGCATTAAATGGTTATTAAGTCTTAACATATTATATATATCTTAAAGAAACAATTTATGGTATCACATGTTATAGCAAGTGCATTTTATTTAGAAATCTGTTTTTAGCAGGAGGTAATTTCTAAACTTCTTACCTTCTCACAGTAGTTTTTCTGTCTGTGTACTTACTGATTATGCATTGATGAGAGGTGATTTTTCTGCTGCATTGATAATATTAAAAAAAAAAGTTTATTTGTATCTATAGAATTTAATATTCCCACAGAAAGTGATTTACTCATAGGCTTTCATTATCATCATATATATTGTTGCTTTGCCTTCAAGAATATAAGATTAAATTATTATTTAATGTCTGGTGGAAAGTATATGATGCAGGAAAGCATAAGTAGAAACAAAACAGGCAAGTGATTATTTACTCCCCTAAAGCTAATCAAAATTCTTATTTAGCTGATTTGTCTGCAACCTCCAATTAACGTAACCCCATCAAGGTTTCCTAAACTTTTGCTTTTTATTGCCATAAACCCATTTATTTTTAACATTTTATTTAATTTGCCTTTTGCAATTTAAGATTAGCAGCGGTATAGATTTCTGAAGCATTCTATAGTGTGGTTTGCATTTTTGCATGTTTTTACACGTTAACTGTTCCAATATATTTTGCTTTGAAATGTTAAAGTGTTCAAAACTGGTTTTATTTCTTTGTTTATTTCACATCTCTTTGTTTACTGTGTCTTGTTTGGAATTTATTGCTTTGCACTTCATCCAGAACACCTTGGACAGCATGCAGGTATTTTAGGGCATAAATTCGCATCTCCCTGTCCTGAATCTTGCACTTTTCCCTTTAAATTGAGTACGATAGCCCTGCCTAACTTTGCATGGGATGCGTGCTAGAACCATTGTTATGCAAGCATGCTTGACATTTGTTGGCCTAATACCAAATCACCAACATCAGATTGTTTTTTTCTACAAGAGATTAATCTTCAAATATAGTATGATTTAATGAGAACTCAGATAACACTTTTGATAGTTAATTTCTTGTGAGCATGCCCAGTAAGAATGGTTTAGTACTTTATTCAAGATTGTAGCTTTCTGACTGTGTGGATTTTGTTTGAATTCGGATTGTTTTGTTGTTAATGCAGAGATGATTTTATGTGATATTTTCACCCGGGGTTGATTTGTTGAGCCGCCTACTGGAAGGCATTGCTGCTACGTGAACAGTTAAACTGTGAAATTACATCTCCGTAGCAGAATATGTGAGCTAATTCCTAGTCTGAATTCAAGCCTATCCGCCTGGAAAGTTGCTCATCATCTTATCTGTCTTGTGTGAACAGTATCTGTCTTGTCATGGATGAAGTCTGCTTCATTTTCCATTTAAGAAGCTGTTTAAGTTTTAGAAATAGCACTATTTATTGTATGAGAAACTTGGCAAGTCCTAAGTGCTATCCGTTCGGTATGGTTTGCAGTAAAGAATATCTTTTCATACAGCCACTGCTATAGGTGGATCCAGTTTTCGGGAGATCTGGTAGACTTGGCAGTTTCCTGCCATTGGGGTTAGGATAGGCTCTGACATATATGAATACATAGATTTTCTACAGTGAGGTGAGTCTGGCTGGCTAACAATGAACTGAGCACCCGCCTGAAGTCAAGAAACAAAGATGGGTATGGGGATGCCTCCTGTTAGCACTATTGTGGATCTTATGGCAATTTTTTCTTTATATAGAACCAACTTTGTGCTCACTTCTAAATCACAACCTTGAGTAAAAAAAAGTAGTAAAGGTATTTTTCTTCCAGGCTTCGTACTGTCATGAGAGAACCACTTGAATATTCTAGATATTCAAAAGAAAAGTCAAAGAAGGCATATATTGAAATGCAAATAAGTTTTAAATTAATAAATAATAACGATACTTTAAATTTTTTTTTTTTTCAAAAATATTGTTAAGGCAGCATTAGCATCTTGTTGGGGTCTGGATTGTGATGTTTTTATTTTTTATTTTATGCTAGAGTTTCCATAACTGCATGTGGAAAGGTCAGTATATATTCTTAGAGAGTTGAATAGCTCATCCTTAAACTTTCCGTTGGAAAGAGGGGATCTAAAAACCCAAACCATTTTACTGCTTTGTTTGCTTAATGGTTTTTTGTTTGTTTAATGTTTGGGGTTTTTTTTCAAATGTACATAGATGCCTTGTTCATGCAGCAAATAAACAAGTAGCAAAGGCTCACATTTTGATTGCTCAAAACCACAGTGAAGAGATAAAAGACAAAAAAACCAAAAATCAAAGTATTTAATGTTTGTGTGAAACTCCCAAAATGTCTCTGTATCTTATTGTTTTCTGTTTCATAGTCAGTCAGATGGATACCCTGAGGTTTCTTTAGCAGAACTAAATTAATTTGTGTTTTATGAATACAATAAATTATATCCTCAAAATTTAAGGGAAGTGGTGTTTGTTCATCATAAAGTATCAGATTAGGAAATAATACGTTCACTTTTCATATGAGGAGCCTGTTACTGCCTCTGTTGAGCTGCTGCTGCTTGCAGTGTTTGGGTCACAGCGCGTAAGGCACGAGTGCTCCCGAGATCTCACGTGGCTCCCTCTCTCAGCAATTTCAAGAGTCCAGACCGACTGCCCCTGTGTGAAAATCCAACCTCACACGTGAAATTCTCAGGAGCTTTGCTGATTCTCCAGTGTTTGCATCAGGTGTTAATATGCTCTTTCCTAACTCTGTGGGCACTCTAGATTTTTGGTGTTTCTCTTCAGAAATATCTGATAGTGTATGCAAACAGATATACAGGCTGTTTATAAATGCAATTTGAAATTTAAATGTGTTATACTGAAAACATTATATCCTGAATTTAGCTGGTACAATGAATGTACAGGTTTGGGTAAAAGGGTTTTTTCATTATTTAGTCTCTTCACTATTCTTGTATATGTTTTGAGTAAAAGTTGTAGCAGAAATCCTGAATTCCCATGCCCTTTGTCATTCCTTTCAGCCAAGGAATCTTTTTCATCTCCACATCCACTTTTTCATATCAGGAATTCATAAACTGTACGTAGGGAAATTTCCCAAGTCAGCACAAAAGCTTCTCTTTTAAGTTCTGTTTTGTTGAAGCCTGATGCCTCAAAATTAAAACAAAAACGTTTGTCAACAATGGTGTTTTGGTACTTCTCACAAGCTTACAATCAATCTTCTCTTGGCTGGTGTCTGGATTATTTCTGTGTGGCTTTGCATCTATAGTGAGGAGCATTATTTTTGAAAGGGAATTCAGCCACTAGCTAGGTCCACATTCTGCATAAACCACTGTGGGAATTTTTGTTGTTGCTTTTTAATACATAAATGTTAATCTAGCAATTCAGGAGGCTTCAAGTTAATAGCAGAGGATGGGCAAACCTCAGAAATATACCTGGGTTTGAGAAAAAGTTGGAAAAGCCGACAAAAGTGACATACAGATGTGCGTAGAAGTTGCAGGTGTTCTTGGCAGTGGTTTCTTTAGCACTGACAAAAAAAAATATGATGTGCAATTTGCCCTTTGGAAATTGGGGATTAAAGGAATACTTACCTCAATATTACAGGGCTACTAAAAGGTTTTATTCTAAATATGGGTGAGAATTTAGCGGGAGAAAAGTGTGATTGTGGGCCTGTTTATCCCAAGTAGCTTGCCTTTCCTGGCTTCCTGGTGCTTTAGAAAAATCTGATGCAGTCACAGCTTGCTCTGATCTCAGTCAAATGTCTGTGTTATGTCTTGCTTGTGCAGGCCAAGGTCCGAGAGCTAGAGGAGAAATGTCGGACGCAGAGCGAACAATTTAACCTCTTGTCCAGAGAGCTGGAGAAGTTTCGACAGCAAGCAGGGAAAATTGATCTCCTGACCAGTAACTCGGTGGCATCCTCAGATATCCCTGGTTCTCCTGGTAAATCTCTATCCCAGTTGATGAATGGAATAGCCACTTCTATAGGCAAAGGTAAGGACCAGCATTTTATTTGTAGGTATCTGTTCTGCTTTAAGATGCAACTCAATGATGTAAATAGAATTTGATTGTAAAAATGGAGGATAGAATTCGCTCCTGTTCCTGGTTTGTGACTTGTTTAAATTTCAGAATATCTCTTAAGCCTTCAGTGAGGTTGTTCCAGTTTTATTTGGGCACTACTGTGAGCAGAATTCTCTCTAATTGTTGTTGGGTATAGTGACGAGAAACCTATTCAGTGTTAAAATGATGTATCCCTTATGTAAATATCTACTTCTGTTGGAAGAAGAAAGACTGTCTGCATATACAAGCTTTGTTGTAAAGCCTTCACTGTTTCACAGTCAGTAGTACATCTGCTCTCTTGTTGAAGTATCAGTTCATGGGGAAAGAAAGCACAGAGACCTCCACACTGCATTAGCCATTACATAAAAGAAACTTGTAAATAAAGATGCGTAGAAAATGGGAAAACTGAATGGAATATTTTGACAAACATAAAAACATTTTTTGTTTGGTTGCACTTGTTCAACCGAAAATCTACACTTCTCTGTAAAATCTATAAAGTAAAACATAAAAAAAAAATTAAGTGAAAGCAAACTCTGTCTAGAAAAAGACAAATTTTGTCACAAAGTTATTTTGCTTGGAAAGGAGTTTTATGGGATGCATTTTAACAAAACTGAATAGGGATAAAATCTACAGTTGCTTACTAAACTGTGCAAAGGTGTGTTTAAAATTTAGCTGTATTTAAAATAGTATCTGAATACGTAACTGACGGGTATTTTAGAAACAGAAAAGTCACAACAATACTATTATTTATTTGAGTTTTAAAAGAAATAGAGAATGTCAACTGAAAAAAAAATGTCTGTATTGGTGTTATTACAATTACAGTGCCTAGTATTTTCAACACAGAATGTGTTTTTCCATGTTCTGTATTGAACTTCTGCCAGGTCATCTCCTATTGCCAGAGGCAACTGCTCCTCCTGAGTACACAACTTTGTTAGCGATTCATTAGTCATAAGAAAATTGCAGAGATCAAGGCAAGAGTTTACCTGAGGACACTTGAAAATAACTTGCATGTCAATCACGTCAGATAGTATATTATAACTGTGTTATTATCAAAGCTGAGGAGCGTGCTCACCAGTTCAGTATCACCCATGCTAGAATGACTTTAACTACTTGTTCTGCAAACAAACACTTGTCAGGTAATTTCCATTACCTACAAGTTTCCCAAAGTTATTTTACAGTAAGTATGAAGAGGAACTGGAAGAATGAAATAATCTTGCCTTTTTTTAAATTTCATCTGCGTAAGCTTCTAGAAAAGTTCTGAGGCACAGGGCCTAGAAATCACAAGTCATTTCCCGATTGTTATAGTCGAGCAGTTATTTTCAGTGAAGGGTGCTAAACTCAGTGTGAAACCAAGTCAAAAGGAACCAAGGTGACATCCTTCTTTCATTTCACTTCAGTAACTTTGTATGCCTTGAGTTTTTGAACACTAAATTTGAGCTGTTTGCAGCTTGCCAGCTGTGGTGTATATTAGTTTATAGGCTTTTCTGGAGCTGCGAGTCTTACCTAAGTGGATATTAAAGTGCATTAAATGGAGAATTCAGAAAGCATTACCTGATAATTGTAAGAATTTAGCAGAAATTTCCATAGTATCAACAGGATTAGCTCCTCATGTCTCTAAGGATAGGATTTTCAATCAACAATTAATTTTAAAGGAAAGGTAATTAGATACTGAAATGTTCTTTAGGCAGCTAGTGAAAGTCCAGTCTGAGTTTCTGGAATTTATCTCAATTGGTCCCAATCCTCAAATAAAAATAAACTAAGCTTTTTGAGGTACTCAGTCAAACTCTCCAAACTAACTTATATTTGTTCTTGAAATACTAATGGAAACAACTTTTAAAAAGACCTTAAAAACATAACAAACAGAAATCTTCCAAGAAATCCTTGACTAAAACCACAGAAAACACAGCTAGATCTGTATGAGTCATTCAAAGGCCTTGCTCTGTAAACATTTTCTCATAATCTATTGATTTTTATGCAACTTAGGTTTCAGGGCCTGCAGCACTAGTGTATAAACATCAGAAATCCTTGGACAATATTCATTCTCCGCATGAATGCACTGATAACAATAAAGTAATGTTTGAACAAGTGGGCAGGATTTCTAATTATTGAAATCAACCATTTCATGATAATGATGGTAATACTACAGCAAGTTCTTCAAAATAGAAGTGTAATTACTTTTATTATGTGTGAGGAAGAAAGAACACAAGAGGGAACACAAGGACAGCTTTCAAAGCAAAGCAAATGACGGAAATGAGATCAGTTTATGACCAGCTGCTTTGCCTTTATTGGTGATGGCTGAATGTATCAGGAAATGAAATAAACCTAGCCAGAATAGATTAGAGCGTAAAAAGTTCACTCTAAACGTACAATAATCTCTCAATCAGTTACAGAAACCTTAAGATTTATTATTCATCAGATAAAAGGGTCATTTAAATGGCCTTTCTAGAGAATTTAGGTAGTCCGTAATGAATCAGCTCCAACAAATAAAATGGAGAGTCTAATTGTACTACAAGTATGGCCAGCTTTAATTCTGCTGAGACATTTAAATTAAGTCTGATGTGTTTCCTTGCCTCTTTCCTTGAAAGGGTGTTACTCAGGCTTCCTTAACAGATATTTGCCAGTCATGGGAAAATAAAGGCCATTTTGAGTGTACATGGGTTTTACGAGACTTTACAGACAAAAACCCTGTGGCTTCCTAAGGTTCTTCTCTAGTATTTAGAAGAAAAAAAGAGACGTTTCCAGAAGCCTCTGCATGTTCTTCTGAACTGATGTCTTGTATTTTTCACTTTTAACTCTTACTTTTTTCCAGAGTGCAAATATAAAAGGAAAGATGCCCCCCCAACCCCCCGCCACCTTGCTTCGTTTCCAGGAGGTTAAAAAGTTTTAAAGCAGACTTTCTAGGTCTAATTCTCCCACATTCTGTTGTTTAAGCCCAGGGACATCAGTGAAATTGCCTTGGATGAACAAGAGAACCTAGTTTGAAATTGTTTCTTTTTTTTGAGGTAAAGTTAGGCCAGTTTTTGCCTCTGCTCATGTATTCACAATCCACAAAAGTAGACATCCTCTATGGAAATGATCAGGAGATTACAGAGATTCAGGAGGTTTCAGGAGGAATGTCCTTCACGCACAGTGAATCTCAATTTCACTCTTTGCAAAGCCATTGCTTGATGATGCTTGTGTTTGTGGTTTTTTTTTTTTAATCCAACTATGCCTGTACCTGCATAGAATCAGCATGAATTTACATATATTATTTAAGCATCTCATGACCTTTTAAAAAAGTCTCCTGTCCAGAATACACAGGAACTAACTGCTAACGTTGTATAGTACAGCTTGCCTGAAAATCTATTCTTTCCAATTTATGGCAGATATTAGAGTACCTTGAAAATGCAGCAATTTTTAATCTGCTTTAAGAAATAGATCACATTGTGGTCTCAGATAAAAGCAGTCCCACAGCATGGGAAAGAGCCTTAGAGGAATGTTATTTCACATGTTTTCATAAAGAGACAGGAGTAGATGGCACCCAGTGCAGATTTTGTTGAGCGGGGAGATGTTACATTGCACAAGCAGTCAAATGAAACAGAGGACAGTGAAGGCAGCAGGAAGTCCAGTTAGGAAGATGGATCCTTTTTGCATAGCTGGATTTGAGGCACAAGCTGTATTTCCACACGCGTGGATGGATATGGGCATAGATGACTCTGATGGGAAGGGAGGTACCTGAGTAGGCTGTATCTAGTTATTAGCACCATCTGGAGCCATAGATGTGTCCAATCACATGATGTAATTACAACTACCACACAGTTGTCTCTCCTATGTGTTAAGGACTCAAGGTAAATTTTATATACCCTGTGGTACAAATGGAAAAAATGAGACAGTTGAATATCTTCCAGCATCTTGATATTTCTGGAGTTCTTGATCATGTGTGCTCCTATCCTGATTATCATCCTATATGTATGCAAAGCAAGGGCTGTATTGTCCAAGAGTCTTTCCCCACATTTTGTATGTAGTCAACTAATTTAATAACAAAGCCTGAAAAATCCAGGAGGTATGAGACCAAACAGCAGTTTCCTTTGAATGAATAATCACAGTTGGACCAATTATTTATAGCCTTGGCGCTGGCAGGCTGATATGGCAAGCACATTAACAGCAAACAGAAGGAGCTAAATTGGCTAAAGGTTTCTGCACGGGGATGACTTTTCTATTACATATGTGAGAAAGGTTCCAAGAATAAAAAATGTGCTCTTTTCCAGCCTGGAGATTGCTGTAATCAGGGCTGGTTGTAATTAATCTTTTGTATGGTGAATTGTGTATTTCCTTGCTGTCAATGTGCTTAAGCTGTCCTGCTGTAAATTACGTTGATGCAGAGAAAATTAATCATATTGGACTAAGGAGCACACCAGAAAAACCCTCTGATAATATATTTGAGCTTATTCTTCTCTGCAATATGAATAAAGAGGTTCCACTGATAATTCCTGGTGATGTGTGTCTGGGAAGCTTGTAATTCAGTAGCAAAACATTGCTGTCCAGACTTCTGGAAGAACTGGAGAGGAAATGCTGAACCTACACATATCTAGGGTCTGAAAAAATTAGAGCATAGATTCATTATGTTAATGAGAGAGAGGAAGGAGAAGGCACTCTGCATATCTGATTGTGTCAGCAGCACTCTAGACTGTGCTTTGCTATAACTTCTGCTGATGCTGCAAGTATAATTAAGCTCAGGTTACAATTTCCTGCTTGTTTTCATGTGGTTTGGAGACTAAATGAACAGTAAAAGGGAAAAAATGTAGAAGTATTTTATATTACACTTCATTAGTGTCTCTTGCAACCTGGATGAAGTTTTTCTTTTTATTTGTCTCCCCTCAGCATTAGGCCTGTTTTTCACGAGTCGATAGGAGATAAGAGTGTTCAGCCGCTTGTAAGGCTTCCTCCTTAAGTCCCTTAAGTATAAACTGTCTTTTCCTTTTAATTTTTAAGTGCTTTAAAAAAGCACAATAAAAATATTTAAAAAGCATTTCCCGAGATTTTTCCTTTTTCATAGCCTATGTGTTCTGTTTTTTAGAAACTGGAGAGATGGCACTGTGATCAAATTATGTATTTTAGTACTGGTATTAATGAGGAGCTCTTAAGAAATATGAAGCAGGTACTCTTGGAACTTACTGCCCTGAAAAAAGCCAAATCACTTCCCTTCGTTTAAAAAATAATATCCTGCTAACTAAATTATTAGCATTTCAGTTGCTTTCTTAGAAGATAAAGGCGCAATTTGATTCTACGTTCCAGTACATGACAGAATCCCCCAAAGAAATAGAAGGGTCCCAGTTTTTTAGTCCAGGGCATGTTAAAGAGCACGTCAGATAACTCCTCCAAAGATATCCTGGTGCTCAGAACAAAGGTGGACTTTTTTTTCATTAGGGGAAACTTTAACTTTGATTTTTTTTTTTTAATTTTTTTTTTTTAAATACATTCACTCTCTACATTATGTTCCATTACACATTGTTGATTTATGTAATTTACCAAACTATAGGCTTAGCTACTTTTACGCTCTGCAGTCTACCTACCTTAGTCTTTTTCTAGAATAATTCCTAACAGGAGGAGAAAATAACTCACTGCTGCTTATTAGTTGGTAATGTTTCTGCTTGAGAACAATTACTTATTCTCGTGTGTGCTTTGTTCACTGCTAGGTCATGAAAGTCCTTCTGGAAGTCGTTGTGTGATTTCAGAGTTTATACGACCCCTTCAAATATCTGGAGACAAACCAGAACAATTATCTGTCAAACCTACATTCCTGTCCAAGTCAAGATCTGGTACCCCAAGATGCAGATTTGATTCAGACGTGAGTCTTTTAAAATTTGTTACTGAAATTGTTTGTTATGGGGCTGAGACGTTTCTAGGGGATGGATGCAGGTTGATCCACTTGGTTTTAAAAAGTCAAGACTTGAATGTTCTGATTTTCTGAGACAACTTGTGAACATGACCAGTGGGAATTTAACTGATATTTTCAAAGAAGTCTCAGCTGAAATCCTAGTTACACAGCATAAAAAAAATGGGTGTGTGAGAACCTCAAGCTTCTGTGAAAACCTCAGCCTTCAATGATGCGTTCTGAGTGTTATACTCCTTCTGTGTGTAAGAGGTGTAAGTCAGCATTTCTGTCTCTTTTAGTGTATGTCTATGTTATGCAAGTTTGTTATTATTTTATTGTATCTACCAAAAGGTGTGACTTTGATACGGTCTGGGCAAATGGAAGAGAAATTCCATGCAGTGCCCTGTCCAGGCAGATATGCACTGACAGGGAAGTAGCTCCTTCTGCAGGACTTGTTCTGCCGTTCATGTCATGTGAATCATCTCACTACAACTAGGCTGATATCACCCACTAACAGCAGTTTCCAACACATATTTCCAGACTGATATTAAGCCTGTAACCTGGAAGTGAAAGTTGCAGGATGTTGTCACTAAACTCTTCCATCATTCAACTTTACAGCTTGTATTTAATTGTACTTTTGAGAGGTTCTTTCTTCCATTCTTAGAAAGGTTTTCTGATTTTCAGTAGAATTCTTGTAGAAAGCCAATGGGAAGCTCAGAAGAGCTTTACGAAGGTGCCGTAGAAAGTTGATTGTTATTATTTAGGACAAATGTTAAATATAAGGAGGTATAGGACACATTTTGGAAACTTTATTATTTTCTATTAAATACTGTAAGTTTGTTTTACATGGGCAAACAGCCATGAGGAAATGATCTTCAAATTTTACCCCTCACCTTACAGTCCTGAATCCCAGTCTTAATCTTTACAGAAGTAAATACATTGAAATTGTGTGCATATTTTCAATGTATTTTATATTCATTGCTACGGAACCTCTGAAAGCTGATAGAATCAAAACGTTTTAAAATGGATCACAAGCCTGAGTATGGTGTAGGATATTCACCAAAATATTCGATTCATGGAATAGGAATTCCATGGATATATCTAAGGATTATCCACAAATAAATGTATTGTATATTTATGTGTAGCAGCATTACTGAAAAGTGTGGATATTCACTGCTTTTTGAAGAGGCCACAGAAAAAGCAGTCTGAAGTAGCCAAACCGGAAAAAAACAGCTTAGCAGTGAGACTTAGGGAAGCAGAACTAACAGAAAGGAACAGAAAAAGTGCATGTCAAATTTAATTCCTTTTTTTTGTATGATTTTGGAGTTATCTCTCACTGAGAATGTCAAGCCCTCTTTTGCAGAATTGTTCGTTATGTGCCTTCTAGAGGGTAATTATGTGATGCACGTTTACATTATGCAAGCTCGCAGAAATTAAGCTCCATTCTTTTTTAGAGGTATCCAGACCTAGGGGAGAGTGTACGAATAAAATCTAAAAATGGAGCATAATGCTGTGAGGTCTGAAATTTACATCTAAAAATGATGACTCTGCAAAAATACATCTGCAACTTCCCTGATTGTTACTAGTGACAAAGTCTTCTAGAATAAACATTATTGGGTTAGTTATGAGCATTGTGACCTGCCTGTAAAAAGGTATTGGGATGATAACCGTTGAAAATTTGCCTGCATCCTCAAGTGTTACACAGGGGAGAATACCTGTTAGCTATTACTGTCCTCCTGACTGGAAGTGGAGTGCTGGCAGAAATAGCGTATGTTGTGCTAACCCAACAAGCTCACTCACCTCTTAAGAGTTAATTCAGAGGAAAAGTGACATGACTGAATATTTTTCTGGTGCGCTTCTGTTCCATACTGGGAATCAAGGGGGATCTGTGCTCAGATTCAGCACCACAATCACTGTGGTGATTCAGCACCACAATGTAATCTTCAGGTTTCTTTAGCCAGCAACATGAAAGGGAGTGATGTGGTCAATATCACATCTCCTTCAGCCATCTCCACTGACCACATGACAAAGCACATATCTATTGGTGCTTTATCAGTTTTGCAAGCTTTTCAGAAAAACCAACATCCAGTTTCAGACAAGTGACCTGAATCTCAAGATGTCAAGGAATTAGCTAATTCCTTTACCCTGTTAGGATCTGAATTGCAGTTCCTTTTTAGCCTAAGCATTTCTAAGTAAAAGTAACTAGTTCCGTTCCATGTTAGAAGTTAATATTTTTTTTTAAATGTTGCATATTTTCCTGTCAGAAAAATGATGTGTGCATTTTTTTGAAATCACATTGTCTTTTTATTTTTCCTTTACAGATGGATAATGATCAGAATTCCAATACCTCAAAGCAGAGATATTCTGGGAAAGTCCATCTTTGCATTGCCCGTTACAGGTAAAAAACCCAGCTCATTTTATATATATGATACATATTTGTAATAGTCAACATTTGGTTTTGCTTCACATTTATTCATGAACTGAATTATTACCTGGAACCAATGTTATGGATAGCAGACCCCTTTCCTGCTTACATTTGCTGCAAAGTAGTTCCATTTCTGTGTGCTTTAATTATCAGAGAAATTTAACATGGTGTGGCTCTTTAACTCACTGCTGTATTTCTAGCCTTCACTGTCTAAATGAGATGAGAATGTGTACTTCCTACTTTGTAGAGGATATCTCAGTCTGTTCTTATAAATTACTTTTTCATCAATGCCAGAAAGATTTAAAAGTTCCTCACATCTTTGCTTTGCACAATAAAATTTCAAATATGAAGTATTGTCATGATAAAAATTTCTGAGACTAAACATTTCTTTCAGGATGGGTATGGATTTAAATACTTTATAAGAAGGTTTTGTCTATGAGTGGCTTGTTTTAGCTGTAACTCACTTTTTGTCTTTATTTAACTTGTCTCGAGTGAATAAACTTGTATAAAAGACTGCCATATAAAACAAGTGGAATATGGGGACTGGAAAAGACCCTCACAACTGAGTTTGCGTTAATTAACTTTAAAAAAATAGATAAGATTTTGGACAGTGTATTCAGAGAGACCCAAGTAAGAAATGTAAATAAATTATACAGAAAAGGATGGGTTTAAGTGTATAGCGCTTAAGTGAACAGGTTGGAGTTCGTGGAGCCTGCTGGTGATACAGTTCACAACAGCAAATTGACCTTGACTCCACTCAGAATATGTGTTTCAGAAGGGAAGTAAAAAGATTGAACTGAGGAATTACCTTCCTGTGCAGCCTTAGAACTGTACACCCGTTTCTGCTCAGTATTCAGTGATGTGGGGTTTGTAAGTAACCACACGTTTTCCGTCTGTACCCCACTGCAGTTACAACCCTTTTGATGGACCAAATGAAAATCCAGAAGCAGAGCTCCCCCTTACGGCAGGAAAGTACCTGTATGTGTATGGAGATATGGATGAAGATGGCTTTTACGAAGGTATTTTTTTTTAAATCTGAATTCATGCTAATTCGTGCAGATTCCAATCAGTTCATCTGTCACACAGGCTCCCAATTCTTTCCTTCGTCTACTCCCAAATCAGTGGCTAAAATTACCCTGATTATCATTGTGTTAATTAACAGAGTCTCTGCACCAGCAAAGCCACTCATTGCAGGTAAAGCTAGTTATAAGATGGTTTGTACTGTCAGCTTTTCCTGCTGGCAAGATTTAAGTTGACAAGAAAGCTTACTGGCAGTTCTAGTTTTTGCCTCACTGAGCCTTTACATTCTCAAACTGTGAATGATGTTTATGTGCACTTTTCACTTATATCTTCTTCCTTATCTTGTCCAATTGCAAGGCATTGACATGCAAGAGGTATGCTCCTTCAAGGATTTCAATGGTATTGTTCTTTCTCGCCAGGGGAACTTCTAGATGGACAAAGAGGACTAGTCCCTTCAAATTTTGTGGATTTTGTTCAAGACAACGAGACCCGGTTATCAAGCACATTAAGCAGTGAACAAGATCAGAATTTTATCAACCATTCGGGTCCTACTTTGGAAGGAGATCTCTTGGAGATAAGTCCACCAAGTCACATAGACTCTAGTGTAATCAGCAATGGCGCAGGGACTTTGGATGTGAACATTGATGAAATTGGAGAAGACATTGTGCCTTATCCTAGAAAAATCACCCTTATTAAACAACTAGCCAAAAGTGTCATTGTGGGCTGGGAGCCACCGGTAGTGCCACCCGGATGGGGAACTGTTAGCAGCTACAATGTTCTGGTTGACAAAGAAGTACGGATGAACATAGCCTTGGGAAGCAGAACGAAAGCTCTTATAGAAAAGCTTAACATTTCTGCTTGCACATACCGAATATCAATTCAGAGCATCACAAACAAGGGTAACTCAGATGAACTGCAGTGCACTTTGTTAGTTGGGAAGGATGTCATAGTAGCCCCTTCTAATCTTAAAGTGGACAATATAACCCAGATTTCTGCTGAGCTGTCCTGGCTCCCTACAAATAGTAATTACAGTCATGTGATCTTTCTTAATGAAGAAGAATTTGACATTGTCAAGGCTGCTAGCTACAAGTACCATTTTTTTAATTTGAAGCCCAATATGGCCTATAAGGTGAAGGTCATGGCAAAGCCCCATCAGATGCCCTGGCAACTTCCCCTGGAACAACGAGAGAAAAAGGAAGCCTTTGTGGAATTTTCTACGTTGCCAGCAGGTTCGATACTTTTTTCCCTACCCTAAAACTCTACAATTAAGTTTGTCTGAAAATCTAACCTTTACCTTTGTGCTGTAATCCCTGTCACTTTCATGAGCAGACTAGGGATTATTACAATGCTTTATGGTATCTAAAATTAATTCCTGTCCTGTATTATTCTCTTCTTTCTTCCTGGGTAAGGACTGAAGCATTTTTGGGAGATAAACTAGGGAAAGGCATGCTTATCATCATCACATGTCACACAGTTTTATCAGATTAATCTCCATTTGTGTTTAATTTCTCCAGTTATACTATTTCTGGTAGTAACTTATTTTTATTGCTGCGAACAACAATGGGGAAAAAAACTAGTTACTACTTCTGACATTGTTATATTTACAGGGATGATCCAGCCCTTTTGTGTAATGAAAAGTAACACAGGCTTCTTAAAGGACCACGCAGTCATTTAGGGGATGTAAATGTATTTTGGTTGTGAAGTTGTAATCACATTGTACAATTTGCATTTGTAAGGATAAAAAATGGGTTGTGTTTTGGAAAGTTTGAGGGTTTTTTCACACCTTGATGTTACATTTAGAGTATTGGTAAGTGTTACCAGTCATTTCCCAGTACTTAAGAACAGTGAAGTAATGTTGAAAACTAGAGCAGAAATAATGTAGTGCTGTGGAAAGATCCAAGGCTAAGTTGGACGGGGCTCTGAGCAACCTGATCCAGTTGAAGATGTCCCTGCTTCTTGCAGGGAGGTTGGACTGGATGGGCTTTAAAGGTCCCTTCCAACCCAAACCATTCTATGATTCTGTGATTGAAAGGATAGGCAGGACAGTAATGCTGGTTGAGTAGAGGGGGAGTTAAGCTTGTATGTCTACTGCTTTTGATGCTGTTGATTTATAGTTTCAGTAAAAATATCCGCAGCTCAGACATTTGCTCTATTTTCTTAAATTATTTCAGTGAAATAAGTGGTAGTGCTATTACAGAATCTGCTAGAAGAGGGTGCACTTTAAACTTTGTATATGTGCTGTGGGAGTTGGAAGATACTGCCTAGACTGTGGCTTGAACTTTTTAGATAATGTTGATTTCTTTGTTATTTGGGAAAGGCCTTTCAAGTGAGGTTTTTTCAGGCCGCACAGTTAATATGCTGCATCTCCCTCTAGCTGCTAAAGTATGCTAAAGCAATAAATGAGCTGTTCTCTGCTGAGGAGCTAAAATGGAATGAAGCCTCTGCTTTTAGATAAGAGTTACCATCGTACTGTGTCATGTTTTTGTCTTGCAAATGTTACTGACCGAGTAATCATGTGTCTCTTCTTCCAAAATACAGTTAAAAGAAAGAAGTTTAAAGAAAAAAAAAAAACAGAGGGAGTTCCTTTAATGTGACTAATACTGTTTTTTCTCTCACTCTGGATTATTTTTCCACCTTAAATACCTTCAGTTGATTTGGAGGTTGGACTGGATGACCTTGAAAGGACCCTTCAAAATTATTCTATGATTCTATGAGCTACTTTGTAAGGGCCATGTTTCAAAGATGATTTTAGGGTATACTGAGACAGCAATACAGATACTCTGTGTGAAGGGAATCTTTTGTTATTGTGCCTCTCTAGAAGATGCACGGGAGCGAGTGATGTCACATAAACCTTTAGTTGTGCTGAATGTCAGGTTTAGCAGACAGTGCAGCACGAACTGCAACATAACTGGCCACAGGCTGCTGCAAACGTTTGTACTGACAATTTTCTAAGGGCTTCAGAAATGTTTACAAATGAAGACGTGCTCATTTTATTTGAAGCTGAGAAGCTTTGCTCTTTACTCGTGGGTTCAGTAATATCCTTATAGAAAAGGTTACCATCAGCCACTTATACCAAAAAGGGAGCAGGGATCAGTGAATATTTTAAAATTTTCACACTGTGTCCAATCTCAGGGGTTTTTTTTAGGAATACATTAAGTGAAAATGAAGTTAAGATAACTGCTCACATTTCAAAGCTAGAGAGAACAGTTGCATGAAAAGTACAGGACTGTTAGAGGTCACCTTTCCATTTTTCTCTTTGCACAGATACATCATGTTTTGCATGATTTATATTGAAAACACATTGCTTCCTGTCAGACCAAAGCTGAATGACAGCTCTTTAGTTGCTGAGCTATTGAACTCCTCTTCTTGATTCATCAAAGCATTAGAATTGCTTAAGTTGAAATAGTAGCTGTTCTCTTTTGGGTATTCAGATCTAAAAATAGACTTAAATATTGACAGGATTGGGACCAATGGGATTGTTATGGTTTTTGAGCTAATTTAGGTAATAAATTAATGAAGACCAAACTGTGGCAGAATTCTGAAACACATTTATGTTGATGATCAAGACCATCAGAAGTCATTAGGAATTATTTTCTTTTTAATGATGGGAGAAAATAGAAACCTTGGGCAGTAGAATGCCTTGGGCATTACAATTTAAACTGATCTCTACTTCAGCCTCTGAAGGACTCTCTGGGGATTGTTTGGTTTTGAGAAGAATGGAAAGAAGGTGACTTCTCCTACAGGAGCCCATTAATGTCATTGTCATTGACAAGATACTGGGCTAGATCAGATGCATTCTTTCTTGTAAGCTGAGGAGCTTTGCTGGACTGGGAGTGCTGACTGTCAATAAAATAGGATGATTGACGAAGCTGAAATTCAATCCTAAATCAAAATCTATATCTTGGCCAAAAAGAGTATTAGGTCAGTTTGCATACTTTAGCCTTGCAAGTTAAAAATACGTTATAGATGGTATAGGCAAAAATTTCATATTGTGCCTGTAGTGTCCTGAACATGATGATGATTTTCTTTCCATGCCCACTAGAGGATGAAATTCAGTGACAGTAAACTGCTGAAATGCATTGACTTCAGCGTATCTGGAGCTGAGGCTTGTGTGGTATTTACACTTGTATCATGATCTGTTTGGTAGGAATGAGTGCGCACAGTTAAAATATTCATAGCTTTTTTGGTAGATGAACAGAAGTTGGTTGTGCTTAGTTCACTGGCTAAAGCAAACTCACAGCAGCCAAGGTTTGTATTCTCTCAGCTATTACGCGGAGATGGCTAAAGCTGAACCCTGCTTCTGAAATGGTTTAGCCTGAAACACTTCTCAGGGTTTGAGTGTTGAATTAACATAACAGCATGCCTGAAATGTTAATGAACAAATAATCTCTATCATATTTTTACTTTGATTTCTGTCCAAAGTAGAGATATTTATAGCAGGGTAATAACGTCTTTTCATTAAGGATATATTTGGTGTGCTATTACACTACCATACTGTAAATGCCTTAAAAGGCTAGTAGGTGTATTTTTTTTCTTCAGTGCAGAGAAAAGACTTTGAGTCCAGTTGTCCTTTAAACCAACATGCTGCTGGTTGAAGTGGTTAAAATTTCAACTTGCCGTCCACATTGCACCTTAGTGTCAATATGGTTCTGGCTCATAAATTGTGACTTGGATCCACTGATGGTCCAGAGATACAGAATTTGAAGGTGATTTCTGAGTGTGTAGTATGCATTAAGTGCAGAGATATATACCAAAAAGTCACTTGCTGTCACCTGCAGCAGTTTTCCACTAATAGTGCCACCCTTGGGCCTTTTTCTGACTATGTTTTTCTCTTAATATCTTCTGCGTTCACAGTAAGTAGCAGTTATACAGTGTGGAAGGATAAAAATAAGTCCAGAGCAAGTTGCTAGTACAGACCTCTTGGCAAAGAAATACAGCTTAGTTAATGGCTGTAAGATGAGGGTCAGTTCCTAGCTCCATAACCTGCTGACCCTATGCTTCTGTTTTTTACATAACAACTGCAATAAGGATATATTATCTTCTTAAAAAAAAAAAAGAAAAAAGGTGCTTCGGGATCTGTAGTTTCCAACTTGCAGGCGTATCAGTTGGCATACATACTTCTGATCTAAGGCTCAGCAGTTGACCAGTCTTGTCTTTCTTAGGTCCTCCAGCTCCACCTCAAGATGTTACTGTACGGGCTGGGTCCACCCCAGCCACCATACAGGTGTCCTGGAAACCACCAACTCTGACAGCAACAGGAACCTCCCATGGCGCCAATGTCACAGGCTATGGTGTTTATGCGAAAGGTCAACGGGTGAGTTCTCCTTCCAGTGTTAGTGACCATCTACCTTAGGTGAATTTCAACAGACAGGTAAAGGCAACAGTAAACATGTAACAGCACTTGAATATGTGCAGGGTTTTTTCAGCTTTTGGTAGAACCTACTCTTTTGTGCATAACTTGCTCATTAGCTTCCTTTCTATAAGCACTTAAGCTTTTTGGACAAATGGGTTGAAAGGACTAAAGACAACTGGTGCTAATTAGTGTGGAGCCCTAATGTGGGCTCTTGCAGCCCACTCTGTGTTGGCAATAATTGACTCCATGTAAAGACTTTGAAGGTTGTACTTCAGCAGGGTTAAGGGGAGGGAAACAGATGTCTTCATGCTAGTAAGTTTCTTGTTTTGTATTCAGGTGGCAGAGGTGATCTTTCCAACAGCAGAGAACACATTGGTGGAGCTAATGAGACTAAGGAGTTTGGAAGCGAAGGAAGTTACAGTTCGAACACTCTCTGCACAAGGGGAATCGGTGGACTCTTCTGTTGCTGCCATTCCATCTGACCTACTGGTGCCTCCAACCCCTCACCCCAGAACTGCTCCCAAATCTAAGCCATTAGCAAGTGCCGGAGCCCCAGAAACCAAAGAAGAACATTTAGGTCCACATTTAAAAATGGATGAGTCATGGGAGCAGACTCGTTCGGCATCCCCTGTTCATGGACACACGCTTGAGCCACCTGCTCCTAACTTCCACAGCCCGCTTCAGGGGAGGAGGTCTCCATCGCCTAACCGAATACTCCCTCAACCTCAAGGCACACCTGTCCCAAATACTGTTGCAAAAGCCATGGCAAGAGAAGCTGCACAACGAGTTGCAGAGAGCAATAGGGTAAAGGCAAACTTTTTCTTAAGGCTTTTTTTTGGGCTGGCTTTATTCACTGTCGTACTTTCCCAAAAACATCACTAGAAATATTGTCTCAAAAAATGCAGGGCCTTACTTCAGGAAAAAAAAAAAACATTATCAAGCTTTGTGCTTGGATCCTGTAGGAGTCAAAAGGGAGGCTTGTGCCTACGTGCAAAAAGTCAACCAAGAACTGAAGTGCTGTGAAAGAGACCAAACCAATAAAGGGAAGATTAAAAATGGGTCCGGAAATAGGCAGATAGACAAAAGTCCTGAGCAGAATTACTCTGAAAGCTAATGTGTTTGACAGTTTACAAAATGAGGAGAGTCTCATTTCTAAAAGGGAATCTAACCAGCAGTCAGATAAGAGACATGCTTGTATTCTAAAACCATCTACTTTTTCAAAACAGCAATTAACAGTTTAGATGCACATAAAGCACTATATTTGTATGCTGTTCTGGATCCACAGGCAATTTTACATATTTGCCCTTCAAGAGTGTGCCTTTCTCAGTGTTCACACTTTCTCAACCTTCTCAGATGCTTACAACTGCTTGAACATAGCTACCACATGAAGTCTTCTCACTAAAGCTTCTTTTGTAGCTGCTAGAAACATTACTGTCCAAAGGAGATTCCCTGCTTTTGAGACCATTATAACCCATGACTGCTATAGTGACTCAGATGTTTACTATAAATCCCATATTTGAGCCTCTTGGGTCAGCATAGCTGATGCGTATGCATCCTGACAACATGCTCTGGTTTTCCTACCCAAGCATACAAGATTTAAATACTCCAGTCCAGGGCCCTGGACAGTTACTTTCTTATCACAAGCTGCTCACAACTGCCTGTTAGTTGTTTCAAACTCTGGTGTCACTTTTTTCATACATTCTCTTGGTCCTTCATCTGACAGTCATCAGTTGTTATGTCCAGTCTTTGTTCTCCCATTGTATCTCCAAAATAACTCCATTAATTTTGACAGTTCACATGTGTCTTAACAGCCCCAACTCATTGACTGCCCCTGTTCTGGGGACAGAATTGAGCCAGTCGGTGATGATACAGCTTTGGGGAAGCTGAATAATTCTGGATCAGTAAGGTTTGCTAAATACATGTATATACATGTGTATATCCATTTCTTTTGTTTATAAATAAAGCAAACTGGAATAAATCTAACAGAGGGAGAAAAGTCAGTTAGTTTCTTCGGAACCCTGAGGTGAAAGTTGATTTAGCAACCATATAGGGAAAGAGAACTAAAATCCTTTTTCTGGTTTTGAAAATTGCTGACATAATATGTGCTCTGAATCATGTTTAATTACATTAATTTTAGTGATGCTTGAAATGTTTAATTCATGGATCTGGACAGAAATTTACAGATGGATTCACTCTAAATTAAGTCAAATTCTGCCAATGGTATTTGTCATGTTTAGTCCTCAGTAGCAGAAATTCTTCCCTTGCAGTAGGCTGCTGCAGAAGTCTTCTCCCTGCCCTTCATCCAACCTGTTAGATCGCTGAGGGGTATTGTCATGAGAGTAAGCAGCAGGAATCAGTACCTAAGGGCAAGAGTCACCTCAGAGCAGAGGAACACCACGAAGTATCATTCTACAGATTTTTTTGTACTGAGATCAAAAATGCTGCAGAGGCTAGGTCATCTGCTAACCCTCTGCCAAGAAGAGATTAGTGTCTTTGTTAGGAGCCTCTGACTGTAGAATACTGAGAATTTTGACCTTAGTGGTACAGGGAAGAAAGCTAGCACCTGAGTTGGTGGTCACATAAAAGCATATAATTGTTTATGAGCGTGAGTAATAAGACAAGCAAAAAATTCTTGAAAATTCCTAGAGGCTACAGTCAGGGGAAATTAGCATTGCTTTGAATGATGAGTATATTTAAATATTGTGTTCTTGAGTCCTTATGTCTTCTATTTGCTGTTTCTTCCGTTGGTTGCAGGAACAAGTCTGCTTCACAGTTTTCCATTTTTTGTTGCTTTGCTAGATGGAGAGGAGGAGTGTTTTTAGCGAAAGGAGTACTGCAGCCCAGTACGCTAACTCAGATGATGAGGAAGATGGCTATGATTCTCCTAATGTCAAAAGAAGGGGGGCTTCAGTTGATGATTTCCTGAAAGGGTCAGAACTTGGAAAGCAAGTAAGTAGCCTTGTGTCTTGTTATCGTGTCAGGTACATGAAACAAGTATTTTAAGCAGCTCAGCAAACTTATCCAGCTCACCATCTGATTATTGTAGCTCTCTTGGTAAGCTATGCAGACAAGCAGCTAAATTGTGGGGAGGTAGATGAATGTCCTGTTAGTGGAGCATAACACTGTCTAATGGGAACTGAATGCTTGGCACCAGGTGTCTATAGATCGTTACCCCATGCAGCAGTCTGAACCACTGGAAACTGAAAAAACTGAAGCTCAAGAAGTTAAAATAGCAAATGGGGCTGGAATGTCACGTTTGGGCTCTAGGCTTTTTCTGTATGATGTGTTACTACAGCATATGAGAAAAATGCTCTGAAAAAAGGAGGAGGGGGAAGGATATGAGCGCTGGAAGACTGGGAACAATTACAGTTATATTCCTTGCAGCCTAAAAAGAGTAAGCTCTATTATCTACTAGGAAGGTCCTCAAAGCTAGATTTTAAATCTCTCTGACTACAAGTATTAGGTCTGATTAGGTTTCACATTTACTTTTCATGTAAGGCTGAAGGAATTCCTCATTGCTTTAAAACACTATGACAAAAAAAATGCACTTTGAGAAGTAGCAATTAAATTATGTATAGCAAAACAGCTGCAGAGTGTTAAGTGTAAATGGACTATTAAATGTTTGTATTATAGCTTCAGAGATATACCTATTTGTAGTTTAATTGCTCATTTGCATGGTTTATGAAAGAGGATCACTTTTGCCGCTTGGTTTGCTAGTGAAGAAATAATTGGAGAAAATTATCTGTGTTTTTTTCCATAAGAGATTATTAGTTTGCTAATTTCATGTTAATGTTCATGTGCTGCTGGTGTATTCCAGAAGCAACTGCTATTCTGTGTGCTCATTCTCTGTCAAAGTTCTTTGGCTTTCTATCAGTTAACTTGTCTTACTCCATAGATAAGAGTAAAAAATCTGCAAGCAAATGAAGTAACATTAATGTTTTTTTCATCAAGCTTTTTATTAACATTAGATATGGCTACTAATGGAAAACGTTGAATCTGTTGCATTGTATTTTGTAGGAAGTTGTATTAATTTTAAACTCTGCAGTTTGAAATACCCACAGGGAAGGGTGACATGGATCACAATTCTGAATGAGTTGGTGCAATATCAGTCTCTCACAGACTTTCTTTGTGAACTTAGACTAAAAGTTAGTCTTTCTTGCCCAGATCCTCACAAGTATTTATGCACCTAAATATCCCAGTACTTCTGAGGATCTGGGTCAGTGGGCCTTAACCAAGACTAAAATAGAAATAATCTTTCTTTTGTTACAAAAATGTATGTAGATATTGTTTTCTGCAAGCTGTTGATTTGCTCTGTATATAGATAATAAGGACAAGGGAAGTAAGCATTAGAGATAGACCTGAGAAATTGTCTTTTGTATTTGGAGGGCAAATCCATCTTAACTTTGGAGAAATTGCTTATTGTAGATATTTTCTTCTCATTGCTGGGATTGACTGATATCGGCACGTTACATAGCTGTGGGAATTGATCTGGTACCACAGAAATTATTTCTTCCTAAGTCTCGCTGGGAGAAGAAATACAGTAATTTCTAGCATTTTAGTACTACTAAAATATTTAATTCTTCAAATATTCTACTGGAATCTGAGAATTAGATTACTCCATTTGAAATTTTGTCCTTGGAAATACAATGAGTTTGGTTTATGATCTGGTTTGTTAGATGTAATGTTTAACAGAGGCCACTCCTGTTTAGGATCAGCAATTCAGTAGGACATACTTCTAATTGGAAACTTGAAATAGTTCCAGCTATAGGAACTTGAAATATTTGGACTAATTTTAAAAGACAATTAAGGTTTTATCCAACCTGTATCATACAATGATGGTAGCATCCTGCAAGAATTAAATGCTGATCACTTTTAAATGGTGTAACAAACAGCTGTGAAGAACAGATGATATGTGAATTATCCTGGGGCTTTTACAATTTGGTCAGCAAGTCCATTGATGCATGAAGGACCTCTTTAAATCAGGGGAATTTAATCAAGACTAAAACTAGATTTGGTACTGGGAATGCAGACATCCTTTTTTGTATCACCTATGGCATTAAGATTAGTTTTCTTGAATTGTGAGCATAAATGGGCAAAAAAAAATTATATATGATTTGTCTGCTAGAACAGAGCAGGAAGCCACATGATGTAATTCATGTGGTTATTAGTGTGATATTCATACCTAGGGAATGCTCTAGTACTTATTGGTGTTATACAAGGGTTTTCAGATTCACAGTCAGTAAAGATTTTTCTCTCTCACCCTGTCAATTAGCCTCACTATTGCCATGGTGAAGAGTACCACACAGAGAGCAGCAGAGGTTCTGACTTGTCTGATATTATGGAAGAAGATGAGGAAGAGCTGTACTCTGAAATGCAGCTAGAGGATGGAGGAAGGCGACGTGTCAGTTTGACTTCACACAATGCACTTAAGGTAAGTGTGACTGCGGAGAAACCTTAGGAGTATCTCCATATCTTTATTCTTTCTTCAAAGAATTTCTTTTAGTCAGTTATAGATTTTACAGACCACTAAAACTCGCACTGTCATATAGACGTAGAACTGGAATGAACTTTGTTTGTGATGGCAAGGTCACTTTAATAAATTTATTACTTTTTTGCATTATTTGATAGCTAATCTTTTAATTAATTTACTATTTCCTATATGTAATTATTGTAGTTGCAATTTCTGTTTTGTCTCTGGGGACCTTTCCCATGTCTATATCACAATGTACTACATGTGCTACGCAGGCAATTAGATGTTTCTAAGCAAGGAGATTTACATAAACATAAATACATATAGAAAACAAATGGCTTAGATTTTTTTTTTTATGTCTGAGTAATTTGCCACTGTTTCCAGTGCTAGTCCCATCTCTTCCACAGACTTCAAAGCATGCTTGTAAAAAAGGGAGTTGTCAGCTTTGTTTGAGAAATCTGTTATCAGAAATCATGCTCTGATTATTAAGGAATCACCAGAGACTGTGTGAAATACCTATCAGAAATATGGCTTTAACACTACACAGAAATATTCATAATGAAAGACAAGTGTAGTATAACAATTGAAGCATATGTATAATGTTGAACCTAGCCAATACAGAAGATGTATTTCCCATAGTATATTTGTACGTGTAAGTTGTATTTGCATTTTGTGTGTCCAGCAATTACACTAAATTTTATTTTCTTAGAAAGCTGGATAACTTGAATGATAAGGAAAGCCACAGGTTGATTTTTCTTTCAATGTGCTGTTATTTAACTAAAATACAATACTATTTTCTCATTCATACCATTCTTGTAACTGCTTTCATGTACTATAAATTCAGTCCTTTTATTCTGATACTGTCTAGAATGAGACAGATACTTTTTATAAAGAAATAATAATCAGTGGTTCTATTATTCTACTAATGTAAAGGTTGAAACAGAAGTCCTTCTGCATGCTCCTTCTGTCCCTTTCCTCTGGGAAAAAGGGAATTATCCCTTGACTGTTCTTGTTCTTTATGCATTAGAAAGTATCTTTACTTCTTGGTTTTAAATTAGTATTGCCAATGATGATTTTGAAAAGAAAAATCCAGACCCTTAATTGGCTTAGTAAATAATTTTAGGCCCATTAAAGTCAGCAGGCATACTTCTCTTGATGTAGTAGTGTATGTGAAGGGTTCGGTTGGTTGGCTCATTCTGCGAAAGTGGAGTTCAGTATGTGAGTGCTTCCCGGGGAAGGACTCATGGATGTCTGGGTCTCATTTGGAGAGTATGGCCCAGCATGCTGATAAGTTTTCTGATGTAAAATGCAGGTCAGATTCTGATCTCGAAGTGCTTGATAATTTGCCTCTCTTTCACTAGATCCATTTTCACTTTGCAGCATCGGTAATTAATAAAGAAATGAAGAGCATGTTTACTGAATTTTCCATAATGTAATCAGATTCCTATTCCTCTTGCATCTGAAAGTATGCCAGCCATGCCCTAGCAGCTGTAATTGAGTGTTCTCTCCTGAGTTAATAGAAAGTAACAAGAAAACGTTTTGCATGCAGATATATATTTGCTTTATTGGGAGATTATTATTGCCTCCAATGGTTCCCTAAAACAAAGGCTGACACAGGTGATGAAGGGAAGATTCAGCTCCCTTACCTGATCCGAGCATTCTAAGGTCTGGGATATTTGAGCTCCAATCAAAACTATCTTTATTCATATTTATTGACTTTTTTTCCACTTTTATGGCAGTTTGTCTCAAAAGTTTCACAAGTGTGGTACGCATTTTTAAAAGGAATGATAATAGATGAAACAAATATAGTCATAAAGCAACTTAGAAAGTTCCTAACGGAGAAGACATCCAAAACCCAGCTAAGTTTAACATGCTCAGAGAGAAAGGTGTTGCTGAAATCTCCAAAATGATCCTGTTATTATTTATGGGTGTTGTTGTGTCCAGAGACCTACCTGATCTGGGCATTGAGTAAAGTACAAAGAGATGTGATCTCCATGATGTAGAATCTATAAACCATGTCAATCAAAACCAACACCTCCTGCATCATTATTCTCCTGTTTCTTCTCAGAGTCCAACACAGATACTGCATAGGATTTTTCTCAGACCAACCTGTGTTGTTGTAAATGTAACAGAAAAATTACAAAACGTATCTACCATGTTCAGACTGCTTATTTTATTCTGGCTGGGATAGGTTTCACCTACTTCTGGTATAAACGGAGACTTACTTCTGCTAATAGGATGATTTTCAAGTATTGATTTTGTCAAGCAGGTACGAGATTATGATGAGAGATTTGATGGTGCAGATCAAGTGACATCAGAGAGCAGCCTGCTTCTCAGGGTTCTTTTTATGGAAGCCAAAATTTAAAAATGGTGCAGGCTTTTTTACAATTTTACAAAGATAACTAGAACTCCTTTAATGATGTCTGCAGAATAGCTCTTCTCTGGCAGGAGGTTTAGGAGTATTTGCTACTCTTATAGAATACTTTGACAGATGCAAAGCAAGAAAGCTTGCTAGAACAGAATTTTCCTTCTCAGATGTGGGTTCTGGTTACAAATAAAAATTAAATAGCAATTTGGCATGGGGCAAGGAACATACTAAGCGTTAGTGCTGTGTTTTAATGCCATTCTCATTCACCATGCTGGAACCTTTGTGCAGCTTTTATTGCTTTACTTTAAATGCATGGGTTTATTCTTGTCAAGAACATCACTCAGTTGTTTGTACTGACCTCTCATGTTGTATTGACACCCAGCAACTTCTTAATCATGTCTTTATTTTTCACAGATCCTCATTCAAAGCATGACATTCTTTTCACTAAATAAGCTGCATGTCTTATGTTTGCCATTGCTCTAAAACTAATTCTGTCTTTATTTTTCTTTTCTTCTCCCTTTTCCCTCCCATTTTGTTTTTGTCACACACTATTTGTTCCCTGTCTGGTTTTTAACATTGCATAATCTTAAGGAGTGCGATAAGAATAAGACCACAGAAGCCACTTTTTTGGAACAACCTGACTTTTCACAGCAGATACATCACAGTAAAAAGCTTTTCAGTATTCCAGAAGTAGCTGAAGAGGATGGTGAATACTCTGAATTGCTGTACAAGCAGGGTTTAGGTATGCCCTATAAAAAGAATCCCACAATAGCTAGAGACTCTAGACCATCTAGGCCCTACAATCAAGACCAGCAGCACAACTTCTGGTACCCAGCCAAGCACAGAATTTCAGGCATGGAGGATTTTGCTGCAGACGACAAAGGATGTAAATATAGCCGTTCCTTATCGAGGAGCCCAGACAGTGGACTAGACTGTGGAAGTGAAGAAGAAGAATCCCGGTTCAATTTCAGATATACTTGTGATCCAGTTTCTGCCAACGTTGCATCTAGCTGTTGTGCAGAGACTGCTAACTGTTCCTGTAGGAAAAGCATGAGGCCATTGCTTGCTCGCAGGAAAACTTTAACCAGACAAACCAGCATCGAAGAAGATTTTGGTGACCTGGGTCCTTCCTTTGTAGAGCCCAGGATTGAACAGGTGAAGCCCAGTTACGAGAAAAAGTATGAGACTCAGAAATGTAATAGAACAGATAAATTGTCTAATGAAGATGTTCAGGGAGGCTGGAAGACCGACTTAAAAATGACTGACTCTAGGGCAGCTGGTCTACTTGCAAAACCATCCCACAGAGATGCAGAAGACTCTCTGGTGTGTGAAATAAATCTTCCTTCTAACACCTGCTTGCCAAATCAGTCTATTTTCTTTCTTTTGTTCTTTTTCTTTTACTTTTTTTTTCTGAATTAATTTTGAGTCCATCCTGTGGACTGACCTGCTACATTTTTCCTTTTTTTTTCCCCTTCCCATTCATTTTTGTTTATAATTCTGCATTTTCCTTTACAGTCCTCTTTTGTGTCATGCTAAAATCAGTTTAATTTCCTTTACAATGATTTTCCCACAGAACAAATTACAATAGTGGCTGCTTTTATTAAAGGACAACTGAATCTAAATTTTAATTAAGGGTTAGCTGAACTATAATTTTTCCAAAAGATTGTTTTTATTTATTTTGCCCATCTAAATGCTGCTTTAAAAAAAAAAAAAAAAAGCTGCATTTTTAACTGGAAAAATACTTCATAAGTAATTTTTTTTTTTTTTTTAATGTTAAGGAATTCATTCCATCGTGTTGTTTTTACTCACCTCATTCCCAGAATTTTCAGGATATGGTCTTTATCATGAAACATCTCTGGACAAGAATCAAGATTCTCTCTCACTGTGACAGTGACTCAGATTTATGGAGTCACGAGTTTCACCATATTTCCATTTTCTACCTCATCTCTGCACTGTCACTACTTTGCCTTCCTTTTTAGACCATCTCTTCTTGCCTTTGAAGTTGCAGACTGCATCTCTGCATGAGAATGCAGGCAAACAGCTTCTTCCAAAGGGAGAGGCCAGGGCCATTCCATATCTTTCAAGGATGCCTCTGCGTGATCTTGCATATTTGCGTTCCTGTCCATTAACGTATAGCAGAGTCTCCACGCTTTGATAGATGCATCCATAGGCTCCCTGCTCCCTAAAGGCTAAAGCAAGTTCTTTACCCTCTCAGTCTGCAACAGCCCAGAGTGGAAACCTCAAATCTAATGTGTTTCATGTCAGAGTAGAAATCAGCTGCCTGCTCCTCTAGTGTAGCAGTTTGTGCTGAAATGATCCTTAAAAGTTTCTCCCATTAAAATTGGTACCCAAGCCGTATTAATCTCAATGACTGCATGATGAACTCTGGAGAGCAGTAGAATAGTACCATTTAGTTATTAAAATAGCAAGATTTTCTGCAGGGGTAGTGAACAGAAAGAGACAGCTGTGATGTGAGATGGAGTGTGTCTACATTCTCTTCTACGTGTTTCAATGACCTTTTAAAAGGCTTTAACAACCGAAGGCCAGTGTAGAAAAGCAGTGTGCTCAAAGACAGAAGGATGTACGCTTGTTCACATGCTGCAAACTGGACAAAGCTATCCAGCTGAATACAAAAAAAGGCTTGCCTTTTCAGTGCAGTCCAATCTCTCATGACTGGTTGTACTACTCTTCAGGAGATTCTAACGTCACCTTAGCAGCAACGACAAAGGCAAAAGAATATTTCAAAATTATTCTTTTATTTTCTTTTTGTTCTGATGTGTGACTGCTGGTTACTAAACTCTGCCATAAATCAGGGAACCATTTTTTTCTTTTGCAGGTTTGCCAGGCAACAGTATTTACTTTTCAGCTAACCTTTCAGTTAAAAGCTAAGTTTAGTTGCCTTTAGAGCTTGTGCTTCCAAATGTGATTGACCTGATTAATGTCCAACCATATAACCATAATGTTACCATGCATGTAACTTACAAACCTGTTTTTTCTGTTGTTGTTTTTTAGCTTTTAGGTAATCCATCATCTGCAGGACGGCCTGAAAGGGCGGAGCATGCAGGGCGAAGGTCCTCTCATGGCAGTGCAGTGCCACAAAGGTCTCGACCAATGTTGGTCCCTTCCATTGGTTAGTTGGACAGATTGGTGCATTTCTGTTCTTTGCAGCCTCAGAGTTGGGAAGGTGGTCCTTAAAAAAGAAACGACAGACACTTGTGTTGAACCATTGTTACTCTTAGTTTAAATGGAATGAAATAGAACTAAAAACATCTTCATCTAAATATGAGTGTACTGGGGTCTCACAGGGGGCTGAATTAGTAGTCATTGACATCATTGGGATTCTCTTCATTTAATTTAGTGGGTATTGGAACTTTTCTAAACTTGGTTAAGCTTAGATACTGTTAGATCTTACCTAAGAAGAAATTTGCAGGCAAGCCTCTGTGCGGTCAGTAAAATAAATGTACCCATTCAGCCATCCATTCAGCCATCCATTTTACCATTCATCAACCATCATTTTGCAGTCACTTTCCATTTTCTTGACTACTTTTTGGAATTTAGCAGGGAAAATGGAAGCTGTTAAATGTAACAAGCTATTAAACTTTTATATTTACTAGATTGGATATTTCTTAAGAATAATCCCTATTCTGTTTTACTTATGACTTAAACTATATGCTGGTGTGCACCAGAAAATCCAAAAAGTAGTGCAGAAAAGATAATGGAATCAAGAAACTATGGACAAATACGTATCTGTTAAAACTCGCACTCTATACTGACAAGTAGGAAGCATTCACACTGAAAATCAGGAAACACATGCCAAACAAATGCAGAAAGAGTTCTGTGAGCTATTAGCAGAACTTTACTCCATGAAGATGTAAAGTTGGTCCAGTTCCTGTCCCTAACCTGGACTCAATTTGTGAATACTGTAGGCATGATCAGGAGGAGAAGGAAGCAGTGTCAGGCAATTCTTACCTGACATTTATGTGAATAAGAGATGTCACAAATGGGGAATAGCAGAAGGAAAGAGACTGATCATTAAGGAATGCTTGTATTTTAAAATATTAAATATTTTTTCCATTTTCAGAGAGTCACCCTAAAATGCTGGTACTGTGAATTAAAAGCAAAATCCCCCTAGAGGGCACAACTATTTTGATATCTAGTAGATAGGAATTATTATTATTGATACCATAGATGAGAAAACACACACGGCTGTAATGCATGAAACTTTCTTAGTGTCTTCAATATAGCATGGTTGGTGAGAGGCTGCTTGTTGTCCCGCGTCCTGGTGTAAACCAGATAATCCTCACAGATGTCAATGGAATTATACGGCTCTGAAAATGGTATGGGGGAGAATCAGCTCCAGGGAGACTCTTATGCTTCTGTTGACAAGTTATTGTTAGCTGAATCAAATAGCTTTCAGATGATGGTGTGAAGACTGTTACATTTTCATGGTTTTTTTGCTTCTTCTTTGAAAGCAGCCTTTTTTTTTCCTCAGGAGTAAAGATTTCTGGTTTATGTTTGGACTACTTAAAGCAAGTTTTGTATCTAAGTTCTTTCTTTTATATTATCTGCTAAAGCTTTTTTTTTATAAATAGCGAGAGAGTGGACAAGTTTGTTTTAATTAATCCTTTGGATTTCCTTTCAGTTTTCATTTTAATTAACAAATAAGGGAAGTGACTGAATTTATCAGAGCTCAATTTCTGTCAACAAAGTTAGGACACAAAACCCACAAAGTAATGACTTCACTGTTTGGTAGTTCACTAGCAGCAGCTTAAGAATCAGATAAAGCAATTAATTTCTTATAGTCAATCTGTGCTCAAACAGATAATTAAATAGAAAATAAAATCTCAGACTTTATTTCTTTCAGTGTAACTTAAAGAATGAACTAGTGTATTTTGTATTATGTACAATCCACAAATGCTTTTTGAGGAAGTTCCATTAGGAATAAATTACACTATTGTCTAACGCTGGTAACAAGCAAACTACTGAGCATTAGGTACAGTATATAACAAAAATTATTTTCTGTGAAACTGTTGAAAGGCCTTATGTGGCTTAGAGTTCAAGAGTTCTAATTTCTGGCTGAAACACTAGTGATTAAAATTACTGAAAGATATGTATGCATTATTTCTCACTTTCAGCATCATAATGTAATAAATCACTTTGAACATAAGTGGAGCAACTATAAACACTTGATAAAACTCTTCACAAAAGTTGCTTCCTGTAAGCTTGCTGGGAAAAAAAATCTAGAAGATATTGAATGTATCAAGAGTTCAGATAAATAGAATGTGGTAAAAGTAGGGCATCCAAAAACATATAGTAGAGCATTATATAAACTTAAATCCACTGTCCAGAACTCCCACTGACAGAGGAAGTTTCCCGTGAATAAGGGCTGCAAGTATGGCTTGTGAAGAGGAAGTTGTGTCATTATAATATGTAGTTCAACAAAGTGAAAAGTAGAGTAAAATAAAAGGAAAGAAAAAAGTAAATACGATTGAGCCAAAGCTTAGACTGCTTAAATACATGAAACTGTTGCTGCTCTCAGCATATAGCTCGAAAATTCCAAATTTTTTGGCAGCAGCTTATTCCTTTACATGTATGGCTGGAGTTTTTCCTAAGTTATTTGGCTAAAGGGTCACTTCAGTGATGGAAAGTTTAAACAAGAAAGATGGAGGTTAAATTAGTGGTAAAGATTTCAAAATTGTAATGTTCTTAGGATTCCAGTGATAAGAGCTTTCTCAGAAGTGTTCCAGAATTTAAATTCTTTGAGGCATTTTCTCCATTAATCTATAAATACTGTGGATTAGTATCTTCTTGAGATAGGATTTAAGTAAATTAATTAATTTTTGTTTTTAGGTTGATACTTTAGAAGGTGAAACACAGTTTACAGTGCTCTTGACCTTGCAGATGTGGCAGGTAGGATTGTTTAAACCTCATAATAAAAGATGATTCCTATCCAAAGATCTATCAAACAATATTTACGCTGTTTGAGTTTTCAAAAGCACAAAATTCAGATGCTTTAAGAAAAGGAGAGACACATTTTTGTGACTCCCCTGCTGAAGAAGAATTTCTAGAGGCTGAGACATCTGGCAAAGCTTATGCAGTGTTTAGCCTTCCTACTATATGCAAGTCAAAAAAAAGGTAGGCAAAGCCTGCCCACAGGAGCCTCCAGAAAGGCAACTATACAATATGTTTTAATAGATCATTCCCTTTTTCTCCATAGAAATTACAATGGACAGTAACAGTGAAGGCGGTCGGTCTCGGTCAGGTAGTGAGGGAAATATTTCACCTGTAAAAGAAGAAGCTTATTATCGCAGCATTGGTGGACACAAGAAATGGCCTCAGCAGCGTACCATGGCCTCTGAATATAGATACGGTATGCCGAACATTATTCATCCTTTGTGACAGACACATTTTAGAGCTGCGTGTTAACAAGTGCGGTTTCTGTATGACAACATTGCATGCGATGCACAGTGCCAGGGGAACTAGCTCTGAGTCCTGCCTGCTCTCAGGTAAGTTTCTCCAGCTCAGCTGTAAGGGACAACAGCCCTTAGTCCTCTGTCCTGGAACTGCTGTGCAGCCACTTTTCCATACTTGACTGAGTCCAAGCACACTGCATTGCATGAACCTCTGTGAAGCTATGCTGCTACTAATGCCAGTCAGTATTTACTGTACACATCTGAACAGCCGTTCATCACATTTCCACTTGGTTCATATAGACCGGACAGGGACAAACCGTAGCTGGTACATCACAATCCAATGTCCTGTAATAGGAAGCAGTTACCAAACGTTGTTCAGATTTACGGCTTGGGCTAAACAAAGATTCAGGGTCTTTTCAGTGACCACACAGGATTTTGGCTGTGTCACTTGGTGAAGGCAAAAGTTATTCTTGATTTAAGGAATAATTGCATCATAATGACAAACTTGTATTACATGAGTAAGGCAACTACACCCACTGCTGATAGTATTTGTTGCTTCATCAACATAGAAATCATTACATGATCAACAATTCAATTTTCATAGTTCATGACACAGTGATTTGAAGTGTCTAGCACAACTCATAAAAGCAACCCAGGCCATATGTAGAGCTAAGAAACACATTAGGCTTTTGTAGATAGCTGAAATGAAATGAAAGGGGCCCTCAAAGTTTAGGCAAATCATAATTTGGTGGGTTTCAAAGCAAACATATCTGACTAACTGACAACCAGATCATCAGCTTGTGTATGTCGGTGTATATCTGTCTCATAAATTCAATGCAACTCTGGTTGCAACTATGCATCTTTTGGGAATCTGGCTGGCTGCATCCAAAGACAAATATTTTACATTCACAGTTATGTGTGTGTGTATGTATGATGTAGGTATACACCGACTGAAAGGATAAGATAAATGGGTAATGAGCTGATCAAGAGGTTTTTTTCCTTTCTGGTTCATTGAGGCAAACATGACTATTCTGAGTCAGATTGTCAGGTCTCTTTTAACAGAGATATGTCTGGCTATAATTCATGTTTGCACTTAACCCCCATTAATTGCAGTTGGGGTTGGATGCAAAAATTGATATTTAAATTTGAAAAACGAAACAAAACACCCCGTAACCCACTTGTTTTACATTGCCTGGTGGGCCTGAGTATGAACCACAGAACGACTGTAACCTGACTGTGGGAGGAGAACAGAACAGAGAAGAATCCCATCCTTTGTGTCCCATTGCTTTCTGTCCCACGTGTGCCCTTTTCCCACACTTCCTTTCTGTGCTTTGTGCCTGCCTAAAGCTTCTTGGCTGGAATTTTTCCCTGCCCTTCTGCTGTTCTGCATTTTTCTCTATACACGTTTTCTTGTGCTCTGGACCCAAGAGTTAGTAGCTGTTCCCTTAAAGCTGTGACCTTCTGAAATTTTTTTCTGGTAGTTTAAAAATATTAAATGTTGTATAATATACATCTGATGTTGAGGCAAGAGGAGGAATTTTACCTCAAATGTTCCATACTGAATGGTTATACTATTATGAAAAATGGGAGCCTTCAATTTGTAAGAGGTGGTTACAGTAAAAATTGTATTAATATGAAAATTGTTTTGGAAAAATTTTGATATAGTTGAACTACATTTTCATTGTAATTCATAACATCACTTTCTCAATTTACTCATTGTGAAGGATCTTGTAAGCTGGATCACAAGTATTGATTCAGGAAAGAACAAAAGTACCTGACTCCCACTCAAGTTAGCGGGACTTGCACAATAAGCCAAGTTTTTCAGAAGTGGCTTGTGATTTTGAGAGCTTTATTTTTTGGGATTTCAAGTTCATATGTCTTCAGAGAGCCTATTTTTGTAGAAAGCACTGCCACTTGCTCTTCCAAAACAAATTTAAAAGCCTTTGAAACCTGTCAATCAAAACACCCATTGCTAGCCATTTGGGCCTGATTTTCTAATTCAGTTTTACTGAAGTCCATCCTTAAGTATGTTGTTGAATCATGGACTGAACGCATTCTCCAGGTCATTTGAAAAGACTGAAAGATGTATGAGACAAAATGTCAGTTCTCATTTTTTATATCATTATTGATTTGGTACCCTGCAGTGGCCAGAGTTCAGTGCAGTTTCAAGCGTTGGGGTATTCATGGGTGATCTTTCCTAATGAGCTAATGGTTAAATGCAGTCACAGCTAACCATCCTGGTTTTTACCACATCTTGGTGGTGGTTGTCTTGGTTTGGGGCACTGCTGCCTGTGTTAACTGTTGATCGTGTTTAAACAACATCACAGGCAATGTAGTTCCAACCCTGGCATAACTAACGCTACTGAAATCCATTTCTTCTTGCCTGTCTGTAAAGAAGAGGTTATAACCATGTTTTAAACCTGGTACCTAAAACATGGTATGTCAACACAGCTGGGATGTGCTTTCTTGTGTCCATGAAGAGCAGAAGCAGCTGTGCTGAAAAACAGGTGGATCCAAAGCATGGTTATTTTTGCAGTGATAATAAAGCCTATCAGACATCATTATGTCACTCTTAACATGCTTCATTAATTTATGGCAAACTCCAGTAAACCTAACAAAAAATGCTTTCTTATCTGAGCTGTATTCACATCTGTAAATGTCAGTGTGGTGTAGGAGATCAACACCACATCCAGTGCATGCAGATTGTATATGCTTTTTAAAAAAATAACAACTTGCTAATTAAAAAAAAAAACCCACCAAGCTTAATAGAACGTGCATTAAGTTATTGGGTTTTTTCACTGAAATGCCAAACATTTTTCAAATATTAACTGGGATAGTTGAAAGAGGCCAACTTGTGTTATTGAATTGTTCTTTTCTGAATTTACTTTCATAGATGGCTATGGTGGTCATGACCATCTTTCTCCAGATATTTATGAAGAATCAGAAACAGATCCTGGCACAGAGGATATTTCTACTCGAATATTTGTTGCACTCTTTGACTACGATCCGCTGACAATGTCCCCAAATCCTGATGCTGCAGAAGAAGAGCTGCCATTTAAAGAAGGACAGATCATTAAGGTGGGATCTAAAACCAAAGGAAATGAAGGACCCCGTTTTACAAACAGGGTCTCCTTTGTTCCCCATGGAGAAAGCAACTTGTGTGACTAGAGTCCAAGGTTGTTATTCTCCTCCAGAGGTTCAGGCTGTAAATCTCTCTGGATCTGGAACCTAGTATCTGATGCTAGTGGCTTACAAATAATTAAGTAATGGACAAAAATCTCAAAGTTGCTATAGATAGTAAGGACCAAACTCGATTGGAACTTTAGGTGCTAAGACCAGGTTGTGACTCTGAAGGCCACTATGTTCATTGCCACAAACCCTGCAGGAAAAGCCACTTCAGAGAAGATGCCTTTCCTGCAAAGGTACCACGAAAGTGCTTGGTATTGTACCTTCGTACATACCAGAGCTGCTGTATTGTTTTTAAATGCTGAACACTTCTGGCTAGTATACACTTAAGATTAATTAAGGTGCAAAATTTAGGTATTTCTCTTCCAGAGTCATCCTCTTCTGAAATCAGCCTTGTTTCTGGTGACAGGGAGAGTGTCAGGCTCTGTCAATGTTTTTAGCCAGCCCTCTCTCCCAGCTTGCCTCATCTTATGCTTGTGCATCTGCAAGGCGTATTTGTTGAGTTTGCTGATCTGGTTTTAAAAAGCTAGCAGATTTTTCTGTTGAATCAGCAAATGTAAGCATCTCCTCCTGCAGCCTTGTATCTTATTGATCTGGTGCAAAATGGGCAGAAGTGAGAGAGGCAGAAGGAACAGCTGCAGGTAGTCCCAAGGTAACTGAGATTTCTGTGTGACCTGAAGCAGAACCTGAGAAAATGTAGAGTCATTTCTTACCCATTTCAAAGATAAAATGGCTTCCACTGTGTTTGGTTGGATCCTAATACAAATGTCTATATTCTAAATCACAATTTTTTTAGTGTTAAATAATTTGTTAGGTATTTTTCTTACCTCGTTACATGATAGATTTATGTCAAAAATATGGAACTTGTTTAAGAGCTTGTTTTTCTTTGCGAAAATGTTCGTTTCACTCAGGTGTTTTAATTATTTCTTCATACTGAAAGGTCTAGAGAGATCCCAGCTATCTCTCTTTCTCTTTCTCCAGGCTGAACAGCCCCAACTCTCTCAGCCTTTGTAACACAAGTCAGAGTAGTCAAAATGTAATATAATTCCACGTCCAAACCGTAGTCATCTGTCTATACTTCAGTAATTGTTTAGTGTCTCTTAAAATTCCTAAACGTTCAAAGCTTTCTTGACCAACGTTATCACTCTTTGAATAACAGGTTTATGGGGACAAAGATGCTGATGGATTCTATCGTGGAGAAACCTGCACAAGAATTGGCCTTATCCCATGTAATATGGTCTCTGAGATCCAAGCAGATGATGAAGAGATGATGGATCAGCTTCTGAAACAAGGCTTTCTTCCGTTGAACACGCCAGTCGAGAAAATTGGTGAGGAAAAACATATACACTTCACTTCTCCCGACTTTTGGGTGCTATTAACTTGGCTGGATCCGCTTTGCCTTTTGTTTTTACTATATGCAGATGCATCTAAATTTTACAGCAATTTACTACACCATGGGATACATTCTGTGTCAGTATCTGGATTACTTTATTCAACTAATATTTAATCTTGGTCACCTCTTTTGCTGCAAATGAGGACTTGTATCTTCATCACTCCACTTATTGCTTTCTTTTCTTATTTAAAAAAAAAAAAAAAAAAGGTTTTTGTCACTTGAAAGATTTCTAGACACAGAACATGATCCCAGTGCTTTGGAGTGTGCTGTGCTGAGGTGCTTTGTGATACGCCCACTGCTGCAGAGCATAAAAAGAATCACTTCTTTGTTATTATTTTTACTTTTCTACATTTTCGTACTTTACCAATAATTTTAAGGGATACTGGCAAAGGGTTATATGTAGTCTCATTTGGGATAGCACTACATATTCTGAGATTTGACGGATATTGCAGTAACAAACCCTTTAAAAAGCAGAGTTTGGCCAAACAATTCTGTGTTATGAACCACTTGTGTTACAACACCGGTTCCGTGTTGTACACAGACGCAGAATGCAAGTATCTTCACATAGATTTCTTTCTACAAATAAATTCTGTACAACTATCTCAATATGTTTTAAAATTTTCAACATGATTCAGAGGATATAAAGGGCTGGAATTGGTTCAGTCCTGTTTAAAAGTGAACTGTAAAAGTGGTTGCTAAAAAAAACCAAAGAAATCTTCCACAGTTGTTTTCTTAGACCAAATAAAACCTTGTCATTTCCAAAGTCGTATTAGTAAATCGGAGACAAATTATTTTTTGATTTTTTTTTTTAAGATATTGAGATATTTTAAAATTTTATATTGTCCATGAAAGGGAAGGATGATTTAAGTTCTTAAATGCTTGATTGAGGTCTTCATTCAAATCTGTGTATTTATTTACTTAGGCCACATAAATACAACCAATACTTCCACCCACACACACTTGTAAACCCCACTGCTCCTGTAGGTACAGCACGTACACGTAGACGTACACGCGTAGGACAAGAGCTTGGCACAGGCGCGCGGTGGCACCGGCGGATGTGCCTGAGCCTGCGGCGTTATTCTGCACGAGCAGTCCCGCTGGCGTGGGTCTGCAGCGTTTGCAGTCTGTTAGAATGAGATACCAAACCTGCCTGAGGTACAGCTGTAACCACAACTGGGGCCCTGATGGGATGGAGAAGTGTCTAAAATGTTTCTGCTTCTAGCAGTGAGGTCACACATGGGTACAGAAAAAAATCTTCCTAAACAGCGACGATTGAAACTTACTGCTTCAAGTCCTGCTCAGTGCTCTCAGTTCTCATCAAAGTCAGCAAGCTGATGATATAGAACATGTGTGAAAGTGAAACCACTGGTCTACATAAGTCCCCATCATTTGAATATTTTGGCTAAGGTCGTATTTTGCAAATATAATGGGATATTTTTGTTGTGCTCAACTGGTAGTGACTCTTAATAGCTGAGAAATCAGACAGTCTTTATCTTGGATAGAGGGAGAGGCAATTTGTGACAGAAATATTGGCCTGCCTTATGTTTTTAAGGAATTCCTTTTATTCTGGGATGCTTCTGAGCGAGCTGTTAGCAACCTACCCCCAGCAGTTCACCTTTAAATATTTGAGCATTTTAAAAGCATTATGTATTTTCTCTTTAATACAGGTTTAAATTGTTAGCCATTTAAAAAAAAAAAGCAAAAAACAACAAATGTTCTATTTGATTTGGAAAGACTAGTTAGTTTGGCTTAATTTGAAACTAAATACAAATTGTGAATAGCAGAGTTCCACGTGCTCAGGCCCTCGCTGGCACAGAGGCTGCCCACGTGGATTTTTAGCAGAAGCAGGCTCTAATTGCCAGTCTGTCTCGTATTGTTACTCATATTTTTAATGTCATATCAGACACTTTACATGCTGTGTTCATATGACTATATTTTTCTTAATCCTTTGCCCACATTAAATCCTTAAAACAGAACTTTGAACAGCTTCATATCTTTTCTTCTTTTATTTGTATGCATTCCTTTCCTGAAGTCAACTGTGACCGTTTCAAAGAGAGCACACGCTCTGTACACCGCAGATCCAGAAAGTCTAAAAGAGGTCTGTGCTAAGAACCAATCATTTGCTTCAAGCTGTAAATTAGCTGAAATGATTTGAGCTGTCTAGATTTATTTTTTTTTCTTTTATGCCTTTGAACTTTTGGAAACCAGCAGTTGGAGAATATTGTCAGCTAGCAATTACGCGTAGGGTCCCCTTTGGATTCTTGCCTTGGTCGTAGAGGGGCCCTTTGGCCCCGCAGCGGGCAGTGGCTTGCCCCAGAGAAGCACCGCAAACTGGAAGGTGCGGCTCTGACCATCAGTTAGGTATGGGGTGATGCAGGCTGTGGGGAATCAGGGGGATCGGGTCCCGTGTCTGTTACAGTCCGTGCCTTCATTGTGGATCTCTCCTCGTGTTCTGTGTAAATCCCTTGCATTGGTAGCTGGGAAAATAACTGCAAACCACCCACTGCAAAAGTAAGTGATCTCCTCTGACGGAATGCTTCGGTGCCAGCTGGTGGGTGATGTGCCAGCTGTGAGTGCATGCTACACTCAGTGTTTGCTCCCACATTAGCCGAACCTTGAATGTTCGCCCTCCCGCCGAACAGCCGTAGGGTGCTCCCAACCCAGGTTCCCTCTGGCACTCCGCACAGCGCTCATCAGGCCTGCCCTCAATGCCTGGCTGTGAGTAGCACTAACAAGCATGTTTCTCTTGCTGCAGCAATCATCCGCAAGAATCATGCTAGTATCATTCCAATTTCAAATGAAGCCCATTGTTGGACTTCTTTGTAAATGTTTTAATAGCAATCAATAAGCATTGATTGTAGGTTCCTGGAAACTGCAAATTTTACTCCTTTCCTTCTGTTCCCCACAAAGAAACTGGTAAAATTAAATAGTGCTTGAGAAAGTGTATTTGTAGTCAGAGTCTTGAAAATATTGCAAACCACTCGCATAAGGGGGAGCTCTTTGGTCCGGGGACAGCTGGGAGTGTCCGGTTCTCCTTCCAGTCTCCCAGCAGAAAGCTGAAGATTTTCCCACACACAAAATTCCTGGTGATTGGGAGGGGAGGGAGCAGACAGCAAATGTAGAAGTCCGAGTAAATGAAACAAACATGAATTTTGAATATTTGGCTTTGTACACCCTGGTAACCTCTGATTCTTACAACTGAGAATGGCTGAAGGTTTTGGAACATTAGGTTTGCAGATAAAGACTGTTCAGGGGATTCGGTGTCTGAGAATGAAGAGGGAAAGCCAACTGTTAAAAAATTATTTAGGAACTGTACATGCTGTTTTGAAACCTTATCTGTGTTGATAGGTTTGGTAATCTGTGACCTTTTATCACTGTGCTAGAGAAATATCAGCATTGTTACTGCACTGCTGTGAAAATGACATGGGGAAAAGTTGCACCTTGTTTTTATTTTCAAAATAACTTTGATAGCTTTCCTTCCCTTCCTCCCCTTGTGATTGGAACAGAACGAAACAGGCGGAGTGGCAGACAACATTCAGTGTCTACAAGAAGGATGGTGGCACTGTACGATTATGATCCAAGAGAAAGTTCTCCTAACGTTGATGTGGAGGTATTGACATGTTTACTGTGTTTACATCTATGGAGCCATAATTTACTTAAAGCATAGTTGTTATTAATAAGCACCATTACACGCTTACAGTCGATCTGCAAAAAAAAAAGTTCAGAATTACAAGCATTTGTCAAGTGTTTTCAGGCAGATGTATATGACAAGTTTAGGACTTCTGTACAAGTAGATTCATGGTTCTTGTTCAAACAAAATCAAGGAAAATCCTTTGTAGGATTTATTTAATATGGCTTAATATATTATATAGTCAGCTAAGGATATATGTTGTGCAATATATGTGTATATGTATGTACATAACAAAAGCGTATAAGGAAGAAAGCATGGAGTTAAGCCTGGTAGGGAATGATCACTTTTTCAATTATTGTTTTCAAATTTCCTTTTATGTTTCCATGTAAGAACATGATTATTTTTGAGATGGATCCTAGCTCATGCTGACAAGCTGACAGTGATGCATGCTTGCAAATCTCTGTAACCTACAATTGGTCCAAAAATCAGCTCTCCTTCTCAACCCAAACCAGAACAATATAGCACCATAGAACAGCATTCAGACTACATTGTACTTTTCTTTTAATTGATGCACCTGAGCTTTTGTTAATGTATGTTCTGTCTGATATCTTTTTTTAACAACAATGTAAGGATGTCTTAAACAACAACGCGCTTTAGCTAGATCTTTATTTAAAAAACAGCCGACTGTTAGCCAGATCTTCGTTACGGGTTTATCTTCCATTTACCTACCTGCCATCTTCCATCTCTCCGTATCTGTTATCAGCAACAACAGAATCACTTTTTACATTGTCTTTGATGTTACCTGGTAAGTCCCTCAGTCAACATTTGCTGCTGGTTTATATGTGCATTGTGGTAAGAATGTCAGGGTACGTGCAAAGCTTTAAAAAAAATACTGCATAACTAGAAGCTTCCTCAGTTAGCCTTTAAAATGTTTTGGTTTTTTTTTTAATTGGTGAATTGTAGAACAGTTTAGAATATTTTAAGAAAGAAAGTGAATTTTGAAATAAGTGGGACCTGATGCTTTACGACTCAGCCGGAGTTGTCTCCTATTTCTTAGTGACCCAAATCTGGTTCTAGATTATGGTGTTTCAAAGTCGTTTGGGCAAGAAATCAAAGAAATTGTACTGATATGTTGCAAAAATGTTGGTTGTTCTCTCTCTTTCCTGTGGCCACAGGAAATTAAAATTCAGTTAAAGAAAACTAATTAAATTACATTTAAACTACAGGCAATTTAAAAGAGCCCAGTACGCTGTTTGCAGGTCAGACTGGAGATGCCTGTTCCGAAGCCTTTATTGAACAGAATCCAGCAGAGCTCCACAGCTTTAGTTCAGGAGCCTTGTGTTTCTGGAAAAGCCGTCTCAGCTGTTCCTGTACCCGTCGGCCCTAGCGCTCAGTTCAGTGTGGAGCGTGGCCCTGACCCACTTCCCACCCTCGATCCTATTCCTTCCTCCCAGAAAGTCTGACCGTAAGGGACTTTTGCAGCCATGTAGTTTAAAGCTTCAAAGTTTGTTTAGGCTGTTCAAGGCTTGGCGCAGATGAGGTCTGGTTGCACTCAGGTCACTTGGTGTAGGGAGTCCTGCGGGTGTCTGGAACCTGGTGGGAAAGGTGCCAGATTTAGCAAGCCTAAAAAAAAAATATATATATATACTTTTTTAAAAAAAAAAAAAGTTTTGCTCTCAACGTTCAATTTGGTTTCACCAGCTGTGTCTTAACATAAAGGAGAGGGAAAAATATTGATGGATTGACTGTTGATAAAGAAAATGTTAACCTTTGCCTAACAGCACGTGCCCTGTCACGTGTTCCTTTTCCTGCAGGCTGAGCTGACGTTCTGCACGGGGGACATTATCACTGTCTTTGGGGAAATCGATGAAGATGGATTTTACTATGTAAGTTGGCTTCTGTTTGGTGACTTCAAACTGCTACAAACTGTTAGAGCAAGCGTCACTAGCATGAATTATTAAATGAGAGCCTTGGGGGGGCTTTTAGGTGACAATTCCAGCTGGTTGTTTTGGGGGAATAGCTGTGATCCTCATTTAACAAGAACATCATCCTGAAGGGCATGCGTGGCACCACTGCCAGCGTGGGGTTAGCATCACCACTCCCGCTTTGTACCGGGGAGGCCAAGGTGACGCCCAGCCCACTTAGGGCTGGGACATGAATTCGGCCTCGGCTCCCCTGCCACGTGGTCTGCAGCGGAACCCGAGACGCTCCCTCCGTTGGAGGAGATCGCGCGGTGCTGAAGCAGGTTCACCCTTGCCACCTCAGCACATTCTCACGGAGCGTTGTTCGTGCAGCTCACAGCTGCCTCGGGCATTTTGTAAGTAACATTTACCTAATTTAGTTTGCTGGAAAATGTCTATTGCTTTAATCATACACGTATCGATGCGAACACTTCAATGACTTCTGATGGGTAAGGCATTTCATGTGGGAGAAAAATCTAGAGAGAGCCAGTCCCTATGATAAAGGATTATTTCAGTAAAATTAATGAGTATAATAGCTCACTAGTCTTTGTACCCTGGTTAACTGATCATGCTACTGTCATTCCTTTAAGAGGAGGAAGAATTTAATCATGAGACAGGATTCAGCATTGCTTGCCCAGCTGAACTGTCTTCCAGTGGATAGTAGCTGCCACCTGCATCTTGAACCTGCCTTTTCGATTTCCATGGTGTGTTGGCCACAGAAAACTGGCCCAGCTGGCTCTTTCAGATGTATTTTAGAAGTGACCCCTGTTAAGACCCAAAGAAGTAATTTGATGGCCTCAGAAGTGCCTTTGGGTTGTGCAGCCCAGCACCACACACATCTGTGGCATCGCAGTCGTAAGGACCCGCGTCCAGAAGCTGTGTGAGAACTCAGTTCCTAATTCTCCATGGTCAGAGACAGCAGGGGTTCACTTGCTCCCCGTTATCTTCAAACGTGTGTGAGCTCTCAAGGTTCTAAGTGCCCTTAGATGGGGATTTCTTCTTCCTCGCTGGCTTTGAAATAGTCAAAAAGTATTTCCTTACCTTCTTGGGAACCTACATTTGCTATAATAAAACGTTCACTGACATTTTTATCATGTTGCAGGGTGAACTTAACGGACAAAAGGGGCTGGTTCCTTCCAACTTTCTTGAAGAAGTGCCTGATGATGTTGAAGTCTATTTATCGGATGCACCCTCGCGATATGTTCATGATACACCGACGCGTACAAAAGCAAAAAGGGTAAGCAACCAAATAAGAAAAAATTAATTTTTTATTTTCCATTCCATTTTGTCTCATATATAATTTAGACATTACTTTTAACATTTTAAATCCATTTGCCCATTTAAAATTAACTGTCAACTATATAAAACAAAGAGGTACGACTTGACTTAGCCTTCTGCTAGCTTGTTACAGTTGTAAATGAAGAAAATAAATTTACCGTTTGATGGCAGTCATTGCAGTACCTTCAACTATACTTTGAGGTTATGCAGCTTTTCCCTGGTTAAAGTAGTTACTTCCCAAAGCTTCTAAACTACTCTCACTACATGCAATATTGAGATGAAAGCAAAAGTTCTTGTGGACAAAAGACCAGCAGAAGCATTCTTTTAAATACAAACTGTCAGTGCAGCTGATGGGCAGTGTTCATCTTTTAACCCGTATGACTTCCTGTTCCAACTGGCATTAGTTAATTGCCCAGAGACTTCTCTTTCATGAAAGATAATCATGTTTAGAGTATCTCATTTTTGGTTTTGTTTCATCACTGCAATACTTTTATATATTATATATTTTATATATATTTTTATTTCTTTGCTCATCTGCTTGGGAACAGAAGAAGAGTGTTCATTTCACACCTTAATAAGGCAATGTAGCCTTCACGTAAGTGAGCAACTGAAGATACCAATAGAGGTTTCAGTTAAAGCTACCTGGCTATCTAATGCAAGTCTTGAAACTTAATTGTGGGGGAAAAAAAAAAAAAAAAAAAGAAATATGTCTCCAAAATCCTTGGCCACAGAAGAATAGGCTGTATGCTTTTACTATACCTAGTCAAGTCAATTTAGTTTTTCTAGGAGACAAATCCCTTAAGAGGAATCCTTAGAAATAAGTCAATTAGACCTCACTTTATGAAGGTCAACGTTTGGAACATATTTCTTCATGAGCTAAATGTTTATGTTTACGTAGAAAGGAGACTTTGATGTCTAACTACCCTACAAACAAAAGCTGCATATTGCATTGTTAGCCAACCTGGGATGTAAAAACTCCAAGTTCCTATATCAAGAGAAAAGCACAACACCCTCAACCCTTAAGGACCATTCAAATGAAACGTAATCCGGTACGGACCAGAGTTTACAAGGGTATAGTTGGTTTTGAAACCCATTGCACTCAAATATAGCGACAAATTGTCTGCCTTAAAATGTGTTTTCCGTAATGGATTATACCCCAGTTTGCCTAAGACCAACTATTCCACAATTCTGAAAAAAATCCCTTCATATGGTACAATTTACTCAGATTTTCCTAAAAGTGCACATTTGAACTATTAGCAACTGTTTGGTTTACCAATGCAATAGAATTCTCAGTATGAACCATGCAGCTCACTGAATGGATGCATTAGACGATACATATATATGGTATCTTCAGGTGTACGTTGGGGTGCTTTACCAAGTTGGGGTTTTTTTCATTAGAATTAGACCTTGATTTAAAATCAAAGTAGGCTTGAAGCCCCTTTGCTTAACTCGCTGTTGCACAACAAGCCAGTAAATTGCTACTGTTGTAACTTGAACTACAAGATAACAGAGGTCCCTGAGGCATGGATTCTATGAAAATATAATTTTAATTGATAGCATCACATTTTATCAGCCGGGCACTGTAGTTAGCATAGGCTGAGTATAAGTAGCTTTAGCATTTTCATTCAAGTGCTTTTGATGATTAAAAAAAA
>WHYT01017566.1:131431-190714 GCA_009806455.1 Tetrax tetrax
AGCCAGTGTGCCATCTTCTCAAATATGTACATAAAGTTTGCTAGCCAATTTTAAAGATAAGGCATTTAAAGGACATTAAAAAAATAAGTGATCATGTGGTATTTAAAGTAATTTCTTCTGAAAACAGTTTGGCTTCTATAGCTTGCTGATCTGTGGTAATCAACACATTTTTCTTAAATCTTATAGCTACAACAATCCCTTTTCATTTTTGTATTAGCTGAGTACTGAAATGCAAAAGTCAAAACCAGTTTTGTGGCTTCTGGGGCCAGAACTATGGCAAAACAAGTGTGTCCAACTCCTTCTTTCTTTAAAAAAGTATAACCAAACACCAGGGCTCTATTGGGGTGTTTTCTATTGTCTATACTTTTTCCTCAAAATTCATGTATTTTCCGTAAGCCCATGTCTTATTCTAAGCCACAAAAGAAAGGAACCAGCCCTTTTGTTTAAATGGGTAATGGGACAAGTGATGTTACCAAGTTTCTTGATTATAACAGCTTTTAAGCTTTCAAACATTCAATAAATTATAACAATGTACCTAATAGGTTCCTCCTGAGAATACAGGTACCTCACGGAGAGCACCATCCCCCACAGTCCATCTCCATTCTGGGTCACCTACGTCACCTATGGGTTCTGGTAGTCCCGGGAGAGGCAGGGATATGTCCTCGAAAAAGAAAAAGGGGCTGCTTTCCAAAGGCAAGAAACTGCTGAAAAAGCTTGGTGCAGTGAAATGAGTCGTGTACTCCTGGACAACTTGTAAAGCTTCCAGTCTGTGTATTTTTATTTTTTTTTTTAAAACGTCAAAACTAGGGCTTTCATGACTATGCAGTACAACTTTACCAAACCTTTGCATTTTTAACTCTGACATCAATAGAATCATGTGAATTGCTTAATCAAAACAGCAAGAAAAAAGAAAGTGGATGTGTTGCAAGTATTTTTTTTTTCTTTAAAAAAAAATAAATTATGGGATTAAGACCAGAAGAACATGGTTTTATTTGAAGTCACCTCACCATCTGCAGCGCCACTGGATAAATCTCAGCCTTTAGTCTCCTTTAACCATGAGTGGGGGGGGGAAGAAAACTGGTTCAGAGAGATCACCCCACAGTTATTTAATCTTTATCATATACAAAAATGGTCTTGAAACTCCTAGTTGAATCAGCCTTGATGTTTTGCCTTATTAATGCACAATGATTTGTACTGTCTAATAAATATACAGCGTATACTTTGTATGTACTGTGTATTCACCTGTCTTCATCTTCCCTGAAACATGGTAATTTCAGACCAAGTACATGTTACTGACGCCATTCAATGTCCAATGTAACTCCTGGGAGTTTGAAAGTGCTGTGCAAAATGCTTTCTTTTTGGTTTTTGCTTTTCTTTTCCCCAAACCAAAACCCTTGTACTGATTTATTTTGTCAACATCTTCACTAAACTGAAATCAATCAGATACAGTGTAAGTTATTCAGAGAGTCAGCCTGTTTCAACTGTACAACCTCCAGTTTTGGAGTTCCTGGTTCACTGATCTAAATTACGAAAACAAAACGAAACAAAAACTTTTACACCCCCAACTTTCTTTCCTGTGGAGGTACAGTCCTAAGGTAAAAAGGCATTTTCATATCACTGATGTCAGATTCAAGATAAAGTGCATGTCTGAAGTAGAAAGTGAAAAGCTGTGTTACATACACAAGCTGTAGCCAGTAAAAAGGCTGCAACAGGTGATAATCAAGTATTAGTTGCAATATTGGCTTCTCAAGAAAAACAATCTTACATGTTGATGGCAGTCATTGGCTGTTACTATTTTGTAATTCTTGTCCATTTGTAAATTGTTTTTACTGTTTATACATACTTTTCAGACTGCCTTTCTTTTTTTGTAATTTACGGAAGGTTTATAAATGAATGATCAAAGCTTCCCCATTGTGTCTTCAGATAATAATGTAAAATACTGTAAGATACTGTGTGCTAGATTATAACATTTAATTACTGAAGATAACTGGCCTAACGTTGTGGTAAAGTACTGTGTGGGTGTGTGCATGTGTACAACTGTTGTGTATTATATTTTATATAAATAAATAATTTGATATTTTGTAGAGTGCAGTATGTTTCATCAATCTGCTGTATCAGCTGCTTGATTACCTTTCCAAAGGATCAGCCACGAACGGTAAGGTCCATGTCCTGGGAGCTGTTATTGACAGTGCAAGCAGCATGTCCCGCGCTGTGCCCCCGCGGAGAAGGACCAGGCTGCAGGAAGCCCTTCCTGCCTTTCTAGAGCTGACTGCGGCTGCGTGCCCTCTCTATTGCCCTCAAGTGACAGAATAGCTGATCAGAATGCATACCCATGACAGGTATAAATAAGGGATATGTAACTAGAAAAAAAAATACAAAACACTAAATAGTGAATAGGAAAAGCTACCACTGTGTGACATCAGAAAGACCACAATATTTGCCTAAAGCCCCACACCTTTCTTCCTTACAAGCAACATGTGGAAGAAAGTGGTACAGTTCTCAGCCTAGGGGAGAAAAAAACCAAACCAAAACAAACCTGAACTGACATGTTAGAGAGCTCCCTCATTTTTCTGAGCTGTCAACAGCTGCTGCAGTTTATTATAGAATAAAGGCTCATCTAAATGCAAAACCCCAGGAGCTTTCCAGAGGTAAAATTGGTGAGAAAGTTACTCTTGCACCTGTCCCATAGTATAACCAAAGCCCCGTCTTGAGGGATGTACACAAATACATCTAACAGGATCAATCCAGTAAAGATTACAGCAACAATTTTATTTAAGTCTCACAAAGAAAAGGAACAAGGTTCACAACAAGTTGAGTTAAAAAACCAACACTAATCCAAATTCTTCTGTAGGCATTAGTTTGACTCTGTGCTTGCTACTGCAAATTAATTTCTATCAACACAACTATTTGCTTTATGAATTTAGCTACTCCTGCTAAATAGTTATCAGTGAAAATCTTAGAAGTAGGATGCAAACCAAAGCCTAAGTACTTCCCATTACTTGAAACTGCACAAGAAAAAAAACACCACCACCAAAACCCCATGAACAGTAAAACTATCTAATTTTTGCACATTAGTGCACTGATATTCTCTGACAGAAATTATTTTTCTCATTTAACAAACAAACATGCACTTAAACAATGTCAACTGAGAATTGTAGTTCACTCCAGTTTTGAATTTGGAGATGTCTAAAGGGACAAGACAATGTAGTAAATATGAAGTTACAAGACTAAGAAAAAGCACTTCAGTAGGAAAGGCCACACAAAGTCACACAGCCACTGTTACCAGCATTAAAGCTTAGTCAAAAGCCATCACTTTTTGTGGAGAGAACACTGTAGTCTTTAGTAATAAAGGTGTTCCTATTGCTGTGATAGGATACAGAGCTAATTCTGCTGCCAATACAGAGATAATTCTGCTGCCAATACGCATTCCCAAAACTTTAGTTTCCTCCTCAGCTATGCCAGTTTGAAAAAGTCCCACTTCACTTCCCTCTGCTCCTAGGGAGACACAAATGAGCACAAGACAGTTTCTAGTTGGTCTGCAAATGCCTTAGAAGCGCAAGTATTAAAAGCCCTTCCACAAATTTTGCTCTATACAATTTTGCACTATACAATCTTAAAGCCTTGCAAACCAAGAATGGCTGATAGCCTCTTTTAAGATATGAAACAGGAGACAATTTTGCCTTCAAGACAAGAAAAACAAAGAAGCAACAATTGCATTTTGAAAATCAAAAGTGTAGTATGCTAAATGGAGAAGGTCGGGGTTTGGTCAACATAACTATGATGTATCTTGTATGCTAAAAATAATTCTACGTAAGACTTCCCCAAAACTTAAATGAAAATGAGAACAACCCAATCTTTTATGAAGAATCCCAAAAACCACTTTTGTAAATAAGTATGAAAAAGTAATATTATATAAGTTTTATAGCAAGCAGAGACCTACTCAAAATGCAGATTGGCTATCTCAAGCTTTTTCCTGCTACAATGAAAAATAAAGTTCCACAACTGCACATGCTCATTATCCCATGCACATGTCTCTTAAGGAAAAAACAAAGAACAAAACCGCTTAAAAACCCATTCAAAACCCCAGATAATTCTGCATTTCCCTAGAAAGGAAGTACACTGTTTTTTAGCTGGTAACTCAACTTCAAAGATAGTAAAGTTTGTCTGAAAGCAACAGGTTTGGTTCTCTGTGAATACTCTGACCTACAAGGAAGGCCAGTTTATGAGCGTACTGGCAAGGGGCAGGAACTCTGATAACACCCTGCAAGAAGAAAAAAAAAAAAAAAAAATTTCAAGTCATTTAAATAAGCATGCATTCACTGTAACAAAGAGTTAAGGAATTGAAAAGTTTGGATATATGCAAAATTTCTGTTCCCTGTAGTTTATGCAGATTTGTAAAAACAAAAGTACATGCACTCAACACATTTAAAAACCATGCTTTATAAAAGAATAGGTGCAAAAAACTTCCCAACTCCATTTCCTCCCTCACTCCAAAAAATCCTCTTATGCAGGTTTACATTTGATGTTCGACCTCACAGGAGGTGGGACACAGGCAACTTCTGTGCAATGTTTGTCATTGCTAAACTATCTAAAGCAGTGCTCAGGCGAGCTCACGGGAAGCTGATCTTGGTATGCGACAGGAGAAATCTCAAGGGAAATGGAGGAACATGCTTCCATCTCCACACAAAGAAGTAATTAACTAAGAAATAATAATTTCTACTTTCTTTTGGTATCAAATTTGGGAATAATATTCAAAAAACCAAGTATTTTCTAGTGAGAATAAAGACTACTTTAATCTTCAGACTTCAGAGGGATCACAATTATAAAATGCCTACTTTTTGAACCACCACTCTAAGTCAAAAGCTATCCATGTAGGCTTTTTGGATGTGCATGGGTGTTTTAAGGATACCTTTTTCTACCTTCTTGTGTGTTGTTACTGCATAGAGATACACAGTCTTGGAAGGAAAAAAAAAATTATCATTTTGCAGAGGAAATACTTACCGACCAGTTATAGTATATGTGGCAAAGTTTGTAGGTTAAGCGTTGTACGTGATCTGGTTTCAGTTTGCTTGTGTCATAAATTACATTATAATGAGTGGGTGCAACGCAACCATTTCTCACTGCCTGACTCACAATAAAGAAATCATACCTGTAATAGAAAAAACAAAACTCCAGAATTCTGATACAAAAAGAGCTGCTTTTCTTAGAAAAATGCAAATCCCCACAAATCTGTCTTACTTATTTTCTTCACATCACCTTAGGAATATTACGCAAACCCCCAAAGCATGCCTAACACTTTGGTCACAAAATAAACAGTTTCCTCTATTTCCAAAAAGCCAGGAGATCCGGAAGAATATTAATATTCTTATTATATGAACAGGTCTTAAGACCAAGATCTTAACCTTTCATCATGTACAGTTTCCCTCCTGATAACCACGCTGTACGTGTACTTAGCTTGTGCTCCCCATTTACTCTTGCACCCTGAGCCATGTTTGGATGTTTGTCTCCCATCACAACACCTGGAGCACATGCAGCAAGTCAGTAAAATACAAAAATGGCAAAACCACCTCTTGAAACTGTGCACTGCCACAGAAGACTGCATTCTTTCCTACATGCTCCGGTGTCCCTTGACCAAAGTCAAACCTTTCATCGTGTACTGAACAAGATTTGCACTTCCCACATACCTGACCTGAGTTTCATGGAGCATGACTTGCAAAAAACATTCAATACTAAGAGCAAGCCAGTGAGGTCAATGAAATCTGTGTATATCTTTTACCTACACACAATTCTGAGTGTTCTAGTCACGCCCCAATCACCAAAGAATACTTCCAACACTTGCTCATCAAATGCACCCTTACAAAGTAACAAAACTCAAGTGCAATGTCAAAACTACAGCCAGACAGCATTTCATTTCAGTGAAGGACAGTGGGCAATCCTATCAATAGATACTCATTCAGTAGTTAACTTTTAAAAAAATTAAAAAGAAACGCCAAAGACTGACACACACACACACACTTAAAGTATATGTAATACTCTGATGTATACAAATACTAGATACTGGAAACCATGAAATATTGCATAATTAATTACTAAAATTCAAGATTCTCCACTTCTTTCATCTACACATCCACTGTGATTTATTTTCTAAAGGATGGAAGCGTGGAAAGTATTCTTCTACTTGATCTCACAGTCTATTTAACATCAGATCGATTTCCTTTATTATCCGTTTGCCAGCAAACGGCAGCATTACTTCTACAGGAACTTACCATTCTGGTCTGGTAACCTCCACGTCAACAATAGTACCAGGGGGTGGGTTTTTAAATCCTCCACCAGACTGTGCAAAGAATCTGGTATTCACTCGTTTCTTCACAACTATCACAGTAAGTCTTGGGCTAAAATAAATGAAAAGAAAAGGAAAAAGAAACAAAACTATTTTGAAAAACTGCACTGAGTATTTCAGGAGCAGATTGTCTAGAGCTTCAAATTAAAAGTAATTCTAGAGTTCTCCTGGGCATTAATTTTACATATGTCTTCACCAATTCCTTGATAAATAGGACACTACTCATAACTTTACATTTTTAGTTTCACGTACAACTTTCATACTATTTCTTACCAATCCAGTTTATATTTAACTTCTTAAAGAACAGACCAAAAAGGGATCTTCTAAAGACAGATCTTATTTCTACTCTCTACCTCATCTTTTCATATAGAAAACACTGTGTTTTAATAGTATTTTTGGTAAAGAGCAAGCCATTAACAGAAGCTAAACAGAAAAAGTAAGCACTTCAATTCCTACTAGCTATAACTTGTTTTGTGCTCTGCATGCCTGCAGTGTCAGAAAATATTTTCATTTTTCAGAGCAGAATAAGAAACCAAGTCACTACAGTTGATTAGTTTTAAAGCAGAATGCCAAAAACTGCAGAACGTAAGCGGCTGGACAACAGGTAGTCCTTTCAGAAGTAGAAAGAAAAAAAATGGACCTGCCAGACACATGTCATAGTAATCAGGCTATGATCAACCATTTGGAAAAAAGTATTAATTACCAAATGCATCAAGAATGCCTAAAGAGCGTATCAAATACTCCTGTGGTGCATGTACTAAAAACTTTTCATATTATATTACAAGTTAGGTATCTCAAATCACGTAAACAATCATCAGAAAAGCAGTAAAAACAAAGATAAGAAGACTACTCCATCTTCATTTGTAACCACTCTTTGTATCCCAGTGTGTACTTCTCTTACAGATAAAAAAGGAGGTTGGTGGAAACAAAACTTACTTGTAGTCTTTACCAACACTCTTCAAGCAATCCAGAAATTGAGGCACTTCATAATTAACCAAAGTATATAGCTGTCCATCTCCTACACCATCACGATACACAATAATACGAGAAGGCAAACTCTTATTCCACTTGAACCAGTCTCTTAGAGCAGCTTAAAAAAAAGAAGTACAGAGAGTAAAGCTGTTGGTTTTAACGACAATTCATTCCAAAACAAAAATGGATTTATATCACTGGAAAAACAGCAGTAAGTTTTGAAACCTAAGGTTCTCAATCTTTCAGTTACCTGAAACAGTTATGCATCACAATACAGAAATGTTACCTGCAAAAAGGATTCTGGTTTACCTGTGTACTTACACAAAAAGGAAGAACCTAAGGAGATTATCTAGTCCACTGGCAGCAAGGAGCTGTCATCCTTTAAATCCATCTCCTTTAAAGCATTCTTTGAAGTGCACTGGTAAGTAGTATTTAATTATTGTTAAGAAATATGGAAATCAATGGACTACAGGTAATGGTTTCAAAATACACAGAGGTAGATTTAGATTAGATATTAGGGAAAAATTTTTTACACTGAGGGTTGCAGAAGACTGGCCCAGGTTGCCCAGAGAGGCGGTGGATGCCCCATCCCTGCAAACACTCAAGGCCAGGTTGGATGAGGCTCTGAGCAACCTGATCTGGTTGGAGATGTCCCTGCTCCTTGCAGGGGGGTTGGACTGGATAGGCTTTGAAGGTCCCTTCCAACCCAAACCGTTCTATGATTCTGTGATTGTACACAAAATGCTATTAATTTTCAGCAATATTTACAACTGTATTTTTAATCTGTTTTTATCTCACAGCAAGTTGGTAACACCTCCCCTCAAGGCAACTGAGGAGGTGTGTTCTGAGGAAACTAGATTGTCATTCCTTAGATCTCAATGAACAAGAGCAGAAAGCCTTCTCTTACTTTGCAAGCAGGCTTTGAGCCCATCCACAATTTCTTGCCCGCGACCTTGAACAGCACAGCGGGAAAACCACCTGTGAAGAACAAAATAGAACATGACCCTCGAAGCATTTCCCAAGCTTACTTCAATGAAGTGATTTTTGAAATTGCTATGACCATTTAGGTGTTATGGGTATTGTGAGTCAAGGCAGTCAAGCAAGAGTTGAGCACATTTCCCTCGCCAGGCCCCTGTGTTAGACAAATACCTTACCACCATGTGCAATTCCTCTCAACCATAATACTTTCAGACAAGTCAACTCAAAGGGAGAAGAGCCTGTCACCCTGATGCCCTCTATTCATGTCAGCCCTTGCCCCACCATTTGCCCTCTCTCCCAAGCACTGTGGAAGAAAAACAAGGCTATTCCTTGAGAGATACAGAGGAAAAAATAGTTCATAATATATAGCTCTTGGTAAAAACAGAGTAAATCAATCTGGACACTTTCATGATGGTCCACCACATTCAAGCTACTTTTCAGTTAAGAGAAAGATAAGGATTCTTTTTATTCCTTTGTCATTTAGATCTTACCGTGTCATTGTTTGATTCAGGCTAGCCACAAATCCTGCAATTGACTGCTTTCCAGATAAAGTGTCATGGTAACAATCAATTCCCACAATCATTACCTGTTTCAGCTTAAAGGGAATCAATACAGAACATGTATTAGTACGTGAAAACATACCCAAGCATCTATCATCTTCATCCTGCAGTGTAACAAGAACATGATACAGGCTGCATGGTTTCAGGATGCTTAAGTAAACCATGTGCACTGAATTCTTGATTTAAGTCTCCTTACATCATATTTAACTTCCTGCCTCTTCTCACAAACAGAAAACAAACTATACAAAGAATACTCCTTTTTGGGGAAAAAGGCTTGCTTTTTAAAATAAGGCTTAACAAAGAAAACTGTTACTATTTTTAAAAAAAACTACTTACTGGGATCTCAACACTCCAAAGTTCTCCACCCATTTTACAGTTCATTTGTAAGGCAATTTTGGTTGCTATAGCCATGGCAGTCTGAGGCTTGCTTAAAGTGCGAGCAATCACACATTGACTTGGAATGGGACAATCTGTACATAAGTATTTCTTGATAGCATCATACTTATCCTTTCGGGCACTAGACAAAACACAAACTGCCTTCAAAGAAAAAGAAAAGTTTTTAGGCAGCTGCACTGTCAGAGCTGTGAAACAGTTGTACTACTTTAGGAAAAGTTTATTATGCTCAGGAGAAATATTCAAGCATTCATAGTAAAAGAAATACCTGGAAAGTTTCAGTGACTATATTTCAAAGTACAAAGGCTCTTTTCCAGAGGGATTCTCATTGTTAGTCTGGGGTTTGAACAGGGGTACAAGTAGGCATACAGTAGATGCTCGGGAGCCAAGAGTTTTATTTCTGAGAATGAGTTTCCCCCAGTCTTAAAACACCAATTACAGAGATTAACAAGATTTGAAGTTACAGATTCAAATACATACTATGTTTGTGTCAGGGGTAATACTTTGCTGTAAAGCCCTTAAATAAGCTTCTGTTCTATCATCTACTTCAATCCTGAAAAGGAAGGGAAAAAATGCTTACAAAAAAGCAGCGACTGACAGCTATTGAAACTTAACCAAAAAGATAAATGCTCACTATGCATCAGTACTGTATGAAGTGTCACATTTGTAGCTATTAATAAACGTACAATATTCACACATTTTCAAGATTAAGAGGTATCACCCCAAACTTAAGCTTCCAAGAGCAAAGAAATTCAAAATTAAAAGCAAGGACAGGTATTCAAAGGAAGGTATTTGCAATGAGAACAAATCAAAATTCTTGCAAAGTCAGCAAGAAAATATATATTCCTTCTTGTATTACATATAGCTCCACTTGAGGAGATTTTACTCAATAACCACCTCCAATACTGTTTAGTTTTGGCATGCTTTAATCCCCACTGAAAGCTCCAACAAATAGGACTAAGAAAATCAGTCACTAGAGAAAACAGAACAATTTGCATACCAAAATTAAATTTGTTTTATTAAAAAATCTCACAGAAGTCAGCAGTGTGACATACTACACTGTTTCCTCCTTTAACAGCCCAAGTACGTTAACAGATATACCTTAGTAAGTATAAAATGATTTTTCCATCAGCTTTCTAAAGACACTTACATGGTTGCCTTGCTCATTCTGATCCCCATAGATGGTGTGACTTTAAAAAGATTTTGAAGTAATGTATTAGCAGTATCATAGTTGCGCCGTGTGTATATTAACACCCAGTTCTCCAGAGGCTTTGCACAGATTAAAGGAGCTCCCCTAGTTTCCTTCGACCAATCAGCAAACTGAGGATTGTAATCAAACTGTAAATAAGAGATGGCAGAGAAAGAAAATCAACACACTACCAAGCAAGCTATACCACAACTATGTCCTGATACGCTTCAGGAACCAACTGTGACACTTCTTCCTAGAACAAATTATTTTTATTTATTCTTTTACTGCTATTGTCATTAATTTAATATAAGCTTTATCTAGCCCTTTCAAGAAATTCTACACTCTTCAAATGTTTCATTCAAAATCATGCAAAGATACTTATGATTTTTAGCCCAGATAAGCTGTAACTATTTGCTGGGCAGTTTTTGTGCTACAAAGTCATAGTCATTAATATATTAACTTATTTTTCACCCATTTTTCTTTTTAATAAATTAACTGCTTGAGAAAAAGAAAAGTAGTATTATAAAGAAGATAACAGTTCTTTTCAGTAACAAAGAATTAAAACAGCTTTACCAAATACAGAAACATACAGATCAAGATGCTGTGAAATGCCCTTTTCTATCTAGCATCCATTCAAAAAAAAGACCTCTACTACAGAGCAAATATATAATGTTTTACGGCAATCTGACTTAATTGAAATGTAAGTTACTCATACGGAAGAGTCACTCCACCTTTGAGTAAACAGATACTGTATGTGTCCTATCTAGTCGCCTGAAATAACTGGTGGCTTTTCATTTGAAAGCCTTGGTATTTTAATAAATGGAAATTAGTTAGAAACATCTCTTGTCTCCTAGTTTACCTGAAATGATTTTGTTTAGACAAACAGATGCTTTGCAAGGAAAACTCTATTGTAATCCAAACCAGAAAAATCTTCAGGGGTTTCTAAACAGAACTTGTAAACAATTTAAGAAGTTTGAACTCTGTTTGGACAGAGTTGTATATACCATTTTTACTTACAATGCTTCATTTATAAACCAACAAGTACTATTTGCTTCCTTAAGAACTTGCTTCATCAGTGAGAGATCCAGAAGATTTTTTAGAAACTGCTTTACTTACCACATTTCCTGACTGAAGGATCTTTTCTCCTTGAACAACTCTTCCCGTAAAGGACACTAAATTAGAATCAAAGCTTAAACCCCAGTTTCGGAGTTCCTTCTGAACATTGTCATCTCTGTTTAAAGACAAGATTTAAATTAAAACATAAAGGGATTTGTTCTTGCTGAGACTTTACTTTTTTAAAAACAGTAAGTTTTTCAAAGCTTTGTTGCAAGAAAAAAGTTTAGCATAGCAATTTTTAATGACAGAGAAGTACAGAAGGTATTAAGGTAGCATACTTTTGGATGTAGTCAATGAGTTTTCCAATTTCACGTTGCCTTTGCTCAGGTGGTAGTCGTGTATGAACAGCCAAGTCTTTCATCATATTAAAATCATTACGCATCTTCTCAGTTAACCCTGTTAACAGCAAAATCTTTTTCTGAGTAAAAGTTAGACCAAGGACTAAGAAAAGTAAACTTGCAAGTCATGCAGATTAAGTACGCAGGTACTGCAGACATGCAAAGTGGTATCGGTAGTAATCAAGGTTTTCAGTTGTTCCCTGTACATACATTCCCATCTACATAGGAAAAAAAAAATTCCAGATTTCTGCACTTGAGAGGAAACCACACAAGACATGCAGCTCTTTATTTACATTTCCTAAATACAGCAAAACAGTGCTGAGATGGGCAGCTACTGCTACTGCAAAGTGAATATCTCAGAGGAAAATATATATTTATGTATCTTACAAAATAATCAATTTATAGTAAATTGCTCTTTTTCAATAGAAGTTCTACTGACAAAAAACACTACAAGTTATCAGTGGGCCAGTGTTGAACACCGTATGTAAGACTATGCAACATCAAACCCCTCATTTGAATATCTCATCTTTTAGCTACAAAACTTGTTTCTGAACTACTTATACAAACAAAATATTCCTTCTTAACTTGGCAAGAGGCTGCTGTCAAAATGCCAGTTTCAGTAGGCATTATGGTTTGACAGATGCTTTGATATGAAAAAATGCTGCAGTACCTGTTAGGAAGCACAGCTCTGGAATTAGAACCACAGGTCCTGGGATCATGCTTCCTCTCTTCCTCCTACACTGACTGATCAAGACAGGCTGGTTCAAGTCAGTAATTTCTTGATTATATTGCTGTATTAGAAATATACATTGTATGTTTGTTTATTCATAACAAATACCTTGTTTTCCTAATAATAATGCTCACTTTAGAAAATGAGTATTTTTCCTAAAACAAACAAACAAAACATAAGCATCCAGTAATTTTTTTCAATTAGCGCATCTAACTTGAGAGGACCTGGTTTTGTCAGAAAGGCCAAGCAGGGAAGCACTCTACTCTCTATTGGTGCCATCAAACTATTGACTTGTAAGAGACAAGAGAAACAGTGCTTCTGCCTTGCTTGAAGTGGTATCACCCAGAGTATCTAACTCAAGATCAGGATGCTCATTCCAGATTAGCAATGGACAAGAGCAACTTAATTCAAGATATCGTAAGAATCAAACTAGATTCCAAGTAACGTCTCTGGACTTAGGTATGTCTAATTTGCTTAAGTATCCCCTAACCTGATTCTCTTCAATTAACAGTATGTCTTCCCTACTCCAGACTTTTCCCTGGTCTCTGGGGCCTGCAAATCCTGAATGGTGGTCTTGCTAGTAAAGACTGAGGTGAAGGCAGCATTCAGTACCTCATCTCTTTCCACATTCTGTGTCACCAGGAACCTGCCTCATTCACAGCAGTGGGTTCAAATTCTCCCTAGTTTTCCTTTTGTCTCTTATGTATGTATAGAAACCCTTCCTATTGCCTTTAACAGGCCAGATTCAATTCCAGTTGAGCTTTTGCTTTCCTAATCTCAATCCTGCATGCTGGGACAATGTCCCCATATTCCTTCCATATTACCTGTCCCTGCTTCCACCTTCTTGAGTGGAAACTTCAAAACCTTTCTGAGTTTTCCCAGGAGCTCCTTGTTCATCCATGCGGGCCTCTTTGCATTTTGCCTTACCTACGACTCACGTGGATAGACTATTCGTGCTGAATGCATGCTGCATAGTTTACTTACTGGTCTCACATTACATAGCATCCATTAAAAATAAAATTCTATTGAAGAAAATAATTAATTACAAATCCATGCATCATAAGTAAACCTCTAACAATGCTCTAACGTTAACTGACAGTTAAGTTTCCATACCCTTTTGTAGTAGTCCACGTAGCTGATCTCAGTACCATCTGCTTTTCTAAAGGTACACTGTGGATTGGCATCCCAGTCGATGTCATCAACTCTGTATGTTCTGTTATTGTACCTACATAAACAATTTCATCAGGTTTTGGTGTGTGTTTTTTTTAAATGTTAACTCAAATAGAAGAAATAGAACCATGAGACCAAGAAGTTAATAGTGATACTCATGTAATGTTAAAGTTTTGTTCCTATCAGCAGCAGTAACTTCAATGTTTCAGTTATAACAAGTTATCAATTCTAAAGCTGAACTGTATAAAAAACAAATAAAAACAACTAATCCAGTGTGTAATTCCTGCTCTTGTAAACACTGTCACCTCGATTAGTTTGCTAACTTGACAATAATATCATTTTCATGCTTTCCGATGCCTCATTGAATACTTCAGGACATGGAAGACCCAAAAAATAAACAGATCTCTAAGACAAGAGTCCAAAGATACTTACTTCGTCAGAACGATGAAGCCTATCAGCTCTTTAGTACAGGCATCTTTAAATCTTTGCTCCTCAATTTGGTAATACAGACTGTACATAAAATCCAACACTGTTTCACTGCGAAGAACCTTATGGCTCACATCTGTACATAACATAATGCTTTCCTCATACTGGAGGATAGAACTTGTGAAGCCTGGCCAAACCATCAGCCTGCCAAAAGAGAACAGAGAGAATCTTAACGTGCTTTAAAGCATCTCTATTACCACCCCCTGAGTTATTTCTGTCCACCTTCCCAGACTCTAGAAATAGTCAATACACAAAGAAACCATTATACAAATATAAACAAGCTCCTGAAAGTTAACAAAACCAGCAATATTTTAAATGCAGGTATCTTCAGTCAACTTAAGATTAAAAAAAGATAATCTAATGATGTAGCAACATAATGAAGTGAAAGGAAGGGTGCCTCGAAACCTAAGAAATCAATTCCATGCTCTTAGATTTAAATATCTTACATTCAAAGTGTATGGGTATTCCAGATACTTTAAAGACAAAAAGACCAAGAGAAAAAGACCAACAGTTTATGTAGTAGAACACTGTCCAGTTTCTTCCATCAACCAGGTTATGTAGGCTAGGTGAAGGACAAGGAGCACACCACAGCCATGTGATGGGGCTCCAGTGAAAATCAAGCTTACTAACTTGTCCCATAGGTCTAGGGCTAGCCAGAAGCATCAGTCACCTTGCAGGGAACGGGGACAAGACATGACAGCTAGCAATAGGCGAGTTCCAGAACTACCCATCCAGCAGGGCATGGCAAGATACAAAGTTACACGGCAGATGAAATGGCCTTCAGAATGAAGGCTGGACACTCCTGAGCTTTAGAATTAAAGCATTCTCTGAAAATCTCAGCCTTTAAACAAGGTTTAAGGCTCAGACATTTAAACAATGTTTCTCACCTTGGAGTAAAATGGTATAGCAGAACAAATACTGGTAAAGAGTAATGAGATCTTAGACACAGAAGAAACTAAGTTAGGAGAATGAGGTCTCACGCTTCCTGCAAATACCAGTTTTTAAGTCCATGGTTTTATTACAAAATAAACCACCAGAGTGGTATCAAAATATCATCCTTCCTCCCTGCATCCCTCCTAAACCCAATCATCCTTTTTGCCAAACCTGTGATTAGGGATGTCGATCGGGTCAGTGGGGTTGTAATAATTGCGTCCAATCTGCTGCAAATTCAACATCTTCAAAAGCCTAGAAGTTTAAATATGAATTACATTTACCATTATTATTCAGTTTAGCAAACTATGCATGGTCCCATCCCTCTGTACAACCTCATTTTTTTGTTCTTCCGAATAAATGAAACAGTCACAAATGTGACCTTTTCATTAACCCTAATTTAGAAAGGCCATGGACACTTAATAATGACAATCAGTTGAGAAAAAGTTAGCATACAACCCAACCGTTCACCAAGCAGTTGGAAGGTAGCAGTCTAAACAAGCATTTCAGATGAACCAGGTAGTCTAGGTACCAAGGTTAAGTGGAAAGACTACAGCAAAAAAAGTAATTTGCAGTTCAAGGTCCTGTGCTATTTGCTTTACGAGGCAAATCCACAGACACAAAAGGAAGGCAGAGACAGGACTAACCGGCTACAACAGTTAGCACTCCAGTGTGAATTTGCTTGCTCTGGGAAAAAGGTATAAACTAATTTCACCCTAACACATGCCAGAAAGATGCATATAACTGTATATTAAAATACTGCACACACGGTTGGCCACATAGTAACAGAAGCTACAAAGGCTTAGAAATTTACATTTGTCATATTAATTTGTAGTCCATTCTTCAGAAAGGAAAACCTTAAGTCAGATATTTTTAGAATGACTTCTTATAAAGACATAACTTGGACAGCAAACCTTCTAAAAATGATGTTGTAAAATTGCAGACATGTAGGTGAAGTAGGTGGCAACTCATTAGTCAACGTGATTGTTATCTTCACATCTTCTCCGTTTCGAGTCCTACTAAACACTTCAGTAACCTGAGAAAGTTAAGTCAGGTTAATAAAACTAGAGGAAAACAGGGCTCTATCTGGACTTTGCCCCATTACTATCAAACTGGACTTGTACATTAAGATTCTAAGTAATAATTCAACACTTAGCTGAAACAGGCATCTGATTTCCTACTATGACTGTAAACTACAACCTAAAACACTTTGTGAATTTGAGTAAAGACGACTACTGGAGTAGGATGGAGGCTAAACCCAAAGCATCTGAATTCAAGATGAAGACAGGGAAATCACTAACCAATTACCATTGCAGGAAAAAGACTCAACTTGGGCAAATAAACAATATATTCCCAATTTATATATATATTTAATTACTGATTCACGTATTGGGAGGCAAAAAGACAAACATTAAAACATCGTGAAAACACCTTTCCCCTCTCCCTTTTCCAGGCTCAACTTCACTCCAGACTCCTGTGTCCCTCTCTGTTAATGCCACTGGTTATACGCAGTCCCTTCAGCGGGGCAAGGAGTTGCACAAGGGGCAAAGAGCGGGGAGGCAGAGGTTACTATCAGTACACGGTGTTTTGTCTGCCACTCCTTTCTTCTCAAGATTTTTCTTCTGCTCTGGCATTTTCCCCCCTTTTTGAATGCACAGAGGTGTCACCAACTCTGCTAATGGGCTCAGCTTTGGCCTGTGGTGGGTCCGTTGTGACGTCGGCTGGAAGTAGCTGTGTACACCACAGGTCAGCCTCTAACCTCTTCACACAGGGGCCACCCCGAATTCCCCCAGCTACCAGAATCTTGCCACATACAGCCAATACATCCACCCTTTCAGTCATGTTGGATGTTAAAATACAGAACTTATTAAAAGATCTAAGGAGAAAGAAAACTGAAGAAAAATACTGTCTGTACTATCCACTTCAGTGCAGAGGATTATTCTAGCCTGCAGAACATAAGTATTAGACACAGAGGTTTATTACCAAATTTCTCTACACAAGCAAATTAGCTTATACTAATATATTCAATCCGAGTAAATAAGGGTGGTGAAACACTGGCACAGGTTGCCCAGAGAGGCAGTGGATGCCCCATCCCTGGAAACATTCCAGGCCAGGTTGGATGAGGCTCTGAGCAACCTGATCTGGTTGGAGATGTCCCTGCTCCTCGCAGGGGGGTTGGACTGGATGGGCTTTAAAGGTCCCTTCCAACTCAACATTCTATGATTCTATGGTATCAATTGTTACTGACCTGGGTGAAGTTAGAGAAACAAAAAGCACCAAAAACTGCGAGTCAAAATAAAAAATAAAATAGCATTCTCATATCATACCTTATTCCCTAGTCTTTTTGGCAATAATAATATTGATCCGTCAAATGCATGTGTCTTTCCAATTAGCTCTTCATGCTGAAAAAGCAGAACTGACCGAAGACGACGTGCTTCCATCTCAGGACTATAGTCAATGTGGTACTGATACAAAGCCCACTGCGGTCGAGACGTCAAACGAAAGTAATTTGCAGTCAATTTTATCATAATACCTGAAGAACCTAAAATGAGAGACAAACGTATTAGCAGTTAGAAAATTTTACCAGTTTATAGTAATTCAACACGCAGATCAGAGGTCAGTTTTATTCTGCAACTGGTCGAGCTCCGAAAGCTACAGGAAATGCTCATATAGGCACAGTGTTACTGTAGACACTCACCCGCTTATTAGGGCTTTTTATAAATCCTTCAGCTGTCAGGAAGACTATCACAAATGAGAAACATTCAGACCAGTAACCTGTCTCCCAAAGGATTAGTACCAGGTACTAGAGAGATCAATTTCCACCAAAACATAAAGTTCCTTTGTGGACAAATTAACCTTTCTTTATATGAATCATACACACAGAACAAAAACTAATAGAGTATCAATCACTAGAGATATCCACATTTCCATTCTCATGTGACAAGATGATATTTCTTTTGGTATTTCACTATTTTTCAAACAAACAAACAAAAAAACCACAACAGTAAGAACTAGCTCCAGATCACTCACTTATTTAAAGTATTTCTTCCTGTCTTTTCATGTCTCATTTTAATTCCTTTTAAAGACAAAAGTTCTAATACAAAAAACACACTGCAGACAATTATGGATTACTCATTTAATTTACTTTGCACTACTCATTTTTTTTTCTATCTGAAATATAACACCCCAGATGAAAACAAAGAAATCCTACCACACACAAAGCATGCATATTACACTTGAAAACTGTACAAAGCTATAAAGAGAAAACAAAAGGCCAGCAATACAGCTGCCTACTAAGTACAGCAATCCATGATCTAGCATCAGCATAGCTCTAGACAGAAAAATCTAGGTGAGAAAGATAACAATGCTGCTTCTGGCCCAAAGCAACCTGAGTAAAACTAAGCCCTAACATTCCTGGGCCCATGGAATGCTCCAGTTACCATTCAATTAAGCAAGAGTGGACTACAGTTGCTGTTACACTGTTGTGATGCCTCACAGAACCACTTGCCATACAAAACTGTTATCAGCACAGAACCTGCACTATTGAAAATTAAAAACTACTTCATTCTAGCAAGAAGGTAGGACCATCACGACAGCCTCCTTTTACTTTTCATACACACGATTTCATGCCAAGGAAAGCAGCATATCACCCTTTATTTAAACTAAGAAGTTTCTCCAGAAGAGGTCTCAAATTCCACTTATTACTCTTCACGAGTATGGTTAGGTCAATGTGTTACAAACTGGAATTTCCAGAAGCAAACCTACAGAGTCCAGGAGAGTCCTGCTTGAAGACGTGGACATCAGGAACATACAAGGATCATCACTTATGTCTAAATATTTGCAACTTAAAATGCTACACAACTTCTGTCTGAAGCACTTTGCCATCAGACATGTAATCTTACTGTTCCTTTCCCGGTATTGGGAGCAACTTGCAATTTTTTTAGTACTCAATGAAGATTTTTTTTATTTGGCTCTCTTGGGGATACCAAAAGCAGAAACAAAGCAAAACTATTTTTCATTTCTACTTGCTTATATGTCTATAGTCTCATTTGAACATACCAGTTTTTGATTCTTGAACATGTTCTATGGCTTGCCGAGTATTTACTCCGAGATCATGGAAATCTCTACGACGTCCACCTCTATCTGCTAAAGACAATTCCTGAAATCCTGCCGAAATCTGTAATCCTATTGTTTTGAAATTAGAGGAAGAATTACAATCAAATTTTATACGCAAATAAGAATTAAATACAATTCAATTTTGAAAGTCACATATACTACTTTATAAAATAAAATTAAGAGAAATAATGAAATGTTAAGTTTCAGGTTTTGCTGAGTAAATTAATTTTAAAATAGCAATCAGGTAAGACATATTAGCTTCCTAAGTTACAGACAGTTAGCTAGTAAGCAAACAGAACATCAAACTAGCCAGAAGATAAAGAGATGTAAAACCTCCAAATCAATAATCTTTTCTGCAAATACAGGGAGGACAGATCTTTCATTTCAGCTCCAGCTGGCACCACAATGTTTAAATATTGTGATGCAAAATAGGCAAGAAACTTTAATTTCCTTACTAAGACTAAAGAAAAACTCTGAAATATCAAAATGAAATTTACTGTCAGTATTCATGCAGTTAATTGTGCCAACTGCTTTCTAATTTATTTTTAAGCTATTTTGATGGAGCAGATGTACAGACGGAGGAGAGCAAACATAAGGCAGTTTTTAAAATTCCTAGTTCAGTTACACTGCACCTTAGAATGACAACACTATCATCACAACATGTGAACAGGGAACTTTCACAGATTTCAGTAATAAATCTCATTTTGAAAAGAAGCTTTATAAATACAGTCTAAAAAATGTCTTAATTGCATTCTCTTCAGAACACTTGCTCTTGCGGGCAACTAATTTTTTCACCCTTTCTGACCTTCTGGCCTTCTCTCTTTCTGGGCTTCTGGAACACTCTGAGGGCCTCTCTGTCGTCCACGGACACCAGGTTCTCCTGATACTAGTGGAGGAACAGGTGTCTGCTGAGATTGCCAACGGCCAGGTGGCTGACTTGGCAAAGTCTGTTGAGCCTGCAATAGTTGGAAACAACTTTTCCTACTGCAACTGAAGAAACAGCATACTTCAGTAGTACAGTAAAACAAAGTCTCTAACCAAGTACAGAATACTCAAATACCCAAGTGTAGCGGTTACATAAGTTTAAAACTTTTTTTCTTTTTTTCTTTTTGCTTTTTGTAAGTTACTATTCATTTAACTAGTAGTAAATGCAAATCTTTCCAAGCTCTAACAAAAATTTCTGGACTTCTCATTTTTAACACCATGCACATTACAAAGAGCCAAGCTCAATCTTCTTGGTATCCTCCTTGGAGGCTGCAGTCACCATACTGGGATGAACTTCCCAGGGACTGACCAATCTCTCCTCTTTCCTACCTCTGCAGCAAGAAAGATCACAGGCTTGTCAAGACATTAGTAAGGAAAGGCAGGCCCCTGATCTCCTTAAATCTCACTAATGTTTTTTTGATAAAAACCTCAGTAAGAAGAACTTGGTTTATTGTGTGTCCTGGTTTCGGCAGAGATGGAGTTAATTTTCCTCTCAGTAGCTGGTGTATTTTGGATTTTGTGTGTGAGGGATGTTGATAAACACCCTGAGGACAGGAGTTGTTGTGAATGAGACCAAGGACACCGTCCTGCTTTCCAAGTCTCACTAATTTGCAGATGCAGGAAGGTGGGAGAAAGACTGATAGAATAATTGACCCAAACTGGCCACTTCTGGAACTAACCCTCTTGGAGAGAGATACACACAGTCTACATGGTAGAACAGTGACAGCCTACATAGAAAAAAAAAAAAAAAAGCCAAACCAGACTTTTCTCCCTTCAGACTGCATCAATATTCATAATCCATGTAAGGTACCTTAGACTCACTGTTTCCTTTACTTCCCTCTTCACCCACAGCAGGACACTGATACCACCTCCCAACTTCTGCTAACAATTCTATTCAAGTCAAAGAGACCAAGTTTGAAGTAATCAGGTGTCTCTGGTTTATAAATTCTGCTCCAGGTTCAAGAGGTGCATCAATGCTACTGCTAATGCAAGACACATTTCACTGTTCTAAAAACAGAACTATAAACTGCATTCTATCACAATTTAAAGTCATCTGATACTGGCAAGAAAAGGACTAGGTACACACCTCCAGTCTAATCGCATTCACAAATGAAACTGACAAACAAGGAATTGCTTTTAAAAAATCTCCAGGTAGGTGGCAATGGCTGCAAATAAAGATGTGTCAGCCATTTTCAAGTTACAGTTTGACAAGGGCATACATGCACAAAACAAGCCCTAAGCACTACTTCAAATGTAGAGACAGAGAGTCCGTGATGTTAAAATTAAAAACCAAAACGACAGGTTAGAACACCTGCCAGAACCAGGTTCTGTCCAAATATGCACCAACAGCAGCAGCCTAGTATGTTCAGCTTTTCTGCAGGGTATCAGAGTGGACAAAGCAGACTATGAAATTGTCTACTTATTTCCATAAGCTCTATTATGACAACTGTATTACAATAGAGTTCTTCTTTGGAAGCATACAAAAAATTTCTTAACAAAAAGGAGTCAATATAATCATACACCTGATTTAATATATACGTACACACATATATCATTCTAACATATATACCTGATATTAAAATAGGAAGTAGTTGAGCTATGAAATTTCAAAGCCAGCTCATTAAAAAGAGCCAACTTACAGATGCAGCTCCTACAGAAGGAAGAGCAGTCTCCTGTACTGGAGGTCTTCCTCTTGCTCTGGCTCTAGCTCTTCCTGTCATCTTCTCTTCTAAGAAAAACCACCTTCAGCATTAGAGTTCAATCATCTCCTTCCCCCATCCTTATTTCAACAAACATGAACATAATATGTGCACACATCCTTCTTTAATTTCAACTAGTTCAGTAAAATATACCCTCCCCTGCAAACTTCCCTGCTCTTGGATCTCCACACTAACACAGCCACAACAAGTAGCGTGGGGAAGTTACAGCTCCTTACAGTCAAGTTGGAACCTACTGGCACAGCCCACCACAAATTCTGACGCTGTGACGAAAATCAACTACATTGGAGACCATGGCAAGATCTGCACCCTCAGCCAAGGGTAACTCAGGGCCTGCTGCTGTTACTTTCAAGTTACACTTCAGACTCAATTCGGAGTAGTTCATGATGTTACTCTATGCAGACTGTACACTTCATCCAAAGTGCACACCAACCCTTACTGCCTGGTTAGCCCTCAATGACGCCCAGCCGCCCCCCCCCCAACAACCCGCCGCCATGCCTGGCCCTCGGCGCTACCTCAGTCCGCCCCCGGGCCGCCAGCGGACTCCGCTCCCGCCCCGGCGACGCACAACCGGCCGTCCTCTTCACGAAGCCACACGACTTTGTTCCCGCTGAGGTCAACAGCTACTCTGCCAGCCGAAGGTTCCCGCGGGCCGGTCCCCGAGCACAGGACCCGCCACGCCGCCGCCAGCCGCCGACCCCCCCCACCCTCCCCACCCTTCCGCCTCAGCCGCGCGCAGGCGCAGAGCTCCCGGGCGGCACGCGCTAGAGCTGCAAGGCGGGAACGCACTCTGCTCACCGATTGGCTCCCGAGGCCCGAGCGCTGCCGAAGAGCCCCGAAGGGCGGAGCCGGGCGCGGCGGGCCGAGCCGAAGGAGGGACCGTTGCCCGCCCGCCCGGGCGGGGGCCGCGGCGGCGGCCATGGGGCGGGGAATAGAAGTGACGGGCTCCTTTCCACGGGATGGGGTTCGGGGGTCCCTCCCGGCTGCTCCGAGCAGCCTGTGGCGCGGGGGCGCGGCACCTGTGTCAGAAGGGGGCTCCAGGGCCACCGCCGCCCCCGTTGCCGCCCGCGGGTGTTCGTGCCCCTTGGCAGAACTGGCCCCCGGAGCGATGTTTGTCACGTTTGTGAGAAGAGAGCTTTCCCGCTAAAAATTATTTTCTCCTCGTCCCACTTTTTGCTTGAAAAATAAGTTAACCAGAAGGTGGAGCAATAAAACAAGAAATAAAACTTAAGTTTGGTTCAGTCAAGGACTGCGTTTGTCAGCCACGTTTGCAAGGATTGGGCATAAACTTGCTTTTTTCCAGAGATGGACAGACTACGGACAGAAATTGTTGGCAATGCACGCTGTGCGTACGTGGGAAGTGTCGGCAGGAATGACTTGGCACAATCCCACTGAGCGTCAGCAGCTCAAATGCATGAGCAACCGTCCTTCCATCGAGAGATGTTCTTCGGCAGACTAGCAATGAAATAGAAGGGAAAAAAAAGTGCCTTTTTCTAAGCTCCAAGGCTGGTTCAATTGCTATGATTGTTACAGAGAATCACAACTTGTGATCACAACAGAACTAGCAAATCTTAGGACTTGGAAGTAAGCAGCTTTAAGTGGGAATTAACTCTGGATGCACGCTTTTCCACGCTGCTGTGGAAAGACAGGATGTCTAGATAGCATCAAGGCTCAAATGCACATTTCTGTAGTTTTTAATGTGCCTTTGCTTAAAGATTAGATGGCTGTGATGCATCCAGAGACACTGACTTCAAGGGCAAGAGATAACATTAGCTAATTAAAACCCTACCTTTATAAAGGCCAATCTGATCTCATGAGGTTATTTACAATTTTTCAGGTACCTGCAGTGAAGAGAGGACAAGGTTCCTTTTCCTTGTTCTCTGTTATTCCAGGTAGAAACGGGTGCCAGTGTTAGCACTAATACTCAACACAAATAATGCAAATATCTCTTTTTGTTTGATTTAGAATGTCAGTTTGTCCCTGAAGCCAGTTTCGTTGTGCTTCTCATTGATGTCAATGTAGCAACCCACTTAGGAAGCCAGATTCTCTTTTACGAGTTAAAAAGAAGAGCTTTCAAACTATGAAAGTGTGGATCTTGCTTCTTAAAGATAGCTGAAGTACTTTTAGCTTGTGATTTTTATTATTCACATACAAATCTGGATAAATATTTAACAAAGCCAATACATACACTTAGATGGGGTACGCTTAGTGCTTTTAAGAGCACTGATTACTGCTTGCCATGGGCTCTTCACCCACAGTGGGAACTTTTACTGCTCTGTACCCTGCAGAACTGTCTAGTGGGTCAGAGGGTTAAAGCTGCAGAAACACAATATGCAGATTTCCTTGGCTCAGGAATATTTAGAGATAAACAGAATATAAAGATGTTGTCAAAGTCATTTATGTTATATAAATCATGAGAAAGCAGAATGTGTGTATTGGAAATAGTTATGTTTGTTTATTAATTTAAAATATCTGCCATACTTAATGTTTATTTTTTTAGGCCAAATTCCTCACATTTCACTGTAGAACTTAATTATCTTTAGATGGGAGTTGTTAAAAGCACTTAATCAAGCTGGCTACCTAAAGCAATTCCTTATAAAGTGAAAATAAACATCAACAATAAGCACCCTCATTTTTATACGTGGGTTGTCAGACAGTTAATTAGCAATAAATGAAAGATAGCTTCCAATTTGGTTTTCACAGTCTTTCAGACTTGCTTTTTTTTTTTTTTTCTTTTGCAATTCAAGCCCGGTTAAAACTGTGACTCTACAGGTAGGCTTAATGAATTTTCATATTCAGAGGGAATGTGGAAATGGCAAAGCACCAATTGCAACAGGTGCATCATGTCCTTTAGTCCATGTTGGTTTCTCAGAAACACTGAGAAAAACAAGATTTTGAAAATGGTAAATGTTTGCATTTTATTTCTTCTGTGTTGCCAAAAAATCTACCAGTGCTGGACTTCAACACATGGAAATATCACGTATGAAATAACTTTTTCACAGCTACTTGGCTTGCACTTTGCTTTGATGTTTGTTTTACCCGTGATGCAATTGTTTTTGCCTTCTGTCTCCTGTTGCTACAATAAGCCATTTCCCATACATGTCATCTCCAAAGGGGAAAAGACCGCATGGAAACAGAACAAAGAAAACAGAACAAAAGAAAATCAGGGATTTTTCCAAAGGCCCATTTGATGTACATGTATAAACAGGAAAAAGATGCCTGAGGAGGTAGGAGCCAGGAACTGTACTAGCAGACAGCTGTTAACTTGTGTAGTTAGCAGCACTTTGGGATTCTGAATAGTAAATAAATAAGTTATTCCATACACATAGTGAAGAAAATGCTCATTTCAGTACCTTTAGTGTAATGTTTAACTGTATTGCAAACTCTTAGCAACGTAAGTTAAACTCTTAGCTTCATGTATTTCTTGTAACACCAAGTCCAGGTATCAATAGCTCTTTTGGTTCTAGCCCCAGAAAAGGCAATACTTCAGGACACCAGAACAAAGCAAGAAAAAGTAAGAAACACCTCACAGCAGAACTCAACAACTCATACATGCAGCTAGATTTTAAAAAGCCCAACATGTTGCTCCTGAATCTTATTAAATATTTGTTTAAAAAATTCAAATGGGAATTGCTCAAAACTAAACTTTAAAATTCAAGTTCTTGTGGTCGGTATTAAGTATTCTTGAATCTGGACCACAGTGTTTTTACATTCTTAATTATTTTTTTCTAAAGAGAGAGAGGCAAGGTTTTAAAGACTGACTTACTACCCAAAATAATATCTCATGAGTTATAACAGTCTTGCTTCTTCCCAATGCAAGCTTTTAATGTCACCTTTAATTTACTGCAAGTATGCTTGGGATAGAGGAACTGATCTGCCTGCCCAGCGGAGCCTGGTTTACTTACTACCTTGGGTAGAGTATGGGGGCAGAGAAACTAGTGTTTACATACCAAAACAGAAAGCAAAAGGCATGTTATGGAATAAAAATGCTACTAAGGAGGGAATACCCAACTCACTGCATAACAAATATAATGCAAGCATTTTCCCTAAGGAAAAAGGAAAATATGTTTTTCAACTCTGTATTTCCTCTGCTGTTCTCTAGCCTATTTTTTTCATCCCTAATTTCTGTTTTTCCTTCAGATCCTTACGTCTTTTGTCTAAGCCCTTACTCTTTGTAACTTTTCTCTTAAAATATCACTCACTCTATTATTGGAATCTGTGTAGGCCTCTCTCATGTTCCCCTTGACAACAATGTGTTTTGCTTTGACAGAAACAAACTTTTTCTGTTTGATGTGTTCCCTGTTTACCCGGGTATCTAATCACTGCAGTTATCATCACTGCTCATTCCAAGCCCTGTTTTGTCAGACTGTGCCCTGAGCCCTCTTTTCCTGAAAAGAAAATGGCCTCTTATTTACAAACCATCATATCCCTGCCAAAATTTCCTGTGCTGTATCAACTTAACTCTATTTTCTGTTAATTTCTGCCCATTACAAATTCACATCAGTCCTAGCTGACATTTAATTTGTACCCAAATCCTGAGTGAAGCGAGCAAGAAATGACTTGATGTAAGTTCTCAATAAATAGCCACATTAAATGAAGAGGTCACATTAAATAGACAGGAACAAGGCCTCCAGAAGTTAATACTATAATTAGATTTGTAAAGCATCGTGTATAAATAAGTATGAAATTTTGTAAGATGTGGTCCTATCCTTTACTATCTATATTTTAAAGTAAGAAGTGAAGATGGAGAATTAGTGTATGGAATATATTAGAATAGAACTGAAATAGTCTTTTGAGTCAGGTATTATATAGTCAAATATTTTGTTTTTCAAAAAAACAATGGGATCTGTTTGAGGAGAGAGACTAGCAAGACTTCTCCAGTTTAGACAGATTGATTTCTGCTCATTTAGCAACTCTAATTAGGTTTGATCTAATTGTCTTTATTAATTGTCTCTGAACATTCTGAATTATGCAGAGAATTTGGGTTATGTGATTTAGTGTTGGATTAAAAAAAAAAAGTCACAGCTTAACTTTCTTTAAAATAGTGTAGAACTTTGTTCACAGTCAACGAAGTTCATTATTTTTTTGTTCAAAGCCCAGCTGCAGGCCTGGAGCATTTCTCATAAACATCAGGAAGTACCCGAAGCCACAGTCAGGATTAAAGAGTTGATCTGAACCTTAGATCTCAGCTTTAAAGCTGTAATGTACAGTGAATTCGGTTTCATGGTAAAGGAAATGATAATTGCTGAAGTATGTTTTCTTAAGTTGCAAAATAATTTTTGAAATGTTTTTATTGAAACCTCTGTCAGCGCTGTGCATGAGAATGAGTGGACTTGCAGCGCAGGATTTATGCGTGATCACTGGAATTGTGTATCGGTGTCACTGGTACAGAGACGAGGCCAGCGAGGCCACTCCTTTGTGCACAATACCAGATCCACAGTCCCAATCTAGGGATTATCTAAGCAAGCGAATTAACAATTTCAATATGCTATTCCGAGAATTTCGTCTGAAAGATGGCTCAAGTTCCTGGTTATCTGGCAAATACACTCTCATGAGAACTAAGAACTCAAATGCACAAGTGATATCCTTAGTTAGGAAAGTGCAGAGTAAATTCCTCGGTATAGTAGTATTGTATTAGAAAAAGCGCTTTGCTCCTGGCTCCCTACAAATAGAGTCTGGTCTGCAGGGCTGAAAGGAGTGGAAGAGCACAAGTAAGTATCAAACAGGTTTCTACATGTCTTCTACACCTGGGTAGCTGCATCAACCAAACCACACACCCTGTATTCTGTTTCCATAGCAGTTTGTTTAATCTGAACATTTTACTACATGAAGGCGACTGTCTTTATTGTATTTTCAAGGAAAATAAAATACGAGCATTTGGTGCTCCCTGACCTATTTCAAGGGATGTTGCATTTAAACATTACTTCTTTTCACAAGTGGCCATATTTACTCATATGCTGCTTCATTCATGTAAATGATCCAGACAAAATATAATTCTTAAGACTGACTGCTGCACTCTTGGAAACTTGGCTTTCTTGAGTATTTCGTATAGCAGATGTAGAAAGTGCACTTTATATAGAACTTGCACAAATCAGAAACATCAGCAAAAGTATTACTATCTGCAATCTACATAAGCACAGACACGTATCTGTTTTCACAGTTTCAGTGGATCTGTCACAAGCTGCCTATAGAGGCAATAGGTTTTAGTTAAGGTGCTTGTGAATTCAGTGTTGCAATGATATAAAAGTATGGATGGACCCTTAAGCCTCTTGACCCACCCTCAGTTCTGTGGGCTTCCATATAGATGGATGCTTGAAGGTTCTGGCCAGCAGTTGTAGACTTTCTTCAAGGATTCGTAGTTTTCAGAAACTTTGCTAAGTTATATCAAAGTCATTAATAAGAGTTTAATATATTTTCCTCCTACATGTGACTGTAAAGACTGAAGTCACTTTTGTCATCTTGTATTGCACCCTCTCTATGACAATATGAATATTTCAGCGGTGTCTTAGCACTTAACTTCACTCCAGATGCAGTCTAGTTTGGATGTGTTGCTCCATTTTTAAGGCTGTCTTTTTAAATTATGGAACAGCAAAATAACAAAGGCTTAATCTCAGTTTTAAACCTTTTCCTTAAATCTTATTTTAGCATCTTTCATTTAGAATTAATCAATTACAATGATCTGATATATAATACAGTAAGTTAAAATTAATAGGGCTCAATCTCTACTGCTGCATATTTAAAGGAAGCACATTTGTCACTATGGAAAGGTATTTCTCCTACATGTAAAATGAATTAAAAATGAGCACCACACAGTGAAGTGATGCAAAGATTGCAATAGAAAGAAAAATGAGTGCATTGTTTCATTATGAAATGTTTCAGCCTAGACCTTCCTCTCAGGGCACACGAGTGGGGCAAGCTGCTAAACCAGAGCTATTAAGGAACTGGGAGCACAAGATATGAAAACACGTTAACAGAGGCTGCACTGGTGTGCTGATCCCTGCTCAGGAATGGCATCTGATTTCCTCAGCAGTGGTTGTGCTGGGAAGGTAGTGGTGATGAGGAGTGAGGAATAATTGGAATGGCTTTTTTTTTTTTTCAGATGTTTCCAAAGTATGGATGTAACCTCAGATGCCAAAGATGCATTTCAGTTCAGGACCTCAATATGTTTCTTGCTGGTTGCTGTATCACTAGTTTGGTTTTCATATTATTTCAGTCTTTCATTTGTGTGCTTGAATTACTGACACAGATATCGGTAACGGGGAACTAGCAAGAGTTATTATCTGGACTCTGATGGGAATCAGCTCTCACAATTGAACTAATTTTGCTGTACATGAGCAATGGACAAGATGCTGAAAGGCCCATAAGAGAGACAGTGACTAGGAATGAGCAGCAGTCGCAGTCAGAACATTTGCCTATGACAAGCTAATTTCTGTGTGCTCTCAAATTCATCCTAAGCAAAAGATACATGGGCTACATGAATTGTTCCCATAGGTGCAGCCTGATCTCAGCCATTCTTCATCTTGGACATCTTTCAATCATGCAGTGGCTTATCTGCATGAATTACTTGCGATCTGAATGCACAGTGAGTCCAGTCAAGAAATGAGAAAGCAAGAGAGAAGAGGGGTCATATGCATCAGCTCTGCCTTTGAAAAATCTACATGACTTGTATGATCAAAAAGAACAGACATCACTATTTGAAGACAAGAGCTGGAGGGCATTCACTTGAGAGAGGGTTCAAGTGGAGTCCAAGTGGATGACAGTACACTCTTGAAGCCCTGAATAAGGCCAGGAAATAATTTTTGAGAGTGGTGGAAAACAGGACCGTAGCCTCCTCCATGGGATGTGCTAGTGCATGCACTTAAGGCAATGTGGTGAGGGAACTGCTGTTACTCTGCAGAGCTTTCCCTACTGAATCAAGCCTGCATCTGTCTATGAATGGGAAGAAGGGACAGACGGATTCAAGTCCAGCATGCAGAAATTAGGCTGGCCTAATGTGCTGTCTATTTAGGACTCCTCCTCAGTCTTATTTACTGTACAGGAGAACTCTGCCAGGCATCTTTATTACATTGAGATCCTAGTTGCTAAACTCAGGTGCAAAGTTTGCAATACTTTTCTAATTTCTAGTGTACCTGTAAACTGCTTGAAGTGAGTCTTTTTGGTGACATAAGAATTATACAGCAACCAAATCTGCAGGACCATCTCTGAGATGGTCTGGGAACATCCATAACCAGCTCTGAAGGGTGTTGGGAAAGGACAAATCCCTGCCCGCCGGCACGCCGTGAAAGCACAGACAGTGTTTTGCTATGTGTTTGTGTACACACAGACAGGCAAAAATGTAGGCCAGAAATGCCCACTGCATTCAGACTTCTGTCAAGGGAAACAAAACCTCATCCAGAACACAGAAAGATGTTTTGAAAACAGGTTCTCTCTCACATGGCTTTGTTCTGTTTTTCTCATTCCCAAACATACAGTTAACTCCTGCGCTATGGAAAGGAGACTGGCAGACGCTATAAAAACACAGTGATATCTCCCAGCCTCCCAGGAAGATAAAAAACACCAGCTTCCAGCCCTTAGAAGTCGTTAAGCACATTTTTTAAAAGTTATTTTTTTAGAAGGACACAATTTTTTTCTAAACTTCAGGAGTTTTTAATGGTTCCCACCAAAGCCAGCTTTATGGTTTTATAGCGAGAAATAGGACATCTGGTTCTACAGAGCAAGAAATACAGATCAGTCCCAATACCAAAATACAAAAATCTCTTAGCCATTTATAGTTTTTCTGTAGTGCTAATGGCAGAGAGTGAAGGATACAGCAGTAATGCTAGACTGATCAGCATTAATTTGAAATGAACTACAAAATTATTAAGATTTACCCAGTATGATAAATGAAGAAAAATTCAGGATGAATTCTACTTTATATCATTTTACATATCTCTGGCCCAAGCCATGATTCTCCTGAGTGCATTTGCCCCTTTTTCAGCCAAAGACACCTGTGACAGTTGTCTTAACCACTGTCCTTGTGATAGCTCCCTCATAAAAATCTGTTTCTTGAACTATTTTTTAGCATGTGGTTTCCTTATTTCTGTCTGAGTCACTCCTCTGAGAGATGTTACAAATAAAAGTAATTTTAAGCAAAATTTGTACAGGAAGGATGCTTTTCCTGAAACAAAGGTTATCAATCTTGCCTTGGACCAGTCAGCAATAGCCTTTAAGGAAAAATAAAACAACAATCTTATTTATTACCTGGTCTCCATCATCTGCTGTTGTTACATTCAGGACTTCTGCACTGCGAATTTGCTTTACTCAGACTGTTGTTATTTCATCATTGTCACTACTAACCTTTTAATTTCCACAGATTTTCATCTCTAAATGTCTTAATTAAGCAGAAATAATGAGATAGCAAATTCACTTATTAGCATCTTCTGAACTAAATACAAGACGAGTGATGCTAAAACTGCTCGTTTCGTGCATTTTATACAGGAATCATGAGCTATGAACATAGCAATCATGAACATTGCTACTGTTCAGGGAAGTGAAAAAGGAAAAAAAATATACACAGATTCACATATTTTTCCTTTCCACTTGGCTTCCTTTTTACCCTTCTTTCCACTGGAGGGATAGTACGGACCGTTGCTTTTGGACCAGATGGCTACCTAGGTGCTACCTAGATAATTAGTACTGTTGCTACTTTTCTTCCCTTAAATCTGTTTAGCCGATCCATTATGATGGCTATATTGATATTGCCTGACAATCTGTTTTATTATAGCCTAAACAAATGCTAATACTTTATTTAATTAAGAAGATCTATAGATTAAGCCAGATGCAATGTCTTTTTGTAACAAGGGACCTGTCCAGTGTTTTTGGAAGCAGACAAAAAATGAGACTTGTCACATTTCAGCCAAATAAAAAAAATGCAAGTAGGGCATTAGTCCAACACTTTGTATTGTGCATTTCAAAGTTTGCACCCAGTGGGTGGGGCAAAAATAAATCAGGGCCTCCTACGGTGAAAATGTATTTGGGATTCAAGCATCTAGAATCTGACCCTATCTTCTGCTCCCTGGGATTGTCAGCTGCTTCAGGGGTCGTCTGATATATACCTCCTTTTCTCACTTCTGAGAATTTTTAGCTTGGAGTGTGTTTGAAAACACTTCAGAAAAAGGGTGGAAAACACAGAGTGCCTTCTTTGAAATACACTCCTTTGTTAAATTCCTTTCCCAAGGGTAAAGAGACTCTCAAACACCTGAGGGCAACAAATGACTCTATTCAAGGCTCTCACAAATGACCTAATAAACTCCCAAAGGGTTACAATAGCTTATTTGTCATCATTTCTTGTCAGCTATTTATAGTATCAATGTAAATTGAAGCAAAACAGTAAATACCTGAGTTACTTTCTTTATTTTGAAGATTCTTCAAAGCCCAAATGGTGCTTTACAATTTAAAAACCCGATAATTAATTTTACAATTGACTTTAAATCATTCTCACATATTTTATGTTATGTTAAACAAAGTTTGTATCTACCCATATGCAAAATATCTGTCACCATTTCATTTACTTCCCTTGGAATATCTGCAGATAATGACTTTGTAAAATTCTGGTTTGGTTAACTTTTAAAATGTCAAATCATAGCCCGATGGACCATGTTACAAATTATCCTGCTAACAAGGTTTCCACATGGACCTTGGTGAGCAAGCATGGTGATCAATATGCTAGTAAAATCCTGATCTCAGTGGCAGTAATTTGAAGATGTAGTAACTCCCTTGTATTTCAGATCCTTCCTGGGCTGAATTCTGGTCCGTGTTGCTATCCATTGCATTGCTCTCACATTTATCAAATGTTGATATAGTATCAAATATATTTAATATTATAATATATTTATCCCGTCAAGCAGACGATGTACATGGCATCACTGACTTGAATTGAGTTGGGCAGATACGTGTTAAATGAGTCTGGTACAAATGGCTTTAACACTCTCACTAATACTTTGTAAGCAATACTTCTGAAGTATCACCGTGCTTCTAGACACAACTGAATAAAATGACTGGGGGCTCATTAGGTTTTTGTCTGGTGTCTCTTTTGTTGCAATTTATTTGCCCAAATCAATTCAAGTCAGTGGAGCTGTGCCAATTTACACTATCCTGCTGAAGTGGCCCTAAGAAATCATATTATATTCTCCCAGTTCCCTCTAGAGTATTTTTTGTGGACTGCATCATTTGTAATGCAGCACGTTAGGTAAAATATGTCTTTCCATCTCTTGCAACATCTTTTGCAATATCCTTTGACTTATCAGCTTCATTGCCATCCCCACCTCCTTCATATATTTCTTTTGATGTCTATGATGAAAACACCCATCTCCTGGCTGCAGGAGTCAAACATCTCGGTTTCCAGTTTCACTGGTCCATATACATATGCATATATGTATATATATCTATGTATGTATTTAAATTTTTGTAGTTATTACATGGATTCCTCCTGGGAAAAAGAAGAAAGAGACAGAATTCACATGAGGCAATTCTGAATGACACTCAGATACTGCTGTGGTCACAGCTGCAGCAGGCATAAAATTGAGAAGAGTAAGGAAGCATTAAAGGCTGTCAAAAGAAGCATTTGTATGTCCAAAACAAGTTTTAGAAAGATTTAGGCACCCAAACCCTCAACTCCAGTCCGCATAATTTCTTTAGCATATGTCTAACCTTGGATAGACCTAAAATCATTCTTTGACCACTTAGCTTCTAGATTCTTACAGTTCTGTCTTCAGGACATAGAGAGTCGAGCAGCTGGGTACAAATCCTGCCTGAGCCCTCCTGGAATACAGGGCTCAGGGGGAGAGCCAAAGTACCAGTTACCTGGACTCTGTCAGTGGGGACAGCATATGCCATATCTAGAGGATATTCTTTCCCGTCAGAAGTATTGATAGGATGGTCACATTCTGCAGGTGCTGGTTTCTTTCCATCAGCAATAGATGTTTAAACACGTCAAGGTTCATGCCTGTTTTAGATGGCTGAATTTAAAAGCAAGTAATTCTGCCTTTTTGTAGACATTATAATTTTGTGTGTAGTCACTATGTTCAAGGAAGGATGAATGCCTTTAGGCAGCTGGAGACAAAGGAGCAAAGGAAAATATATATGCTCTAATGTCTGGAAAAACTCTTCATGTTGCAGTTGTATCCCTGTATACATAATGGCTTGTGGGACTGAAAGACTCCAGGTTTGTAGGGAACTCATCTTTTCTGATCAGATGCCACAAAAGTGGCCTAGATTTCAGGCACACAAAATTTTCTGCTATTTATTTTTGTTTTGCACAAGGAGAAATCCTTTTAATTGGTTCTGGAGCATTATCTCAGTAGGTATGATTGATAATAACAATTGAATATTACGAACATAGATGGGTAGCTAATGTCAAATAACAATTTTGTAAAAGCCTGTTCAAGAGCTGGATTAGACTTGGTACTCAAAATGCTGACAGCAGTGAGGATAAATGTTATTGAAATATTGTTGATACATCCTTACATATGTCCTCTACATCATTCCTAACTTAATATGTGATAAACAAAACATCACTCAGGCCTAAGGAAAAGGAAAAAAAAAGAGCTGCTGTAATGTGGCCATGATATAGCGATAAAATCGAGTGCCTCACCAAGTCTCAATTTACGTATTTAAATGATCTTTGCCTTAAACAATGGTTGTAACCAGACAGACATATGGTAAATACCTCCCGATCCATTATGTGCTATTCAGACCAGGAAAGATGGTCGGGGAGGGGGAGGTTCGGTATTAAAAGTGATCTGGTGTTATGTACACTCAAGTAACCCCTTCATGGGGAAAAAAAAAAAAAAAAAAAAAGAAAAAAAACCCAAAAAACCGAAACCAACTTTGTGAAAAGGGAAGAAAAAATCTTACAAAGCCAAGCTGAGCACTTTGCTGCTGTGCGGTGCGAGCGGGGACCGGTCCCCCCTGCCGGGGAGCTGATGAATAATCCGCAGGTCTCAAGCTGAGCCCTGGGCTGGGAGCGGCTGGTATCCCATACTAACACTAATCAACCAGTATGAAACATCCATTTTAAACGCAAATGAGGGGGGCCTTTTCAAAGGAGACCCAAAGAGGGGAGGGAGGGGGAGTTCAAAGCTCAAAATGGTTCTTTCTTTCTCTCTCTCTCCCTCTCTTTTTTTTTTTTCTAAAGAAGACAGAAATATGGTTGGTTATTATCTAAGTTATTGCTACAAAGAATTTTGAAATTAAAAGATAAGCTTTCAGAGGAAGCTCAGTAATTTTCATAAAGAAGGACTTAAAACAGATGTGCCCTCTTTAATCGGGGTGTGCTTGAAAAAATATAAATGCATTTTTAACATAGCAGGGGGAAAAATCATATGGTTAAACATTTGTCTCCTGGGCAAAAAATAATTTTAAAAAAGTCTCACTGCATAAGTATCTCACAAATAGCCATCACTGGAACTTTCTTATCTAGCAAAAAGTGGGATGAATGATTAGCCAATGTTAGAAACCAGAAAAATATCTTATGTTGTTTGCTCTATTTTTTCCTTTTTTTTTCACTCTGGCTTTTTCCTATTCAAATACCCACTAAAGTGAATTAACATCATCATCAGGGTCAGTATGTGACTGCTAGTAAAACCCTAATATTTAGTGATATTTTATTGGTTGTCTTTCTTCCCAGTAAACTTTTTCTTGGAATTTCTGTGTCCAGTATCATGCTGTGGCAAACAAATTCTCAATCCAGAACTCTGGTCTCTTACCTTTAGTCTGGCAATATGGGGCTGCCCTTCCACATTCTGCCCAGAAAAAAAGGAGCCACTGATACAAGAGAAGGTTTCCTTGAATAAAGGCTAGGGACTGAGCTTTGAATGAGCTGAGGTTGCCTTGTTTCCCTAAGTCTATGCTGAAGGGGGATAAATTTTCAGTAGAAAGTTATTGCTACAATATGGAATTGCAAGGAGCTAATTTGATTTTCTGGAATAAAGTAACACGCCAATCCTCGTAGCAATCCTCTCCCCAAGAAAACCACATGTCCTGACTGGTTGCTCAACTGCAGCTTATAACAAGTCTGACAGCTGCCACGGGAAAGTTTTTGTACAGAACATTACTGACATGTTTTGTTAAGTACACAATGAGCTAATAATCCTCCAGCATTAAACTTGTGTACCTTTTGGCTGGAGAAGCAAGAAGTTGTAACTTCTTTCTTTTCAAGAATGCCTCTTGAAGAGGGCTATTTCTGAGGACCCACCCTTAACGCTCCTCAGCCAGGGCTTTCACAGCCTCTAGCAAATTTCCCACTGGTGTCAGAGGGAACAGCAGGTTCTGCATCTATACTTTCTTCTTGTTGCCATCCAAATTGGCTCAGGCTGCATGAGAGATGTCTAGAATGATCATCGCTGCATCCCACCCCATGCGTGCCTGTGTGGGTGGGGACGCAGACCTGTGTCCTCACAGTATGCCTTGTGAAGGGTCACCCTGTGCCAGGCAGCTCCTGGTGCTGCCCATGCCATGGCACCGCTCTGTCAATGAGCCCTCATTCCCACGAGGTCCCTTCACTCAGGAAATAACTTTGGCATAGCAAGCTTTTCTAGCAGGCACTGAACTGGCGTTGCTACCTGGAGCCTTCAAAGAGGTATGCCAGGACAGGAAGCATCTCCCTCGTTAGTTATCAGACCCACAGAAATTTTTTGCCCTTCCACGTATCACAGGAGTTTATTGAGAGAGTCTGAAAAAGGAGGGGAGGATGGGAAAACACCTTTCAAACAGGAACAAGACAGGCAAGGCATAAATGGCTGTTGTATTTTTCCTTGGGCAAATACGAGTCGGAGCCTTCTGTGGTTGCCTTTTTTTTTTTTTTTTTAACTTGCTTTTTAGCAAGTTGCTAAATTCTGTTAGTGGTTTACAGCTCCAAACGTCTGCTGTGGCTGGAGATCACAGGAGTGCTCTTTCCACAGGGCTTCGTTTTCCTTTTCTTGTGCTCTCCAGGACTTGTGCGAGAGGGAAGGAAGCACCATGGAGTGCTTCCAGGGAAGGGAGAGTTCCAGCTGGAGAGGAATTTGATGTTAAATACATGCATTTAACGGTGCAGTCACATAGGTTCAGATATTATTTTGCTGTGCACAGCTATAGTCTGGAACCCGATACTGCAAATCTGATGGCTGTAAATATGCTGTGAATTTTGAAGGGAGTTGCCTAGCTGGCAGGAATGTGGCCCTTCCATTACCAGTTATGTCAGCTGACAGCTGTACTCACAACTAAGCCACAGAACAATAAAACAGCACCTAATTATTAGAGGGAGTCAGGCACAGTAGGAGACCTGCTTTGACATTTGCCCATTTATGACTTAAATATTATGGCCACCCAGCAGTAGGAGAAAAGCAATACAACCTTTTGACATAAAAAGCAGCTATTATTTAGTTTTCCTTTTGTATAAGCAAAATAAAGATCTCGATACACACTGCAGCTCTTTTAATGAAAAAGTCAGAGGAAAGAAATTTGCTGAAGAAAAATGAGATGCCAAATGCAAATGTTTCTGTCGGCAGCATACAGAAATCATAGGTTGAGGAATGGCAGTTGTCTCAAGAACTGTGTTCACTTTTCTGTCAACATGAATATTTTGGTTTGGAATTCTTACTTTAATTGAATACGGCATAGTTTTAGCATAACAGAAATATAATGTTCCTTCTGCTCCTGTGTTCCAGAGCCCACTTTCAAGGCTGAATGATGACTTCTAATCTCTGTACTAACACTTCACATGTTTACACAAAACCAGCTGCTTCCCATAAATTGTTTGTGGATCATAAAGTCAGGCTTCTTTATGTCCCACATGAGACCTCATTCATGACCAGTAGCCTAAGAATGGACCAAAATAAAAAAATCCTGAACATAAATAGCAAGTACTTGATGATGATCACTGTTTTGGTAAGCCAGGCAAAGAGGGGAACAAAAAAAAGAGAGTGCCCCCAAAACTGACTGTTGTCACCTCTTGAACCACTCGTTCTCTACCCTGGTCTGTAGTAAACAAAGTTCTATCATTCTTTAACAATAAAACTTTAAAATGCTTTGAAATGCTGATCAAAAATGCAAACTCACGTTTTTTTTGGTTTTGTTTTTCATTCAGGAGTCTTCCAAGCAGCATTTATACAATATTGCACTTGGTACCTTGCCAGCTGATGAAATTTTGCTGCTATGTCGGCGCTAATACAATGGCCCATACTCACCGTGGATACAGTATGGCAATCAAGCGTGATTTACAACTAAACACAGGAACTTAAAAGAGTTGGTGTTACTGATGTGCCTCTATATCAAGGATTATAATGATGTGATGTGCTCATTTTAGTTATGCAAATTTCCATTATATAGACAGGAATTTACTACAGTTTTGCACTTGTAGCCCCTTGCAATATTTACTTTTTACAATTCTAGAAAAAAGGCCAAATCTTGTTTGCTGTACTCTCATGAGATGTCTCATTGAGTGTGAAAGTAGAACAGCATTTGGGCCAAAATCCAATATATTTTTTTAAAAAATCTGCTGTGCTATGTGCCTCTCGAATGTCTTTGGAATTCTTTTAATTCAAAATTATTTTGGCTTCTTCAGCTTCAGCACAAGTTAATCCTAAGTAGAACAACACTCATTAAAATTAAGAAAATGTTAGTTACACTGCAGCTGTAACTAAAACCAGTCCTTGATGTTATAAGAGCTGTACACTATTTTCAAGATATAATTGATACCTGTGATGATTTATTCAATCTATGCACACATTTTGCTAAATCCTTTAAACACTTCCCATTTTCTTTTTAGGGAACAGATCGTTAAAAAGGAGTGATTGCTGCAGTTTAGATGATACACATTTTATGGTGAACTTCATTTTAAGTTCTATTATGTAGCGTATTAAATGTCTCTTGATTCTGTTCATGCATTTGTTTGAGCTGATATAAGCTATATAGTTCCTAAGTGCCATTGATCGTCTCTAGAGAACAATAGCCTCTTCCTTGGATGCCCTACATTTGTAAACTAAATGAGTGCATTTAAGCTAAATTTGGGTTCTAGTCAGTACAGTATTTGCAGCATTAACATTTTTGATCTGTCATATCAGTTGTGAAAGAAAACAACTATGAAGTCTCCTTCGTGATTTGCTTTTAAGCTGTAACTGATTTCTACAGCCAAGTGCATTAATCATGGCTGGTTCTTTAATAGAAGTTCTCAGATTTGTGAAGTACTTTTTGAAGTTACTGTTAGCACTCTGTTTTTCTTAAGAAAGATTATTTACAGCCAGTTTGGATGGGGCTACCAAAGCAGTGGGGTTTTATCCTCAAGCTAGAGAGAAGTGGGTCATCTGGTCTCTTGATTTCTGTAGCATTTGTCTGACATGCAGTCCCTGGAGAATCCAAGTCAGATCAGAACTCACAGTTCTTGCTGAAATGAATATATGAGTTAAAGTTTGCTTTCATATGGTGTTTTGCAATATCTCTGCACACAGGCATCTCCTTTGGTATTTTTTCCATATACAAATGATGCTACTGTAAAATCTTAAAGTTTAGATAAAGCACTTTCTTTCTTTCTTTTTTTTTTTTTTTATTTCAGCACTCAAGGAGGACCTTCTGCTTCTGAATCCAGACTCATCTTTTCCCTCTTGCTGACACCACCTCATGCTGGAGATGTCACTATTTCTGTGGTCTTAACTCCTTCCCCAGATGGAGAACTCTCCTCTGGATTAATATTTAGCTGCAGAGAAGTATAAACTGAATGAACTGAAGAAAGGAATAGTGGCTTCATTTTGGTTAAAAAAAAGGCAGAGACATACCTATCTCTCATATCAAGTAGAGATTAAACAGAAAAGGCAACACAAAATAGGAAGGAAACAATTTTCCCACAGAGTGCTCTCTCAGCATAAAGGAATTTAAAGGAAATCATGTCTGTAGGATTCTGCGGAACAGTGACAGCACTGTGCAGCTGTGGCAGAAAAAAAAAGCAGCGGTGGGTTCAAAGCAAATTTTGGTGGGTACATGGCCTGTATGGACACAGCCTCTTCTTCATTTGAAGGATCTGGTGGGTTCATGTTCAGATTTCACAAACTCTTTCATGAGAAAATAAACCTTGTATTCAGAGAAAAAACTCATAGAAGCTCAGTGAGAAGATACTTCCAGGCTTTTTCCTCTGATTTCTCTGCCCTCCACCCCCGAATTTCTGGTGATCTAAACAGTGATCCAGTTCTGAGGGGACTTTCCATGTAACCTACAAACATTCTCATTTTGGTCTTATCTGTGATTTGTCTATGTTAGCACAACTGGTGGCTCTTCTTTTGTTTGCCTTGCACTGGAGCCAAAGGAAATATTCACTTTTGTCTAAGGAAGTGGTATGGAGCAAAACAAAAAAAAAGAAGGATTTGAATAACCAAAAAAAATGGCCCAGTATATGCAGGTTGATCAGTGTGGTGGAGATCTGTAAAACTGGGGAACAGAAGGATAGGTCTGCAAAATTATCAGCTTCAGCTTTCTCGTTCTAATAATGGAACTATTTATTACCAGAAAATGCATTTTAGTCTCTTGCATCAGTATCAATTTTATTCAAAGAAACAAAACTTGCTCAACAAGCTTATAAACATGAGGAGGAATGATGATGGTTTCCAAAAATGTGTCTGTATAGTAAATTTTCCAAGACCTGAGTCCCCTAGTGCGAAAAATGTGTATTGCTGTGTGCCTGTGGCCATAATTCTTTATATATGAGAAGGTAATAGATTGTGCTTCTAATAGGAAAAAAATGAAACAATATTAAATGATTCTCCAGCTTAATTAAAAGCATAATTATTAAACAAATTGCAAACATCTAGACTGAGAATCCAGATTGTCTGAGAAGAAAAGTTCATAGATGTTTTGTGTGTCCTGTCCTCCATTCAGACATCAGATCCTTGCTGAGCAGCAATGGTACTACGCTGGAACCTGTGCCAGGTTACAGCAATAATTGCAAGCCCCCCAGGATCCAAGCTCAGAAATTTTTGTATGTTCTCAGGAGACAAAGATGAGTGATCATCAAAGGCAGAAGAACACAGCATGACTGTCATAAGCCTGAAGTTACAACTTAGACATGCAATAGAAAATATCATTGGTACCTCTCCAGTGCATAGCCTGTAGTAATTAAAAACTTGATCCCTGCTGTTTTATCATCTCATTAGCAATGGGGGCACAAGACTTTTATCCTTGTTTGTCAGGAATCAAACATACCAGAGGAACTCTGATTATAAATTGATGAAAGTAAAGTTAAACTTTTAAATAAGAGCAGTTTCAGTTCACAATGTTTTTAAAGCTGATTAAAGAGATCTCATTTCAGTAAAAAATAATACCCAAGTCCAGCACAGATAGGAGAGGTCTATCTGGGAATGGGACCTGAAATAGCTTTTGAAAAAGAGCATGTACTTTTGAAGTGTGCTGGTTGAGAAGGAAATACAAGCCCTTTCTGATAGTTTTAATACAACGATTTTCAAACTTTTGATGAATTTTAGCTCTTCAGACATTTCAAAAATATCAAGTTTGTGATCGTTTTCATTGCATAAAGTTATTGGGCAAAGAGGTATTTTTACCATGTCAGTGCATACAGTGTGGTACTTTGTTTCCATTAAATTATAAATTCTGTAAGTAACAGCAGTAGTGGCTTCCCCTCAAATACCTCGCCAACAACCAGTTCAGCATTTGTTTCGACAATGCAGGACTACGGTAGAATTGAAAGCCTCTTGAAATCAATGCAAAAAATCCTATTTATTTTTGTGGGTTTGGATCTGTCCCTTTAAGGACAATTCTTCAGTTCCAGGACGGTCCCAGGTTTCCAGAAATATTGTCACTTTATTGCATTTTAATAAATCTCTGACCTGAGCAGTGGTATCAGCACTGAACTGGGCAGACACAAATTTGGTGGGAGAGAACTGATGGTAACATTATTTTCTTTTGTTTGATACCATCTGAAATCACATTTTTCCCCCCTTTTTTTTATTCCCATGAATCTCTGTTTCTCCTTCCCTTTCTTCTTCTTCTTAAGATCTGTGACTTTCTTGTCGGAGGTCTAACAGGCTAACATACCTGAACCACTGAGCTGATTTTATTAACAAGTTTTTATCCCAATGAAAAAGCTGGACCTATGTCTTTTCATAGCGAGTAGGAAGCCACCCTTGATGTTTTGAGTCATTATAAGAAAGGATACCATTCACTATTTCAGAGCCATGGTGAATCAAAAGTAAAGAATCTGAATATTTTTTTTTCTTTCAACCTGTCAAGAGACAAGTCCTTTAAGCCAAGAAGACTAATCACGAACTCAAGGACTTTTTTCAAGTGAAAAAGGCAAGCAATGAGAAACAAAGCAAAAATGATGATACAGTAACTCATTATTTTACTGTGATTACTTTATGAGAAATAAAGTTATCAGATTCAGCAGAATTCATTATGTTTGAGCAAATGATCCATCAAAGACAGGAAAGAATTGCATGTTAAACTGGCTTCTTTCACAGAAAATTGCATCTTTCAAATATTGGTTTTACAGCAGATAAGTGAGTCGGTTGCTTAAACACTCTCTAATCAGTGTAAAAACTCAGAATTATTCCAAATTAAAAATAAACAACCAGATAGGTTATTTTCTGAAAAGTTACAATGAAGGATTTATTTTTCAAGATCGAAAAAATATACTTTAAATGTTGACCATTTAATTAAACTGAAATGCATCAAACAGAGAAGTGACAGAAAGGAAATCTGTTTCGTAAAAGAGCGTAATTGGCTTATTGAACTCATTTTCAGTGTGCAGAGTGTGGAGGCAAGAACTTAATGGGACTTCACAAAAAGTTTTGTGAAATTATCATAGCTCTTTTTTAAAATTGCAGGTTTTGAAGTGATATAAGACTTTATACTTCAGGGCACAACTCAGTCTCAAACTGTTGTGGCTTGGGGAGAAATCTTTCCCCACAGGCAGGTTACCCTGGGTTCCTAACTGAAGCATTCCTTTCCCCTTCCTAGGCAGCATCTGTTACTGGCTTTCCTTACAGACAGGATGCTGGGCTGACTATACCACCAGTCTGATCAAGTATGGAATTTTGACTATGCATCTAAATGAAAACAGAACTCAGCAAAGTAAAAAAAAAAAAAATTGAGCAGTGGGATATTCTTTCTCTACAGGGATGTTTAGTCAGAATTGTGTAGTTCCCAAATGGACAAAGGAATAAGAGGAAACATATTAAAAAAAAAAAAAAAAGATATCTACACTGATTCCTGAAAACATTGTTAAGACCATATGTTAAAAGATTGAAGACAACTATCCCTAGATAGTTGGACAGAAAATAATATAGACCTGAGGTTTCGACTACAAAAGCAAAAGCCAAAATAATCTTTCTAAAATTTTAACTATCTGGCTACAGATACCTTCCAATGGCACATGGCAAATCTGAAATCTGCATGATTTCTTAACACAATTTAACATTATTCCTAGTGAAATACAAATTATGGTATTCTTACACTATACAATCTCCTAAACAGAAAATATTTTATTTTCTATCTACATACATCTAAAAATGCCTCAATTTTTTAATGATCTAAGGCATGAATTATTTTTCATAATATTACTAACAATCTGCTGCACAGAATTCTAATATTAAATCTTAGACCTCTTGATTTTCAGATTAAAGAGAAATAGCAGAATGAAAAAAAGCAAATAAGAGTCTTCCACCAATTCACTTTGAATCCTCAAACTGAAAACACAGATACCTCAGACTAAGTTAGCCCACATGGACCAGCATGATATTTCCAGAATCAACTTTTTTCAGCCTCAAACCCTTTAAATTAACAACAGTTGAGGAATGCATCATGGTATGTATGCGGCAACTAAAGAAAGAAAATGGTCTCACAAGATTGCCATTCAATTCTATATTTAACCTTTCGTAATGTTCAGTATCAGCAAGAAGGATTCATTACACTGGATTTGGTCTCAGGTCTGTGTGAGGGGAGCATTGTCAGAAGAAGGAATAGGAAACGTATTTATTCACGTACGTCCTTTTTTTAGGGTGGCTTGTAATCTTCTTATTAGGCTGAGTGGTTTGCTTCATTAAATTTCTATTTGTTTTCCCAGACTGATAAGAATAGGCTGTGTACATGTTTGGGGGGGTTTCTTAAACAAAATATTAAAAGATAAAGGATTTCTATTTCTTCCATCCCTTTCTTTAACCCATTAATCCATTAAGCATTATCCAAAGACAGCTATGAAGAAAAGTCTGGTTTTCTATACATATGTTCTGTGTTCAGGGCTATATATCATTACTGCTTGCACAGAGACATGTGTTTGCATATACAGTAGCTTCTCCCTGTGGTTGCATACACAAGTTACTTGTCCACTGCTTCCTTTTTTTTTTGTGCAACCTAGTTCCTCCCCATGCGTTCTTTTTCCAAAAGAATTGTCCAGTGAAAAGGAATATCATGATGGCATTGGAATGAATAAACCTTGCAGAAATGTAGTAATTGCAGCACTGCAACTGGGATTTACAATAAAGAAATCAAAAGATTCCCTCCACGAATTACTAGAAGAACTTTCTAATTCCCTGATCTACCCAGATCCAACTGGATAAATAGCAGAAAAAGCAAGTTCCCCTTCAAAACTGAACATATTACAACAATAACACTGGGTTCTCCGATCTGTTTTGTTGTGTGTCAGGTAATTCAGAGTAATCTGAAACGTCAGATGACTAATCTGAAAATTCAGATCCGATCTTCTTGTTTGTGTTTGTAAAACAAGCAAAGTGCTTACTAGGCTCTTGTCATAAACCGTGTAAAATCCTTGTGGCTATCTCACAGAAATGTTGAGCACCCACAGCTGCAGTTGGCTTCATTTGAAATGGCAATGATCTACAGCCTTGGAATGTGGTTTCTCACTCAATAAATTAGGCAAAAAATTCAAAGTGCAGAATACAGTTTGCCTTTAATCACATCATCATTTGGTTGAAACAAAATGAAGGTAACAAAGATCTCAAGGGTCTTAAAAAACAAAATATAGTCAAAAATTATTACTGGAAGGACACACAATTGTATTGCATAAGTGCAACCTCATCACTGCTAAATATATTGTAGCCTGCTTATAGTGATTGCATCTTCTGATCTGGAGCTGAGTAAGCAAAGAGGAAAATGTTATTTCGATTCTGAATGGCGGCTTCTTCCCAGGTAGTGTTCTGTATCGCAATTTTGATTGTATGAGATTCAAAGAGCAACTGCACATGGATGTTACAGACCACTGCTTATATTCTCCAAGACCCTCTTCTTTCAAATTGTGCATTTAGTTAAAATAAGTAAATTAAACTTACAGCAATGTTTCTAAAGTATACTTAACTTGAAATTTATTCTTTCTGGTTTAGCCATACTATAGTCTAAGAAAAAATGGATAGTTCAAGTACTAAAGAAAGATGAAGCAAATACTGCTTGCTCTGAGATTGAGAATGGTATGAATTTCCTACCAGAGACCACCATGCAAGACCCTATATAAGACAGCCTAGCACTGGCGATACCAGGCCCACTTACAGTCCAGTTACTATGGGTACAGCAACGGAAGACCACAGAAGCCAAGAATATCACAAAGACTTGTCAGGATGTCTAATACTCACAAAGAACCGTAGCCAAGAATAGCATATGCTTGCTCCTAACTATGCACAGCCCTCTGCACAGATAGGCAGCTGCACTGATGGCATGTACCCCTGCCCAAGGGCATAAGCTGTGAGGACAAAAGGACTCGGAATCATGAAGAACGTGGAGATACCTGTTAGAACCTGAGAACCAACACGTTTCTAGGGTTTTCAGGCTTCTAAGCAGTTTTGTTTCCACCAAAACTGCAGAAGGAGGCAGGAAAAGGATGTACAGATCAAACCATGCAAAATTTCAGTTTATTCTTGATATGCATTCGCATTCTGATGAGCACTGCATTTGGCTTTTCCCTTGGGGCATCAACAACAAAGCCTCATTGGCCCATCTTAAACTGGGGATTTCAAAGCTGCCTACAGCATTTGCAGGCCTGCTGAGCTCTCCCTAAAACCCATGTATGGTTTTTCAAGAGGATTGCTCTTTGATTTGTTTTTTTTCCTTTCACTACCCAACAAGTGGTCCAGATTAAGGCTTGAGTGCTTCCTGCAACTATGGAATGCCTACAAAAATAAAACACATCTTAAACAGGGTGAGTACTAGGTCAAGTCTATCTGCTGTAACAACTGTCTGAGCTGAGCGGAGTTTAGAACAAAATCTGGATTACAGATCTCTTTCTATATACAAACTATAAACATTGCCACAGAGAAACCGAAGAAGTCTCTTAAAATCATATATGTACCAGCAACATCAGGTCTACTATACAGCAGGTCAAACAAACAGCTATTATTACCTTTTCTCTTTTTTTTTTTGGCACTGTTATTATTTAAAATATGTCTGCTTCTTCTGAGATGATGAGAAACACTTAATTCCCAGGCACAGAAGGAGAACTTCAGAGATAAATATGTTTCTGGCTCACCCAAATCAAAGCTGACCCTGCAGTTGAAGTTGGTGATAAAAAAAAAAAAAAGAAAGAAAAAAACAAAAAAACCTGTTCCCCTTCACTATAAGCGGAAAAGAAACTTCAGCAAAGATAGTGCAAAAAAGGAAAGAAAAAGATTGCTCACCTTCGACCGGCTCTTTTAGGATCTTATCATTAATATAACATTTAACAGGCAGCCGTCTCAAGCGTGAACCAGCCATGCCTCCTCTTTAAAAGTTTTTTTTCTTAGCCAAGCTTAAAAAACCTTATTTTCAAGCATAAATTCAGTAAAAAGTCACAAAGATGCAGCATGCAGCCAGACTATATAGGGTGTTAAAGTACAATCTTTCCTTACACTTACATCTGTGATTCGTGCCCAAGGCTGGATCCAAAGTCACTGAAGTCAACTGAAAGCACCAGCTGTCCATCTGCAAGAAGAGAGGTTGCTGACAAAAAATCAGAACAATGTCCTCGCTAATGGGATTGCACAGATCCTACAGCCAGGAAGGACACCCAGGTGATGTTCTGGTTTATGCATCCCTCCTCAGGTTCTGGCAGAGACACTTCCATAGAATTTATTCTCTGTTCTGTCCAACTGGAAACCCCACTAGAAAATTTGAAAAATAGAGAAAATTCTTTTTTTCAGGGAAGGAATCCCTTTAGTTATGTAGGAGACATTCTACCCAAAATAGATGCAATTCATACAGCTGCTCAAATAAAATAATTGCATTTTGTATTGTTTGCATTAGTCTCTATTATTTATTACACTCATAGAGAAACAAGTTAAAAGAAAATTATTCAGGTCAAACTCAAACACTTAAAAATAAGAAAATGCCAGGAGTTGAGATGCTCATCAAGGAGTATTAGCCTCCTGCTGTTTATACATTATGGTAGACTTCTTAATTAAATAATCACTTTTTTTTTTTTCCAGAGAAGCTCATTCAGCACATGGAGGCAGACTGGTGCTGTTCAGTGCTTCCCTTTATCTCCAGTGCTGGTGTGTACCTCCCTACCTGATGTACAGCACACAAACTGGCTTTGAGACAGAATGATTCATTTCTTGATGGACCTTTCAGTAGCACTTACCACTGAAATATCAGTATTTTAAAAGGATAACTTATGCTTGCAGGCTTCGTAAAGGCAAATGGCAGCATTAATTTTTTAACACAAAACCACAACAAATTTATCCTTCATTTTACTCCCAGAAATGACTGAGGCAGTCAGCTGAGGTCACACATTCCAGGACAAACAGATACAGTTTGGTAGAACTACAACCAACTGAAGGATGTCTCGTAATGGGAAGCATTGGGTAACCTCCCTCACAAACAGTGCAATTGGCTCCGTTTGCTATTTTGTGCAGGAAATGTATGCTTCCTCTTGAAAAAACCCAAAACGATAATGGTCATGCCCTTTCCTCCTGCCCGAAAGAATTTACAGGCAACTCAGACAAATAAAATACATAGTTTATTAGAAGTTAGGGAGACATTATTCATCATAGCAACAGTATAATAGACTGTGCCTGAAAAAGGGTTTTAAAGAAGGAATTTAAGATATCTGTCATATTTGGCGTATGCAAGAATGTATATATGCCTTATGCAAACACTGCTGGATTAAATGTAAGTTTTTTTGGTGAAGGCTGAATCTGGCCCAGAGGGAATAGTCAGAACAGATAATGGATACGAACATGATGGGGAGATGTTGGGTGAAATACACTTTGGGGAAAGTAGCCAAATTTATTTGCAGTTGTTATGGATTAATAGCCTTGTGTAAGTTGAAAAAGAACTTCACAGGGACAAATAGGATATATCTTCTTTATTCTGTAATATGGGTTTGAAAGGGCAAATCCAGTACTGCTGCCTTAGGGGAATGAATTACAACAGACCAAATAAAATAGATACTTCCAATTACCCTATGTTTGTATAGTTTGTATTTAAAAAATATCTACTCCCTTTATATGCAGAACGTTTCCATAAACTGCACTAAAATTCTCAGCTGGTACTCTCTCATCCCATTTTATACCCAAGACAGTTATGGCAGGTGAGCAGAAGTCTGGTGTCCAGTGTTAGAAGTTAGCGTCACAACCGTTACTAGCAAGACCTGACACTGAAATTGCTTTGCCTTTACGGGAACAGAACACTTTCCGCTGCTACAGGACTGGCCATTTGCAAATTTTGACTCCAAGGTTTGGCTTTCCATTTGGTCTGTGTACATGCACATGGGGGGTTTTTGTCTTCCCAGTTGTGCACAGCCAGCAACCTTGGCTCCTACATGGGTGGGCAGAGCCAAACTTTTCTGGTCCCCTGTGCCCCACACCAGGAGGGGAATCTTCTCTGCTCCCAGCTCACCTATTTTGTGTGGATGTAGGAAGGTTCCTTTGGCTATCTCATTGCTCTGACCAAGATGAGTCGCACTGAAACCAAGGGAATTACGGTGCTCAGACCCCCAGGAGGCCTCACTTTGCATGGTCAAGACTGTATTTCCTCACTGCTTGCTTAAGGAAAAAGGCTGAAGGCTGACCGTGCAAATGGAAACTGCACTATTCCTTTATCTGAAAAAGAGAGCAAAATACATTGAATATTTTCTCCCTTTGCCACACACACACACACCAAGCAACATGGATTTACATGAGCCTGCGCCGCACAACTCAGCCAAGCACATTAAGCTATCAGCACATCATCAAACCATCACCAACGCTTCCTGCCGCCTTCTCCCTGCTCCTTGTTATTTACCCTCTGCCAGGCGGCGGCAACCACAAGCTGCAGCTTAACAACTTGCACTACACTGAAAAGAAACCCCTGCACAAAGACGTGTAACCACAGAATTATGTCACTCAGTAGCAATTAGCTTTGTTTTCAATATACACAAACGTTGGGGCTGGGGAGGAATTAAAACGTAACAGCAATTGTGCGGGGAAGCAGGTGAGTGACTTTGTGGCTTATGGGGGATCTGTTCCTTCTCTTGGGATGGATAAAGTCCGTATTTCACGGAAGCCATTGCAAGTCAAAACACTGGCGTACGGGGAAAACTAGTGATTTGTATCTGATCTGAAACCACAGAACAAACAGGAGCAACGTTGCAGACTTTTGCCCTCGTGCAGTGACTGACACGATTTTTTGAACAGCTATTACATGTCTGAAAATTGACATATTACTGGTAGCACACAAAAGGCAGCCTCTTTCAATAGCTGTTACTCAGCAATCAGTGTCCAACCCTTAATGTTTTCTTTTGTTGAAAAAAAAAAAAAATCACAAAAACTAAAGTAAACCACAATCTGGTTCTGTGCCAACAATATTAACCAGCTTCTTTTAGAGCCTTTGAAGTTAGCAGGGGGCATCCAATCTTGTGGTGCAAGTAAAGAATGATACTTTAAGCGATTCCTTTTCATCCCTTTAACTTAATGAAAGATTAATAGCCTTGTTATTTTTGTTTCTGCTTTATTTTCTATATTCGGGGGGAGGGAGAATTTTTGGCACTTGTTGAAACTGAAACGCTGCCTATAATGATTTTATGGATCAGTGAAGCACAGGGTTGTTTGGGTGTTGGAGGTTTTTTTTTGCTCTGTCTGTGAATCCTGTTTAACAATGCAAGGCACAAACAAAGTTACATAGTGTGAGTCCAAAAAATAGCCCTGCACACACTTTTGGGAAGTAGGTGGAAGGAGGTGGAAGGAAGCTTTTAGAGTGCACAGAGCTTAAAAGAAAAAGTAGTCAGGGGGGGCTTAGCAAATCTTTTAAGTCAAAGAGCTGCGGATTAGTTATAAAAATGTAATCCACTTCCTAGCTGAAGAAAGCAGCTTTATGTCGCTGCTGGCTGTGAAGATACAATGTGGGTTTTATAACCACCATTTATTTATATATTTCCAACCAAAGCCAACAAGGCAGCACTCCTGGCTTGTTGCTGCCATTCAGGGCATAGGAGATAGGCAGCTTTTATTTTGTCTTTCTGTTTTCATTGCATATCCCTTTGGCGGGTGAAGGGGGACCACAGGTCTCACAAACATCTCCTAAAAATATTATTGCAGCCATCTATTCCCCCTGCTTCTGTATTCATTTTTTCTGGGCTGCATTATCTAGTTACATGTTACCATGTGTGCAACCATATAAAGAATGTGGTGAAGCATGGTGTAATATTGTCAGACCCGCAAGAGTTTCCTTTTGCCAGCTGAGGATGTGGCCAGACACCTCCCCTGAGCTTGCACAGCAATTGGATATGGAAGTGCTGTTACTATTTTTAGTATTGTACCTCAGACATTTGATTTGGAGCATGGGTAGGATGAACACGCTGTGGCCCATGATAACTGAGTGAGACACCTAACAGTGCTCTAAATAAACCCATCATAATCACGACTTACAATATGTTTTCTAACTTTGGATCTTGTATTCAAAAGCTCTTTACCTAGGGTAGAGTGTGCACATTCACCCCAGCTTAAGCAAATCAGAAGAAGAATATGTATTTTTTCTTTAATTTTATGAAAGAAAAGTCATTAGAGTTTCACTTCCACCACCAAGATCAAGGCAGCTTTACCCTGAGACCTTTACCATAATATATTTATATATTTTACATAATATAAATTATACTAATATAGTAAAATATATTTATTTGTGATATATTAAATTATTATATTCAATAAATTACTCTCTCGGAATCATATAGAGATTTGTGATAGAGCCAGGACCTTATTCCAGTTTTCTCATTTCCTAAGCCAGGGTTTTATCCATTTATCCAGCATAAAGTTTCATTCAGAACTTCACATTAGCATTACAGTTAATGAGGTACTGCAGCATCTTATAGCCAATGTTTACAACGGTGCTGAATTTTGTTATAATTCTTCGATGACCTGTTTTTCCTCAGATTTCCTGTTTAACCTGGTACTAAATTTTGCATCTGATGTCCACTCTGATTCTTCAGGTAATTGCAAAAAAGAGTGAATCAAGTACATGAATACAATTACTACAAGCAGTGAGTGAACTCCTTTCATCGTAGACTGTCCCTCAGTGTCTGACAGAGAAAAAGGACGGGATCCAGTGTTTCGAAGGGGGAGAAGTAGTAAGCATTGCAATGTATGTTAGCAAAGAGATTGCAAAAATGCCGTAGTGGATATCCTGTGCACAACTTAACTGAGTCTGCCATCCCAATTCTTTATGTGAGCTAGCCCTGAGGTTGGCAATTCCACTGAGCCAGCCTACCTCCCTGACATGTAGCTGTCCTGACAGGCAGAGTATTACATGCTTTAAAAGTTGTCTTCATCAGAATGCAGAGGAAAGATGGTCCCAATGTACAAAATAAAACACATCACGGCTCTTGATAACTAGTCTGTTTCAAATGAGAAATCACAGTAGTGTAATACTGTAAAAATTAAACAGAATTTTTCTGCTATTATACAAAACAGCCTACTTAATAAATGGGTAATGAAAAAGAATAATTTATTACAGCTTGTGAATTTTGACAGTTCTAAAAAGATGTTCTTAGAGTTTCCCCAAAGGGAGAAGAAGGATGTTTCTTCCTTAACACACTGGTGTTAGATGTAATTTCTCTGTCTGTAGAATTTTGCTCCTGTCTGGTAGAAGGGATTAGATTTTTTTTTCTTACATCATAACCTATTTTAGGCAATTATAATCTATGAGTAATAAATCATTTTCATTCACCTCTCATGGGGAGAGAAAAGATGTGAGAAAGCGTTCTGGAGTTTTAATTTATATCAATGTTTGCATTACTATTAAATGAATTAAATGGGTTCTACAAATGTTCTTTCATAGAGCTGCAATAAATTATGGAGCATCTCAACCTAAGACATTTAATTGTCTCTTTTTGTTTTGTTTTGTTTATTTTTTAAACTGGATAGCACAAACAGTTATAAAACACACTGAAAACTCCAAAGACTCTTGGGTATTGCAATGTAGGACATCACTTCAATCATTATAAACATTGCATATCCATTTGAATTGCAGGAATTTGGAGAAACCCAGATTCTGCCACGGAAGCAGTATAAACTCTGCAAGTATTGACACCAGTATAAGTGGTTACAAGGGAGATCATTCCTAAAATTAAACACTGACCCTGGCAAAATCAACTGAGATTTTTCATCCATGGTTTATTCCTAGCTTGTCTTACAATGGCATGGCTTAATTATTACGAAGGTGTATCTTTTAAAAGGCAAGAGAGAATAGCTAAACTAAACACATGAAGGTAGAAGTGGGGTAAAACATACATTAAAGGGAATAAATATTTGAATGTACATTTCACATTTTCTTGTTGGGCTTTTGAAGGAACCTAGAACACATGTACAGGGGTTCCATAACCCCTTACTTAGAACACATTTACTTAGAACACATTGAAAACAATGGGACTCACCTTATCAGACAGATCATCTGTGCTGTCTTCTCCTTCTGACTAAGGCCAACAAGAGATGTTTCCTAGCAAATTACAAGAAATCACATGCTGAACAGAACTGGTATTATCTGTTGATAGAAGATTTCCAACTTCATGCACATATCATGAAGCAAACCCTTTTACAGTTTTTTATTTCAACCTGTTTAACAGAACATTAGAGATTTTTGTTCTCTTCCACTTACTCCTTCAAAGTTTTTACTGTCATTTATGTGTCTGTTCCAAGGGGTAATTCTTCTTGCAGTATAGCAAAGTGTTCTACTTCCCTTCATTTACTCTCTTTCCAATACATTAGAAATTCTATTTTGCCCTCACTAAACCATGTAATACGAATCTAATATTTTTACATTATCAATAGGCCAAATAAACCAATGGACGTATTTTAAGGAGTGAGAACCTAGCACTTAAGTCTTCATACTAAAAAGATCTGTCCTATTTATGTCCATTTTTACCCTTTGAAATGATTAGTCTTTGAAGAAGGAACAATTTGACAGAGGATGAAACTGCTAACCACAGAAATATTTCCTTAGTTCCATTTGCAGTCTCTGTACAAAACATGCTATTTCTTCAGTGTTTCAGAACTGCTTTGCACCAAACTGTCGTCACTATATAACATGATTACTTTTGAACAGCTGAACAGTTTCTCTTCAAGTCTTTCTTAGCATGTGACTTTATTGAAGGTTTTACTTTGGTTGTTTATTGGATTTTCTTTCACTGCAACACAAATCTTTATACTGAACATGTTTTGTACAGGAAAATAAAATAATTCAATTTCAGAATAACCATTTTTAATGGTTGGTCTGACGTAGAAGAGCTATTGAATCATTCTAGAATTTACATGTACACTAACATAAAGCAAAACCCATTGTAAAGCTTATCACACATAATTACACTGATATTCATGATTTTACATTTCAGTTCTAAGTTTATAAAGGATCAATATGAATTAGCAAAGTAAAAAAAAAAAAAAAACAACTGAGAGCAAGGGACTAAATTTTCACTGCTTTGCAACAGGACAAGTTAGCCCACACGGAGCCCGGTGCTGCTGAAGCTACTCGCCTTAGAGTATCCAAGCAAATTTTTCAAAGTTGCTTAGATATTTCTACCATGCATTTCAATGTGCAATGTTTTCCGAGTGACTTTAGTGAAAGGGTCCATAGAAAACCCTTAGGAAGACCCAGATGTTCAAGGAAGCCCTCCTATTAAGGAACTCCTGCAATTGAGACTTAATTGAACACTGGTTCCAGTTTTTGTCATGTTGCATTTAAAAAAAAAAAACCACCACTTTTTCCATGGACCAGCATGGGGACTACTGGAATCAGAATGAAGCACAGATAGAAGAGAACTATTTGTCATTCATTATTGCAGTTTATTATGTCCCTGACACGCAAAGGCAAAACCTTGATGAAGAAAGGTTCTGCTGTTGAGGTTAAGTAGACAACTACCCTTCAAAATGGCATTTGTTTCAGAAATTTTCATTCTCTTATTGATAACTCCTATATAGCTGTTCCCCCCAAATAATCTAAACAAAATTCCTCTGATCCTGAGTAATACTAGTCAACAGAGCCAAACAGTTAATGTACTTTATAGTATTATGTGAATCTGTGCAGAACAGGATATTTGGATTGTAGAGCTGTTGACAAAAGACTGATACTGTTCAGGCAACCATGGCCCACATGTCAGGCTTTTGTGGTTCCACTCCATCAGAATAAGCATCTAGGAAAGCTTGATAGAGGGAACTCGATTGCTCTCTCTACACAGAAAAATAATTCTTATTTCCTGAATTTGAAAATCAAGCAAGGGTATCTTGTTTTGGGATGCATTCATGAACCCTGCTGCAAGTACTGTAACAACACTTTCTCCGTGCTGGCCAGAATTTAGGGTGCATTCCATTTTCAAGAGTTGATTCTCTTGATTCTTGATAAAACTTAAATGTAAAAATACTGTCATAATAGTAAGCAAGACTTATACCAGATTTTCCAAGCTTAAAACATTGAGTTTGATACCAAGGATATAAGGATATAACTATGTACCACATGTTTGAATTAGGAGCAGCTGATCCACATCCAGGCAGATTCATGGAGCCATCATGAATGTTCTTAATAATGCAATTCCATCCAGACTGTGTTATTAGTTCAGTAGAGATTTTACCCCCAGAGCATCTGCAGACTTTGATTTGCATCCAGGGAATAGCTTAACAGCTGGAAAATTTTAGAAGCTGGATGGGAATTTTGTGTTATGTAATTCTCACATCTTGATGAATGAGGGAGGTAGGCATGTGACTGGAGTTAGTACTGGTGGAAGCTACCCTTGCATTGGTGTGTACGGAAAGGAGAAAGCGCCCTCCAGATCTTAACATGTGCTAGCTTGAGCCTATTATCTATGTGTGTGCTACAAAGAACAGTAATGAGTTCAGTACTGGTATGATGTCTCATGAAATAGTCTAAGATTTTTAAGCAGGCATGCAATTTAGGCATCAATAGAATTAAATAGAAACTGCTTATTGCAGCCAATATTAGTAGCAACATTTAACAAAGCTGCCTTAACTGCCTCTACTGTTGATTGTTAATTGTTTGAGCTGAGATATTAATTGCTGAGTATCTGATTATGGCCATTAAATGTTTCTGTCTATTATAAGGATGGACTTCAGGAAAAAAGTTGGTTTGCTCAAAAAAAAAGTCTGGGTTTTTTTTCTGAGAAGGTTGTATTACTTCAGGTTTTATGATACATATTTGAAGGAGGGACATACATTTTTGAAGGAAGGACGTTCTTTTTTATCAAGAATACAAAATTGTCAGTTCAATGGGAATGTCACTGAGTGCTAATTGTCAAAAAATATGTGCAAATATTTAATTTGGAAATTAAGATCTCCACAGAGCTTATGGATACATTAAATTATCAAAGAAACTGAGAAGAATTTTTTGGGACTAATCTTTCCTAGTTAGTAGGACCACTGTGGTGGCAGGCACTAGGAATCAACGTGGAGACAATCCTTACTGTAACCTCTGTGCTTCTTCAGAGGCCAGCCTGAATTCCATCTAACAGGACAGAGGAGAAAAGATGAAAATTGCTAAGGTAATAAGAAATGATGACCTTAATTGTGACACTTTCTAACTTTTGAAGGTTTAACTTTTCAACTAGAACATTCTTTTAATTCATTAGCTTATTATTTGGAGTAGCTCTGGTTGGGAAGCTGTATTGCACAGTAAGGATGCTCACCTCTGGCTTGTTCAAAAGTGGACACATCCCTGTCAACCTTAATTCTTTGAGAACTTGGCCTAATGCTGATCAATTACCTTTACTGTGAGATGAGCCATTTGTATAAGATGTTGACAGAAAATCAGTTTGTCTGGAGAAAAAAAGCCCTTCTGTATTCAATCTAGGTTATAAACAAAAGTATGCATGATTTTTTTGATAGCTCTGTCTGTATCACACACAGGCTGCAGCTGTAAGTTTTAAGTCTCACGATGTCTCCAGCTCTAACCCACCCATTTAGGATAATAGCCTGTTTGTCACTGTGTCTTTGCCACCTCTCCACTGAGCTGACAAAGTAGTTCCCTACACAGCTTCAGGCCAATTAGCCAAGAGAGGTTAGGCAGGTTACATAGGGAGCTGAGGCTGTCTGCCTGGAACAGATACTGCCTGTAGAATGAACAGTCCCACAGAACACTGCCAGCATAAGGGTAGGGTGCAGCTTACACTACATAAGATTTTGAATGGGTATAGTTGTATCAGGGAACTACTTACGAGGACTATGTATGACCAGAGGACCACTTATGACTTGTAGGTCTTGCATATGACATGAGAATCCACAAAGAGGACAACTGCAGATCTTAATTTGCTTGTCTCTAGCAAGAGATTTGAAAAACCCTGTGCATTCTATATCCTGTCCCGCTCTATAAATTTCTGACATGGGTCTTCAATTAGCACTAATTATGTATTCAAAGGAAAAGTAAGGATGTTCCTGTTTTTCTAGAGGGGGTGAAAAATCATGTTTCTCTGAGCTTAGCTTTAATATCTCTGCACCCTCATTCTCTATTTCAAAAGCAAAGCTGATGCCATGAGGCACTGCAGGGATTTGGAAAATATGCTTTGCTTTTGAAACAGAAGCTTCAAATCCACTTTAAATCCCATATAAAAGTTAGTCCAAAAAAGTCAATGAATGGATCATGATCAAAGTCCCTTTATTGAATTTTCTAACAGCTTCCAACAAAATATGTTTTAAAAGGAACTGACTGCATCAAGTGCTTTCCAGAAAGCTGAAATGATAGCTCTCCATCCTTGGTAGTTGAGAGAAGTAAGAGATGAAACCTCAGTGCCTACATAGTATATGGATTGTTTTTTTATGAGTTGCCAAACAGTTCTGTATTCCAAAATATTCTGTGTGAAATTTATCTTTTCAACTTTCAACAAAGTAATGGAAACATTGTGTTTCTTAAGGACAACTGGCAACCAAAAATACTCACAATGCGCAGTACAGTATTCTGGGAGTACCTTTGACTTACCTCTGCCATGCTATTGCTAAGCAACACTTCACTCATGAAGAAACATACTGGTCCTTAAATTTACTGAATCTAATTTCATTTTACATGTGATCCCTCATTGCTTCTTTCCTTCTGCACAGGAGGGCACAGTTAATACAAAATGCTTAGAAAGATCAGGGTGGAAGCATTGAACAACTAGTTTGCTCCACGGTGATTGCTCAAGGTACAAAGCAAAGGAGAATCAACTGTGATGCTACAAGTAGCCAAATGGATAGCTGGTTACTGAGCAACTATTTTAGTCTAAAATCTTACTGAAAAGCCTTAGGATAAAATAATTCTGTGGTATGTGTCTTTGTGAGCCATTCCTAAAATCATAGAATAGTTTGGGTTGGAAGAGACCTTTAAAGGTCATCTAGCCCAACCACCATTCAACAGGGTTCTGTACCTTTTACAGAACTCTACAGGACAACTGAAAAAAAAAAACAAATAAAAAGCCCAAATAAAAGTTTTCACCTGTTGAATTTTGCAGATTCAAATCCAATGATAGAATATTAGTTTCACACATATTTTTTCAGGACTTGTTAATTGCAAAGAAAAAAAGGATTTATTCCTGAAAGTTTCCATGCAGAGACCTATCAATTTAAACTGGAATTAGGTTCATGAAAGGCTTGTGGAATCAGATACATTGTAGTTTCATGAGGTTTATTTATTTAGTAGTAGACTTGCACGTGGCTGATTATAGTGGTTTCTTTTTTATTGCCTTTGTATTGACATGGGAAGGGGCAAATTTTTGTGTTCTGCATACAACTGATTCTATGAGTAACGAAGCAAAACACTGTAGTCTGCTAAAGAGGTTGTGCTTATCAGTAAGCCTCAGGAAACAATTCTAAAAACTGCTGTCATGACAGCATTGCTAAAGTCATTACAACCTAAACCACCTCAGAAGATAGAGCCAAAGGTTAAAGCAGTGGTGGGGAATACATAGACATCACTGTAAAATGACAGGTATTTAAATTTACCTGTACAGAAACCAAAAATGATAAGATAAAAGAGAGAAAGATAGTTGAGCTTATTCCTTATAAGGCCCGTCCCAAGGCATCGGATTGAGAAATTCAAGGTCCAAGTAGGGTTTTCCAGCATCTGGAATCTGGCTGTGGGTCCCTCTGTAAAGCTGCTCTCTGCAGCTCCCACTGTGACATAAATCTGTGAGTTGCCTGTCAAATGGGTTTTCAATGATTTTTTGTACTGTAACTATGAATGCAAATATTGATACAGTTCTTCATATGGAATTGTACTACCTTGAATAATGTTTTTGTAGCATTCAACAGGACTCTTCATAGCGCTAACCAATAACAGCAAGGGTGCCAGAATCCAGCCTTTAATCTTTTGCTAACTGAGTCATTGTTGAGGTGAATAATTTACTAGGAGAACAGAAAGTTGAGTAATGATAGAAGGAATTTGCTGAATTATGATTTCTAGTTCCTTTCTACAAGTCTCTGCCAATAAAAATTCTAAATGCTGAGTTAGACAAAGTTAGGTTCAATTTATTGTTTCAAGCCTGTTGTGCCCACAGCATTTTCCTGTATTTAAATCCCAAACTAGGAACTGTACTGCACAACAAATCTCGTAATAAGCATTCACAAAAAAAAAAAATTGCCTTCAGAAGGAATGGCCAAATGTATGTGAAACTTTCTCTGTGTCTGTGGCTTCACAGGGAATTGAAAATATTTCTCACCTCTTAGCTAGCACTTGACATTTCTTGGTGTTTAACTCAGTTTCTCTGAATGTTGTGTATCTGTTCCCTAAAGAGATCAGAAAACAGATAATTCTGTTTGTGAAGTGCAGTATTGTGCTAAAATGGAAGATGTTGTGGAAATGTAAGACATTTCTAGATTC